>CAJGYO010000013.1:58810903-59210903 GCA_904845875.1 Miscanthus lutarioriparius
GCTGCAAGAGCCAGCTGCTGCGTGAGGAAGAGAAGGGCGGCGCTAGAAGCCGCCAGCCAGAGAGTGACGGAGAAGGAAGGCGGCGAAAGAGGTGCGGCGATGTCTCCAGCGATCTGGAGAGTCCTCCCGCGCTCTCCCAGAGCTAGCCCAGGTTCAGGAAAGAAATAGAGGAGGTGCAGTGCTATGGTGTTGTACCGTGATCTCTTCTCTGTAGGTGCTCATGTGAATGTGATAGGATCGAGAGAGAGTTTTATTCTTTGTTTACATATTTTTCTCTGATGAAGTAAATATGGCGATGGCAGCTTTGCTTGCATCGATGCATGTATTGGTAGCGTTTATTGGACCCTGATGCAGTGATGCTTGATGAAATGTTCCGAAAAAACTGTAAGTTTCTCAAGAGGCTGTCCTCGGTCATTTCTGCTTATGTACTCCCTCTCCTTCCTAAATGTCTATCGTTTGCTTCCGGTCAAAACAACTTTGACTAATATATATTAAAAAAATATTAATATTTATGATACATAATTAGTATATTAGATAGATATTTGAATCTAGTTTTTAATAAATTTATTTGGAGATGTAAATATTATAATGCATTTTCTATAAATGCGACTCAAAGTTATCGGCATGCAAATCGTATTTACTAAACATTTATAGGGACGGAGGGAGTACATTTTAAAAACACGTCCATTCAAATGAACAACATCAGTGAGCAGCTACAACTAATCAAAGCATTTCTACATCGCTTAAACCATATAAACAGGTACTATTAACATAGCCCTGTTTGCCGCTTAACTTATCAACCATGTGATGTATCGTACCATTTTATCGGGTCAGAAAAAACATCAGCCGAATAGCCGGATATATATAGTGATGATCTCGTGACTCTGCATCAAGTTTTAATTATTTGTATTGAGTAGCAGGCCAGCAGCAGATCTCCCTTTACCTACAACTCATGCTCATCAACAGGACTACACTTCAGGTCAGTGATGAATTTCTATTGGTCTCTGCACCAGCCAGTCTTCTCGGTGAAATCATTTTATAGAGCTGTGATACAAACCCAATACCAAATACTAACACAAGACTGTGAAAATTGGAAAGCTCCCTTAAGTTTAAAATTTTCTTATGGTATTTGGAGGAGAGGTGTTGTGTTAACTAAGGATAATTTAATTAAGTGGCAATGGCAAGAAACAAAACATGTTTGCTTTTATCCAGGATCGAGACAACTCAGCACTTGTTTTATTGATTGTCGTTTATGGCGTGATCGGTATGGAGCGTTGTTCAACGAGGCCCCGTCATTGGTCTGGAAACTTGGGTGAACTTAATTGCAGGTTTTTGTGATAGAAGAAATCAGAAAGGCTTGGCCGATTGATGACAATATTCTATGAGGGCGTTTGACGGCTGGTAAAACCAGCCGTAACACACCCATAGCGCTTCAATTTAAGTAAAACCTCAAAGTATATCGATATGTTTGGTAGTTGGTTGTATGGTGTCAAGAAAGAGTTGAGGTCGTTAGTATCTTTTAGGAGCAGGGAGTGATTGCCTGGTCTATATGGTTGCACCCAGGTGAATGACATTGTTTTGGAAAGAAAACTTATTCTCCTTGCAGGTTATTTATGCAGCTACCATCGACTTCGTTCCTGGGATATTCTCCAGCGGTCCGGATATGCAGGTATAGTTTACAGAGGTCACACGAACAATGTGAGCAGTGTGAAGGTCTTCTTTTCCCAGGCTTTTGGTGGTGGTCTAGTGTCACCGGATTGGACTATCATTAGTTGTTGATTTTCTCCATTTCGGTTTCCCTTTATGTTGTGTGCCTCTTAGCTAGGCGCAGACTGGGGGAGTATTTCAAAGTCTGTGTATCATCACGTATGTAACGCCTCTTTGGTTTAATAAAGCTTCCTACAAAAAAAAAAAAAAAAACTTCGGCCGGGATCTTGCCCTGTTGACTTTAAAAAACAGGACTGTTACACTGCGCACCTTACAGGCTTACAGCTGAATAAGCAATTGGAGGCAAATGCAACCTAATCACAGTGCTACTTATTAATTATCGAGGCAAATCGCGCAGTGCTATTCAGCTACGTGTTATCCACCAACTTTAGGCGCCCTACCCTGTCACATTGCAATCTTCTGAAAGCAAATGTGCTTTTGTGTTGGGTCTTCCATGCCAAAACTAATAAGCCAGGTAACTCACTGAAAGGTGCACAATATTCATAGTAGATCTGGACAGATTATAGCATTGCCCTGCTACCCTGCTTTAAAGCTCCAAGAGCAACTCAAGGCCTACAAAAATCCGTCATCAGTGTTATTCGGTTATTATACATCTTTTTTTCGAAGGAAAGGGGACTTATATTAAATCTTGGCATAGTACATCCTCAAATTACACATGAAAAAAATCTAAAATAAAAAAATACATGATGTTCTATCCATTCTTCAATCGCCTTCTTCCCAAAGGGGCTTCCCTCGAATGCGAGAGCAGTGCAGTCCTTATGCCAAACCAAATACCAACCCCAAAACATCGACATCTTTGCAAGATCCAACACTTCTAATCACCCAAAAACATCTAAATCATTTGAAAAGAATATCGGCATACGCCATCAGAGGATACGACACAGGCTGCTAAATCATCACGCATGGAGATGCTGAATTCCTCTCCGCGAGCCATCGACAATGAGATCGATGACCCGAAGCCCCAGTCCTCATAGGGGCTCCTAGAAGCACCCCTTTCCTCGCAGAGATAAAGGCCACAAATTGGCCGCGTGCACGATGAATCGACGCCTACAACGCACGTCCTGCCGTAAGCAGATCCCATCGAAGTCATCGCAGGAACACGATGTCGACAAAAATCATACCGATTTCGGCCGAAAGATTTATTGGACCAAACCTTAATCAACTAGATAGAAAACTGCAAAGGGAAAAGGATGGTCCCTCTCTGTCTTATCTCCGCAGGCTTGCTTGAAGATGAAGAAGGAGAGGGCACCAGGCAATGCGAGAGGAGCGTGGCGAAGCAAGGCTGCTCTGTGACTGAGGTACGTGATGGTGTGTTCTTTTACAATTGGTTATTATACTACATCTGTTCCAAAACTTAACATTTTAGTTGTCTAAGTCAAACTATCTTTAAATTTCAACTAAGTCAAACTATCTTTAAATTTCATCAATTCTACAGAAGATTGTCAAATCTATGACACCAAATAGGTATACTATGAAAATATGTTCCATGATAAATATGTTTGTACTTATTTGGTAATATAATTTTGGTATTTTCTTATATAAATTTGGTAAAAAGCTAAGATAGTTTGATATAGACAAAAACTAGAATACAAGTTTTTTTGGATGGATGGATGCATGCAGTGTAGGCGTACTCTTAAAGAACTTTAGGCCGACAAATCAGTTATCCATGTGGATTTCGGTTACATATTCCTCCAGAACTTTAGGCCAGAAAATAAGTTATCAGTGTAGTTCAGGCCTTATTGAGATGCATCCCAAATTCCAAGTTTTTTTCACTCTCCATCACATCAATTTTAGCTGTTTGCGGTATTAAATGTAGGTAAAAAAAATAACTAATTACACAGTTTAGTTGGAAATCACTTTGGAGATGAATCTTTGAGCCTGGTTGGTCCGATTGGACGATATTTCACAAATAAGACCAATGGTAGTGCAGATTCATCTATCGTTGAAATCTTTTTCAGCATCTAAACGAGGCCTCAGTTACATTTATATTCTCCGGAACTTCAGGCCAGCCAAATCAGCTGTCAGTGTTATTCAGTTATATTCTTGAAAACCTTAGGGCTCCTAGCTAGCTACTGAAAGCAATGTGCCTTTGTGTTGGTCCCTCCTCCATTTGTGTGTGGCACAATGCACAAAGTGGCAAACAGTATATTCCCTGTCCACGGAGGAAGTAAAGCGGAAAGGGCAAGCGAGAGGTGACATAGATGCATATTGAGCAGTGGCTGCTGTGCTGCATTTGTCGTTGGCTCTCTTTTTCTACTAGCCAAATTATTGCCTTTTCAGTGGGAGAAAAGTATTGCTCCTGCGTGGCTCTGCAGGAGAGCATGCATGCACAGTTTGAGCTTTGCAATCTCAAGTGACTTACATGATCTTCATTTGCAGAAGAGGCGGAGTTGTTGGTTGCAGAAGAGGATGACATGCGTGCGGTAGTCTTCATACCTCTTATTATTATTATTATTATTATTATTATTATTATTATTATTATTATTATTATTATTACCATTCCATTAATAAAACATAGCCCGGTTGATTTGATTCATGATGATAATTAATAAACAAATGTTGTCACTCTTCTTCAACAGTCAAAAGTCTGGCCTTAAGTAGTTATTGCACGAAAATGTCTTCCGTGATAACTAATGGATCATTCTCAACTAACAAAGCCAGAGCTTTTGCAAAGGATAAAGTATTATATATAACATCACATGCACGGCACTGATGAAGCTATATCCAAAACCTGCGTGTCCCTCTTGAATTCTCTTATGCCTCTTGTCTTAGGATAGCACGACTACGTGTCGATCGTGTTGTTTCTGGATAATTAGAACAATTGATTTCACAGTATAAGGATTTTAGTTTAGTACTAATAAACGTAGTATTTATCCGAGTAAGAACTCAAATATGACATTATCATCTTTGCTAGCCTTTAAAATTAGGAACACTAGTCCGTCAACTCATGCTCAAGCATGATGTAGAATATTATGTTACATAAGAATAGTTTCGTGGATAGATTCAGTACACAACTAATTAAAATTTTATCTTTATTCTCTGTCTATATCTCTTTACTCATTTCATAACACAATAGCTATGTTGATATTACAATCTCTATTCGTCTGTGGTAAATCTACCAATTACTTCTATACCAAGATTATTTTATATGCCAAATAATCTAAAACAAATTATCAGTTTCATACTATCATGAAATGCTACATGCAGGGGCATCCGTCCGTTTGGACCAGTGGCGGAGCGAGGATTTTTAATATTGACAAGTTCAAAAAATAGCACACATAATTATGTAATAATTTTAAATTTTAAACTAAAATAATCTTTTAGACACAAGTTCACGGTGGCTCTGGAAATTGAAAATTAAAGATAAACCAAGTGAGCAATAGTACTACATCATCCATTCCATTTAACCCCTACATATTAGAGAATTAAAATTTACGTGCTTGGCAAAGCCTCCTCCCTCTGCTTTCTGTGGTAAAATGTGAACTCAGAAGCTGAGTGTGGTGACGTCCAACACTGACTCTGCGTCGGCTTTGCTCCCTGTCATTATTAGTCTATGCTACTGCTCCCTGTGTCCCAGCTAGCACCTCTACCCTGTCTCATCTTCCCCGCCTGCTACTGGAGGTGATGTTTAAATTTAGGGAGTAAAGTTTAGAAATATCATATTATGGTGTCACATGGGAGTGTTTGGATAGTAATGATAAAATAAATTACACAAGTCCTCAGTAATCCGCGAGACGAATTTATTAAGCCCAATTAATCCGTCATTAGCACATGTACTGTAGCACCACATTGTCAAATCATGGACTAATTAGGCTTAAAAAATTCATCTCGCAAATTAGTCGCAATCTGTGCAATTAGTTATTTTTTTAGTATATATTTAGTACTCCATGCATATGTCCAAACATCCGATATGATAGGGAGTAAACTTTGGGAGAGTAACTAAACAAAACCTCGAGTCTTCTCAGATACTGAGTAGTACATTGTACTTGGGTCTAAGGTGTCACCCGCATACAAGGAGCGGCTGGTCGGCCTTGGCTCGCTTGTGGGTTCAACGCACCTTCGTATTCGGCATACCAAATTTCGCTCTGCGCTTGCCTTTTTTTATTACGGTATATCGGCATCCCATTGCGCTTGTTGGATAAGGAAAGGAGAAGGAGATGAGAGACCTGCTCACGCGTCGATGGTCACCCCGCTTTCTCTGCTCCGCACGGCCGCCTGGCCGCCTCCCCGCTTTGCTCCGCCCGCTCCGTGCCGATGATCGCCTGTGCTGCTCCTTCTCCGCTCCACCGCACCACCCCCAGCACTTCTTGCCATTGCTTACGCTCATGCCCGCTTCACATCTGGCTACGGCACTACATCACATGGCCTTGCGGGACATCGCTCCCTCGGGCCAGGCTAGCTACTTGAGGCCAGCTGCGAAAGAGAAGCTTCAGCCCTAGTGTGGAAGCCTCTCCGCCTCGCCTCACTGCTCTGGCTACTGGCTACCGATATAGACGGCGGAGGAGGTCGCACCGAGATACGATGCATGTTGCAAGCGTACATTTCAAAAGTTTCAAATGTTTTTGAGGTATGTTGCAAGTGTTTCATATGGATGTTGCAAAAGTAGATCAGGATGTTGCACATGTTGCAATGAGCTATACACGTATGTTTCAAGTGTATGTTCCAAATATTTCATTTATTTTTGATGTATTTTGTAAGTGTTTTATTTGGATGATGCAAAACTAGATTGGGATGTTGCATATATATGCAAGTGTTTGTGTGTTTTATACATATATGTTGCAAGCGTTTCATCTTTATGTTTGCGATGTTTGCAATAGATACACGTGTTTTCAAGTTTTTTGTGTTTTACAAGTGTTCGAGTGACGTATGTTGCAAGTGTTTCATTGTTTTGGACGTATTACAAGTGTTTCATCTGAATATTGCAAAAGTAGATCATCCGATTGTTACACATGCCGCAATCTGGCGTGAGAAGGGAGAGAGCACGAGCGGTCCCTCAAGATGCAGCTCAAGGCGCCCCAGATGTATGTAGCGAAATGCTGTGCTCGGGCACCGATGTGCTAGCCCGAGTGGGAAACGAAGTGCAACACGGTGTCCTGGGATGACGTCCGGCGCTAACTTATTGCACTGCCATACTATCATTGGTACTTGAGTTAAGGTATTTTTTCACAATCCACAAACTACAAAATTATATACTTACCCCTATTGTATGCATATATATCTATACGCGTCACGTGGTGGCACGTACACTAGTATTTATATTTACTTTGAATTTAATGTTGGCAGAAGTGGCTAATTTAGAAACATATCTACTACATTGTATGGTTATTTCATTTGTTATAATACCATATATTGCTAATTTAAATGTAGATATGTGGGATATATTAGAGTTCGTAATTTACAATGGAAAATGTGGGTAATTTAGATGCAAATTAAATAAATTGTTTTATATCACCTTTCATAATGGTAAGGTGGATAATTCAAAAGTAATTTAGGAGTTACTTTGTATTGTTTTTAATAAGTCAGTAGTTTTGATGCAAATTTAGTAGTTGTTTTTATTATCTTTCATAATGGTGGATGTGAATAACTTCCATGCTGAGGTGGGTAATATAGTTTAGAAACAGGATAAATCCAAGGCTATTATTGGTGAAATAATTAGAGTATACCATATAAGTACCAGATGTTTCTAGTTATGGGAATTCGTAGATTTTTTTTTCCTAACACGTCTCATGAGGATTAGCATAGGAGCCTTTAATTTTTTATTAAGAAAGGACTTTTCTGTTTGCTATGAAATTACCAGAAAATTTGCATATAATTCACAGCTTTAGAAAATTCCTCGAATGAGAACACAAATAATAATTGAAAAGAGACATGTCAATTGGCCACTTGGGAAGATGTCATCTATACAAGTTGTCCTCTTGAGCATACCAGGAATCGACGCATGGAGCAGCCAATAGGCAGATTCCGCAGCACCTTCTCATGGAGCACAAGGAATTGAATCGTCACCCATGAGCCAAGTAACCAATAGCCATGGGTTTATGCCACATCTGGTCATCGTCTCATCAATCACTATACCCTTGCAACATAATATCCAGCATTATCCTAAGACCTAGCTAAAAACTTTTAACTAATACTCGGTATAGCCCTCTTTTTTTCTTGATTAGACCTTAATTAGAGCATGTATGTTATCTTGCATAGTTGTCTCTCGCTGCATGGCACTTTTGATCCTAATCGAGACAAAGCAACAAGATTTTTCTTAACAAGAGCAAAAGGAAAATGCGAGGGTCCATAGTGTGTTAGATATGGTTGAATATGTATGCAGTTTTGTTACGTCTAACTTGAGTTGTACTAGGAGTTAGGATATACATATATACATATTTGTAGTTGACTATTGGATATACTCTCCATATAAAATTATCGTAAATTAGTATATAAAATTATCGTAAATGGAGGTGGCTACAGAATAACTTATTTGTAGCTGACTATTGGATATACTCTCCATATATATATATATATATATATATATATATATATATATATATATATATATATATATATATACACCTCCATTTACTGAAAATTTTATATACTATTCAATAGTCACTACAAATAAGTTATTATGTAGCCACCTTCATTTATTTATAATTTTATATACTAATTTACGATAATGTCAATAACGTATTTACGATAGTTGGGTTCCTATAATATATGGGGATGTTTATCAAAACGTTATAGTAAACCACTTAGTAAGGAGTTACTATAATCTCGTAAATTAACATAGTAATTATCGTAACTCAAGGTGGCTACAGAATAAGTTAGTTTGTAGCCAGCTATAGGATAGTAGTTCTATATATACATATGTATATATATACATATATATATATATATATATAGTTGTATATTTTATTAAATTGTGTTAGCCAGGATTCGAACTCAAGATCATTGGCTTTGATACCCTATTGAGTTGTATCCACTTACTAGTTAAATCCAAAAGCTTTAGCTAGTGGGGAGAGAGGTGGGTATTTCATTTATACTTCAACTGGCACATCGCTAAACCTCGTTAAAAAAACAGCATGCCTTAATATCATTCTTACTTACTTATTTTCTTCAATGGTGTTTATGTATCCGTGTTTTCGATTAGTAGGTCAGTTTGAATCTGGATCAATCTAAGTGTGTACTCTAACAGAATGACTGTCACCAAACTTTGCTAGCGTGGGCCCTCGCTTCTCTCTTCTATCGGAGGTGGTCCGACAATTGCAAGGATAGCAGTGCTAGGGCTATCTCACTCCTCAATGACTCGTTTCTTCCTCCTTTCTCACACTTCTGGTGTCATGGTTGCGGCACACTGCTACCACTGGTCCGTGAATCCGCGATGAGGGCCTTTTGGTTCGTGGCCTCCTAGGCAGCTGCGGACTAGGCATGCGATCCTAGTCCTAGGCAACTAAAATCGGGCGCCTGTGAGCTCTGTCTGGGCCAGGTAGCTCCACCCATGAGAACCAAACAGGCTTGACATGTCTCAAATCTAGGCGGAACGACTTGCCCTAGCACGGGGGTTGTCGGATCTGTGCACGTCAAGTCGTGGTGGCCACATGTGGCATAGTCAACACGTGTAGGTGGCCAGAAGCATATATTGATCTAGTTCAAGGGTGGCTACATCTCGAGGATGGGAGTTGTGTGTGCCCTAGTGCAACATGCTCAACAGGCTGACGATGATGACGCCCACAAGCATTGTTTTTTTTGTCTTGGAGGTATCAGTCGATAAGCCTGTAGGAATTATTAGCTCCAAAGCAATATGGATCAGCGTACCGTGCACAGAGAATCAGAAGAGTGGCACACAATGACATAAGGGTTTATACTGGTTCAGGTACGGGGTATCCTACGTCTAGTTTGATGTGGATCTCTTATGCTCAAGTTTACAGGGGTGCTGATGTAGCTTGCAATGATCCGGTTTGGGGGTCCCTACCTCTTCTTATATAGTCTAGGGGTTAGGATTACAAGATCCGACCAATTTACAGATATATTTCCTAGTTTGATTACATGATGGAAAGTATAAGAAACTACCTGCCATATCTCCATAAGACTTGACACCCGTATCTTCCCTTGCGGGTTTCTTGTTGATCATGTTGGTCGATATATCTGAGTTACTGGTGGGCCTCATCCAATATCGTATTCGCCCACTTGACTGATATATTGAGTCGATATATAGGCGGTGAGGTACCCTGGTTCCGTATTCCGACAAGGCCTCACCTCGTGTTCTAAGATCTTGCAGGTGAAAAATCTTATCTACTCCGATCCAGACAGGTGACAAAGCTGTGCCAATTTGTTGTCTCTCCTTGGAGGCATTGTTCCATCCCATGCTTCATCCTGATGTTCAATTGTAGGTTGTTGCTTATATGTTTTAAGAGGAGAAGCGATGCTCAAATTTTGTATAGGCTTATGTGGAAAGAAGAATCTCAACTATTTCTTAAGAGAATGTCGACCGTCTGGTCAATTGCATCGGTTATCATTTGTGTTTATTGGTCATGTACTACCAGTTGATTTGTGTTCATAGACATGTACCATGCTTTAGATGCAATGTTTGTCGCCTTCTTTTGTAGGAGGATGGCAGAGTTTTATCAAGTTTAACCATCTCTCTTGGTGGTGCAAGAGAATATGAGTAATCTCGTATAGTAGTAATTAAGAAAATTAATATCAATACTATCCACACTGCTAATGAGTAACGATAACATGCAGTGCCACCAAAAAAGGAAGCATGGATGAAGAAGACAAGCAACATCATTGTATGGTTGATAGGCTGGGAAAAAGTGTGTGCAAACGTGTAAGGATGCCTCTTTTGGGCTCTTGGGGGACAGTCCAGAAAAGGGTTGTGAATGAATTTAGTTACTCTCTCCATGATTATTAATTTGATTTCATCATGCTGGGAATCTCCTTCCTGCTCAATCTTGTGCAAACTTGCTTCATGAACTTTAAATCATGGCATTCTAGCACGAAACCGAGGTATTTGATCGATCGAGAACAAGCATATATAAACTGAGAGGCATGTAATAAGTTAAAGTGTGAATTAGTTGTTGCCTTGTTGGTACAAATAATTGACAGAACTCTGTTCAAGTTTGAGTCTTTTGTCAGAGCTTTGGACTTGTATGGAGACAGTCTGCCTCCATAGCAGCATGACTCTTTACAGCTCAAATTCTACCATATACCATAGCTGATCGCAAAATCATAATCCTAGGATTAGTGACTGCAAGCTGTGTTTGCAGGATTTCTTAGCTTTAAGCAATCCCCTTTAGGATTTTCATAGAGGAGCAAGCTGCTTTACTTTAATTTGCACTTTAAAACCTTTGCTAAAAATGTGTGTGTTCATTGCAAGTGTACTATGTTTTCTAAATCTTGCATGCAAGTCTTTTCTGCATAATCAGCACTTGTGTGCAGATCGATACATCTCCGATCCATAGCCTATCAAGCTTCTCTCGTACACTGACCCTAACCCAAGTAGGCAAGTACTTAAATGCTCATCATGTGTATACATATATCAAGTGGCAATCACAATCAAGAGTAAAATGCACCGGAAGTCCATTAATTTTCGTTAGGTGTCATCAGGCCCATCAACTTTGAAACTGTATTTTTGGATCATGAATTTTTAAAATAGTTCATTGCAGGTCCATACCCATTTATTTAATCTTAAATCTAAAGTACATTTGCAGAAAACCCCTACCTTTTTTATCTTCTACGCGCTCACCCTTCCTGCTCAACAGTCAACGCCGCTCAGTCCGGCCGAGCTGTCGGCGACGACCGCCGCGCCTTCGCGCGCGCGTTCTGCTTCGGCGAGCGTCGCGGGTCCTCACCAGCGACAGCTTGAAATGCCTTGCCGCTGCCGCCCAGGACGTCGCCGACGGATGCCCGGACGCCGCGGGGCGGTCTGGCGCGCCGGCTGCTTCCTGTAGTACGCGGACACCAACGCGTCCACGGCCCGCGAGGACGCGCGGCGCGGCTGGTTCTACGACGACGACAGCGACGACACGCTGACCGCGGCGCTGGGGACGTGCGTGGCCAACCGCACCGCGGCGGAGTGCTCCCGGTGCCTGAACGAGTCGGCGCAAGTGGTCCCAGCGCTGAAGGAAGGGAGGCAGCTGTCGTTGGTCCACGGCGACGTGGTGATGGTCGTCGGCTACTCCTGCTACCTGCGTCCCGTTATCCCCTCCAAAGATACGGTGGCCGGTGTGGGTGAACTACGGTGAGATGAAGGCGCTGTGCGGCCAGGCCGCAGCGGCGCGGCGCTCGACGAAGGCGAAGATGGGCTGGCAGAACACCTGGTACGCGCCGACAAGGTGCACGACGATGGCGACGTTGGCGACGTCGAGCAGCCAGAAGGGCTCGTAGAAGCCGAATCCCGTGAGGAGGTTGTCTGGCGCGGCGTCGCCGAACGCTGCGTACCCCATGCACCCGCACAGCATGTAGAAGATGGTCGTGGTCGCCACGCTGAGACGCGTCGCCTTCTGCATCACCTTCGACTCCGACGGTGGCGGGGCCTTGATCGTGTCCTGGAGAAACAGAGCAACGTTGATTAGGAACAGAGCAATCTCTGGGTGATGGAAACAGACGAGAGCTCTATAGAGGTCTTGATGCTTACTTGGATTTCGATTAGGATGTTGGAGAAGGAGTAGGCGAAGGCGATATCGCCGAAGGCCTGCAGGCTGTGCTAGACCTTCTGTGTGGAGGTGACGCCGGCACCGATGCTGATGCCGGTCAGGCTTCCCTTGAACCCACCATTAGCTGCAACAGTTGAAACAACCGTTTAGTAACTGAACTGAGCAACGAAATGACACCATGAATTAATATTTCTTGACAAGCCGGATTGAAGGAATGAAGGACTTACAGATGGTCTGTGCGATGCCGAGGAGAGTCCGACGGAAGAATAGGTGAAGGACATGACGGCAGCGACGATGGAGAGCCACGAAATCTGATCGAAGTCCGGTATCTGCGAGAAGACGATCTGCACGGCGCCAAAGACGATCATGTACGGGATGCTGGAGCTGCTACACGGTTCAGCATGCTCGTGGGTGTGGAAGCATCCAGCCTCCTGATGGCCTTCATGCTGATGGACGACGCGATGGTGTACCCGATGGCGACGCCGACGAGGTTGGCGTACTGGATCACTCCGCAGAATGCGACTTTCGCGCCGCCGAGGTTGGAGCGCACGGCGTCCATGTAGGTGTAGTTGCGCTTCCCCGTCTCCGGGTCGCCCGTGCGGTAGCACTCGGCGAGCAGCGTGGCCGTGTAGTAGGTAACGAAGGCGAAGAGCAGCATGGCGACCGGGCCGGCCACCCAGCCGAGCTGCGCGATGGCCCAGGCCAGGAGAGCACCCCGGAGCCGATGACGGTGGTGATGATGTGCGCGCTGGCCGTCCAGAACGTGCCGGCGCGCTGGGGCCGGCCGTCGTCGTCCAGCCACGCGGCCTCCCCGGCGTTCCCGGCCTCCACGGTGACCTCCATCGGCGCCACGCAGTTGGTGCCTTCGTGTGCCGCCGTGGATCAGCCCAACTGGTCGAGCTCCTCTCTCAGAGCGTGAGGACTGAGGAGGCTGGCTGGCTAGCTGTGAGGCGTGTGGTAGGGTTTTTTTGCAAATGTACTTTGGATTTAAGGTTAAATAAATGGGTATGGACCTGCAGTGAACCATTTTAAAAGTTCATGGACCAAAAATACAGTTTTAAAATTGATGGACCTAAATGACACTCCTACGAAGTTAATAGACATCCGGTGCATTTTACTCTAAAATCAAAGTTCCTTTACTTGCAGGCACTTGAAAGCATATGCCCCTCTATTAAACTTTTACAGCTCAAAGTTACTGTCTTTCTGGTAAGCATGAGCCCCGGATCTTCTTTTTCTACCTCTCACTAGCTAGATAATTAGATGCAATCATGTGTGCATGTCAGCATATATGCACCTGATTAGTTTACTAGAAAGTGTGATTAGTGCATCCTAAGCTAACTATAGGGCCCAGTGATAACATTTGCCATTGAAAGCAGCCATGGAAGTTGGCTGCTTCTTTTTAAGGGAAATGGGGTCGCTCCATATAAACAACTTGTACATGGATGGCCTCATGCGTGGGCAAGTGGTGTGCTCTTTGGAGACGAATTCTAGGGCACACATACATATATGGGGAGCTGCCTTGAGCTTCTTGCTTGATTGGTGACCTTACCTGCTCATCCTTACAAGAAGGTACTACTGATCACTACTTCTTAGTTAGTTCTCAGCTTGTTCGATCTATTCAGTTTACACATTTGGTAGTTACAAGAGTGAATGGGACTGGGATGCTTTTGCTTGTTGTGAGATGTGAAAGCACACATTTTTCATGGCATACACTGGGTTGTAGAAAATTCTCATACACCACTGGAAACTGACTAAATAAATATATAGGTGGGTTTTGCAGAGGATTTATTCAGAGAACTACAGAATTCGTCAGTTTAGTTTTTACATAAAGCAAATGAGTTTTGATCTGTCCACAAGCTAAGGTCACCGCTCAAGGTCGGGACTGCCCTTGAAAAATTGCTTTGATTTGAGATTAGCCACCATCAAACTAAATTCTGTGCCTACTGTCTACAATCAGTGTTACATGTTACTAACAAGATATGTATTGTTACTTGTTAAAATGATTTTATTCGCGAAGGAAAGAGTGGAGTGTTCATGGTGAATGATCAGACGCTCATCCTTTTTTCAGGAGCATATCTTGCTTTTAGGGTATATTGTTATAAGAACATATTGTTTCCTCAAGAAAATACCATAGAGCATATCTCCTTAGTTGATTGGTCATCACACTTCCACAAATCCTTTGTTGATTGGTCATGACAGACGTAAGCACAACAATTTCCTCTTTATGTCATATACATAAATAAGAGGATTTTATTTATTCTACACTTCTTTCCTCATATATCTAGTCCCACCTCTAATATAAAATTGTATAACCTTCTATATTATATAAACTATTACTACAAATATTATGAGCTAGAGTAGGATTAAAGTAGATAATCTGCCCTGAACAATAGGTAAACATATACTACTATGCTAGCTATAGGTTCACTAAGTTTTCTTTGGGTTGGAGCTTCATCTTCTCATAAGTTACCTTTATGTCAACAGTTTCCAGTTTCTTATCATAACTTTTGTCTCTATTATTAAAAATTCCTTGATTAGGTTGATCAGGTGAAGCATGAGATGGAGCTTTACCTGGATATCTCCAAGACCGTTTCAACATCCACAAACTCAGGTGACCATTTCCTATTTCCTAAATCACCCCTGGTCTAGTGAACTAACTATGACATCTGTTACACAAACTGGAGGAAGAAAAAAACAGAGATAATCCTATATATGCGACTTAATTAAGAGAGATTGCAAACAAAGTGGAACCTTAAGCATGCAATGCAAGGTATAATTCACTATAAATTGCGGAATTAAAGCTGGTGTCACTAGTAGTTCTTTAGAAGACAAGTGGACTAGTGCACCACTCCAAAAGGCTGGGGCTATGCTCTGCCTTTGGAATCCCCATCTTGTGGTGCAGCGTGAGCGTTGCGTAAATTAGACATATTTTTTTCTTATTATTCAGGTGTGCTCATGTAGATTCACCTTACATGGCCAGACATTTTGTTTCGGCAAATGAGGTTTCCCTCATAGTAGATACAAATTGCACTGAGAGTCAAAAGCCACACGATTGTGTGGCAAGCTTGATTCCAAGAGAAATGTTGACTACACTTTTTTGTACAGTGGGGCTTCCTTTAAAAAATGCAAACAACAAGAAAGAAATGAAACAACCATTTCATTATTGTCCGTACACCTTTTCTCTCTAGAGTTAATTTAGCATTAGATGTCTAACCTATCAGCATAATGGTGAAAATATATTCATAACGTATTTTAAACAAAATTTGTGATTTCTCCTATCATCACCCTCATAAAATTGTAACTTAGAGTTCAATTCGTAGGTAATATTATGAAGGGGTAGAATGGGCCAATTGAAATTGTTAGTGAATTAAATCAACACAAAACTCCGTTCAGGGTTATTCAGAATCAGGCCAGAGCCGAGTAGTAATATGGTTTTTTTGTTCTTTATTAAAGAAAATAAAAGATCTGGCGAATGTCCATGTCATGAATATGGATCTTTGGTAAATGAACAAGATGCCCCCAAATCGTAAATGGCATCTCCAGCTTAAAATCCATGGAGATGTGTGATCCGACAAACGAGAGACTTTGGGATTATAGAATGATTCTCCTAAACTAGACTGAGTCAGATTTGACCACAATAAGAGCAATATTTATAATACAATTTGCTGTTAGTTGTATAGATATTTACAACCCACTTATTAATAACTGCGCTCATACAAGTTAGTTAGCTCACATATGGCTCATTTTTGTCTTTTACAAAGTTTCTTACCTCTTGTCGTAAGCTAGTCGTAAGCTTGCAATCAGTTTTCTTCTCTCTTTCTCCTCTCTCCTCCATTTTAGTAAAAATAAGCTCATCTAAAAATTTCATTATGCTTGCTCTTAAATAGTGGTAGATGTTGGTCACCAAAGGGATCCTGATTTCTGCATTTGTTGTGTGGGCTCCACCCAACTAGTGAGGTTCCAAGTTCCATTCAAAGGGGCTTCATTTCATTTCCTGTTGGCCTCTCGAATTCTCAATGCAATGCAAGCGAGGGAGGAATCCCTAGAATAAAAGGTGATATGCTTTGGTGCACTGCAAAGTTGTGAGCGATGCATCATCCCCAACTAAAACCCCAAATGACCAATGGGGTCTTTCTTCTTTCATTCTCTCCACCATGAGTATTAGGTTCGCCATCTTTTTTGGATGAAAAGACAGGTACACACACCACCTGATTTGTCCCCACCGAGGGAAAGTTTCCAGTTACATGGAAAACAGTTTTCTGGGTTTTATGCAGCGGATTCTTTCATATGGTACTTGTTTCAAGTTCGACCGACATAGCGTCATGTATGTATATCACTAAATAATTAAATCAATGAGAATTATTTATGGCCAGGGGTACATGACCGCCTTTTGTAGCAGCTGGGGTGTCATGCCGTTCTGTTTTCAGTTTTAATTTCTATTTAGCTATATATTGCGTCAGATTGAAAATCTTCTTTCCTACACCTAGATTTTGTGTTTTCCTTTTTTTTTGAATGGTATTTTTAGAATGGTGTGCTTTCCTTTTCCCTCCTAAATAGGATGCATGGAAATAAATAAAACTGAATTTTGGGTGAAACAAATCTCTCCCACGCCCTACAATCCAACATGGGAGAGGGTGTGGAACTGTGCAATTATGAAAGGAGGGTGGGGGTGGGGTCTGTTGGTAGTGACGTAATTGTGTGGGAGACCTGTTTCCAAACAAAATCTCTAGGGTGCAAACGGTATGAACACTTTCTTATTTGAGATCGAATCATTTTAGAGAAGTTCAGGTCCGTCCGTGTTCAACTCCGGATATTCAAACATCCGACACATTATCCATATTTAAAATATTTAAATCGAGACATATATGATGTCGATGTCCATTCATATATTAGCCGCCATAGCTGGTACTATCCATGTCTGAATTTGAACCCGAGAAATATTGTATATTGATAGTGACTGAGCCATAAGATTTGTTGTGCAAAAATATTTATCTAGCAAATTATCCTATTCTTCTTTAATATAAACAAAATTTTCATTCAAATCTCACCGGCGGCGGCGAGCCAGACCGACTGACTCGGGGTGTCGGGGTGGTGGCTCCGCCACTTATTATAGGTATACATCCGTGTCCAACCGTTTTTATTCGTCTCCACCAATTGGGTTAGAATGTGAAAAATAAGAGCAGTGAACGGGGTGCACAATGTCACTGTCGTGAATCAGTAACTCTGGGCAAACGAACAAGATGCCGGACGCCGAATGAATAGAACACCTATAGACTCCTACAGCATAGAAAAAATCATGGACACATAGAATCCCATATGGTAATACCAAGATCGCGAGTAACTGGACCCAAACCTTATTTGGCCATGCATGCATGCACCCACAGCATAACAGTGGAGCATGTAGGACCGCTAGACTATTGGTTGCAAAATGGAATCCTGATTCCTGATTCTCGCATTCAACGCGTGGGCCCGCCCCAGCTAGCTAGTGAGATTCCCAGGGGCTCCCTGGTGGCCGCTCGCTCAAGTCAAGTGCTGCTGATTCCTCTCCAATGCGATGCAACTACGCAAAGGAGAGATAAAAAGGCGTAAACAAGTGCTCATGCACTACTAGAGTACCACAGCCGCTGAGTGGAAGGCAGGTCGTCCGTCCATGAATGCTTGGCTGGCACCGAGACCGAGCCAGTGGTGACACCAGCTGCGTGCTACTGCTACCTGCATGCATTGGCCTTGGCCGCTTGGCGGGCGTCGCTGTCACCCTCCTCGATCGCTAAAAGTCTACTCGAGATAAGATAAGGCATTCTATGCGTATGCATGATGACTCGTGAGCTGTTGTTGTCGTTGCTGGGGATTATGGAATTGTAGTGTCGTCCACACCACAGTGGCTGTCCACTTCAGGGTGTCGTTGCAAAATGAAACAAGGGACAAGGGATAATTCATGAACTTGCGTACTCAGCGCACGCTGCCTTGCATTACTGGCTAAGGTTCATGCTATCTAGTACGTATATTTTATTGTGTTGTGCACAAGCATAATACATAACCTTGCAAATATTTTTTACTTGGTTAAGTAATCAATCTCGAGGTGCAAGCGCACGCAATACGGTCGTGGTTGAACCGTGCCCTAGGAAGAGGTTATACCCAGAATCGGATTACAAAAATAATCAATCTCGAGCACATGTGCAACGTTGTACTATGCTGTTCGCTTCAACTTATCAGAAATGGTACAGTGTTTTTCTCTAACCACAAATTAGTGAACAGTAATTTTTAGCGAATCGAACAGGGCAATGGCACAGTGAGAGGAGCCTCCGGCGAGGATGGGTTACCTTGCCTAGCAACAGACGGTGCCCGCCGGCGGGATCCCCGTCCGGCCGTCCCTCCGAGTACGTAGCGACAAGGCGACACCTTTTTGTTTCTGGCCCGCGCCGAGGTTGGCTTCTTGTCGTGTGCCGGAGCGCCGGACCAGGAAGGGGAGGCCCGCCGGACGGACGTAGCGCCACCCAGACGCCCAGACCCAGCACGTACGCAACGACCAACCACACCCACGTCGTCCGATCGGCTCACTGCGCTGCTTGCTTCATCAATCAGTCATCGTCAGCCACGGACACACGAGACGACAGAGGGGGGAGGGAGAAGCTGACAGGCATACACGGTACACCCAGCCCCAGCTCTTCAACTCGGCGTCGTCGTCGTCCTCCTACATGCCACTGAACGCCAGCGCAGCCATAGCCCCCACCGAGTCCCTGCCAGCCGAGGCGAGCTCACCGCCGACGCCATGGCTCTCGTAGCCAGTGAGTAAGTGACCACTGACCACTAGCCAGTCCGTCCGTGCCGTGCCGTGGCGTTCGCCGCCTCTTCTACGCGTCTCATCGGCGCGCGTAATAACCATCCCCACGGCCTCGCTCAGGCTTGATTTCTGGTGGAGACAGACGCTGCGGGCGCGCTGACATGCTCTTGCTTGTTGTTCCTGCAGTCGCTTGCAGCCGCTGGCGACGAGCGGCGCCGCGCCCGGCCGCTACGTGACCTCGGGCCCCGTCGGCGGCGGGGCCATGGGGATCTACGAGCGGCAGCGCCACCTGGTGGCGGCCGGCGTGTGGGGGGAGCCATTCCGGCCCGACGCCGACGCCGTGGCCCTGCCCCTGCCCCTGCCCCTGGCCGCGGTCGTCCCGACGGTCACCGTGGCGACGACGCCGGCGCCGCTCGACGTCGTCGAAGCAGAGGAGGTCAAGTTCGGCAAACGCCTGGTAATAATTATTCAAGCGCCTCCCCTGACCCTGTGTGCTGCATCGCAGCTCGATGCGATTCTCCGTCTCCTCATGGATTCAGATAATCATCACTGGTGGGCCGTGGTTTGTTGCAGTTGCAGGCACAGCAGGACGACGTCGCGCCGCCTGTGGAAGAAGAAGCGGCGCCGCCGTCGTCGGATAGCTTCGGCCACGACGACGACGCCAGGCCAAGAGACAAGGTGAGACGGACCCGACCGATGAGTGATGACTCGGATGAATTATCCGCAGGACGAGAATTCCTCGATCGCTGATCTTCGCCCTCGCTCTGCTTTGCCTAGACTCAGAGACGGCTCGCGCAGAACAGAGAGGCAGCCCGGAAGAGCCGGCTACGGAAGAAGGTCAGCAGCGTCTCAGCGAAGAGCGAACACTCATCGCGTGCCAAGCAAATCTTCTTGCTTTTGTTCCTTCGAATTGTTACGTTATTCTCTCCGTCGAATCATCAGTCGAATCAGCTCATCGCTCATGATTGATGCTTTTGTTCCATCCATTGATACGACACAGGCGTACATCCAGAATCTCGAGACGAGCCGCATGAAGCTAGCGCAGCTGGAGCAGGAGCTCACCATGGCCAGGCGCCAGCAGCACGGCGCGTACGGCGTGGGAGGAGGAGGAGTCACACCGCCGCCGCCGGCGGCGGCGCCCGTGGACCCGCGCGTGGCCGCGTTCGAGCTGGAGTATGCGCACTGGGTGGAGGAGCAGAGCAGGCAGGCGACGGAGCTGCGTGCGGCGCTGCAGTCGCACGCGCCGGACGTGCAGCTGCGCGTGCTCGTCGACGCGGGGCTGGAGCACTACGGCGCGCTGTTCCAGGCCAAGGCGCGCGCGGCGCGGTCCGACGCCTTCTTCGTGCTGTCCGGCGTGTGGCGGGCCCCCGCGGAGCGCTTCTTCCTCTGGATCGGCGGGTTCCGCCCCTCCGAGCTGCTCAAGGTGCTGGCGCCGCAGCTGGACCCGCTCTTGGAGCTCCAGGCCGCCGAGGTGCGCAAGCTGCAGAACACGGCGCGGCAGCTGGAGGACGCGCTGACGCAGGGCATGAACAAGCTGCAGCAGACGCTCGTCGAGACCCTCGCGACCGTCGACGTCTCGCCGGACGGCGCTGCCGGCGGGGCGGGTACGCGGCGCAGCAGATGGCCAGCGCCGTGGGCAAGCTCGCCGACCTCGTCGACTTCGTGGACAAGGTGACTGACTAGCCAGTTGCCACTGAGCAGCAGGCGAAACCAAAATCTTTGGCATTGGCACGCTCGATCGGTGTACGGCCTCTTGTTTCTGACTGACCGACCTCGACGTTGTTGGCACAGGCGGACCATCTCCGGCAGCAGACGCTGAGAAACATGCACAAGATCCTGACGCCGCGGCAGGCGGCGCGGGGGCTGCTCGCGCTCGCGGACTACGGCCAGCGGCTGCGCGCGCTCAGCTCGCTCTGGGCGGCGCGCCGGCGGGAGCCGGCGTAAGCGTAACGAAACACCCCGCGACGGCTTCGGCGACGGCGAACGCGGAGAGGAAGCGGCATTGCAGGCACGTGCGCGCGTGGTTGGCTTTGGCTGCCGCCCGGAGCGGCCGGCGGAGCAAGGCTGCTGCGCCTGCGGTCAGTGCCTCGGTTTTCCTTCCAGCTCTGCGCATCTGGTATTCTGGTACGGGCAACCGGCGTGTTCTGTTGGCTCTCAGAATGAAACCTGAATCTTCTAATGGTTACAGTTACAGCAATGAATTAGGCTTTGGATTTGATTGACAGATCAAAGAAATTACAGGTGTAAATACAGTATATAAAGTTGTTTGGGTAGGAGTAGGACATGCTTGTATTGTTCAGTTGTTGCTTGTCTCGGTCAACCTGTAAACAGATCATGTGAAAGATGTACAATGAACAGTCTATGGAATGCTAGAGTTACACAGGTTTGTATGGCAACTGTCCTAAGGTCCGTTTACATGCAGATATTAGACGACTGATACTAAAATAGGCACGAATGTCAAATCAGACTAGTTACTAATATTGAAAATGGGCTATAATACATCGGGGCTTTCATCAACTTCCACGTGCAATGTCTCATTGAGGCAGCAGATGCGATGGTAGAACCTCTTGAGCGTCCACAGTGCGTCAACCCGTCCTTGGGTCTTAACTGGAGCCCACAGCTGATTAGACGTCACATGTTCTTCTATCAGCAATGTATCGAACCTAGCATGAGTCCATACGTGGGCCCAAAATCAACTGCACCCTCCTCTCCTTTGCGCGAGTAGCAATGCCAGGAAAGAGTTCTTTATTTCTTTGACCCAGGTTCCATGCGAAGGAGCCGGTCCTTCATCGAACCATGGTTGCAGTGTATAGGACCGGGTTCCATCCTAGCATTTATTGTATTGCACCGGCTTCGACCCTCCCACTGCGGATGCTTAGCGAGGCGTTTCAGGACATCACTTTATTCTCACCGTTATAAATGTCATTTATCAATTCGGCACAAAGCTTCTCTATTTCTGCCACCCTACCGTGCAGGTTCACAAGCTGATGGCATAAGATCTGCACTTGTGGAAAATTAACATCTCTAATCTCCACCTGACGCACAGTAGCTAAGGCATTGATAGCCGTCAGTGATGCAGCTTGCTTAGCCTCAGCAGCAGTAACCCCAGTTGCTTCATGACAAGAAGCGAGCCTCATCCGTTAGTCCAAGAGCAACTTTAACATCAACAATGGACGTCATGACCAGCACGACCAGTGAAGCTTGGTTGGCTGAGTCACAACATTTGCACGAACTCTTCGAGAAAAAGCTTAGCTAGACCTCAATGTAGTCAACAGCCATCTCTCGAATGAAACACACAAATATTCATAATAATTTATCATAGAAATATGTCAATCAATATACCATCACATCTAAGTCACATGCATCCTAGTGCACCGGGCGGTGCAGTGTAGCTATTGTGTGAATGCACCAACACCCAACCTTAATGTCCCGGCTATTCTAGTCTTGCTAATATCATCAGGTGTCAGTGTCAGGTGTCAGTGTGCTACAATTAGAATGTTTGTTTTGCGCAAACCGGCTCCGATACCACTAAGTGTCACACCCTAAACGACCAAACTTTGTGAGTGACAATGTCGTATTTGTATGAACATTTAAAATCATCATATACACACAAGATAAAAGAAGGCATCAAGATCCACACAACAAGCACACTTTATTATTTTTTTGGGGTCACGGTTACAACTTGGTGAAATCTATATTGAGAACGAGTGCGTAGCTCAGTGGCAAGCGACTTCGGTGTGAGCGCTGCCCGCCCAATTCGATCCCTGGGACCGTAATTCGGGTGTCTCACTGAAGCATGCCCCCAAAATAAATTTTGTTGCCTTCTCACGTGGGTTAGAACGACGTGCCACTTGTCTACAGAGCCCTCACTAAGGACACGATCTTCAAGCTTCGTGTAATTGTAGGTCTTAATATGTGCGTAGGGGTGTGATTGTGTGCGTGTGTGTGTGTGGGTTTGCTGTGTTCGCACATGTTTAGATACTACAGCTGTATCCAGTTAAGAAGCGTAAAAAAAAAGAAATCTACATACTCACACGGCAGCTACCCTCACCCTTTTTATTTTGCGCAGCAAATCTACTCCCCTTGTTCACTTGCGTAGAGGTCACAACTATACCCACCCTATGCATGCATATCCTTGTTAGTCCGCCCAAGAGGGTCAAGCACTACTCACCCTTCATTTTTGCGCGTGTCGATTGGAAGAGCTAGATTAGTTTACACATACTCAACAAGAATAATAGAGAGAATTACATATTAGAAAGAAAACAAATATAAGGAGAGTCATTAGTCAGTGGTAATAATTTTTACAGTTCTCTGTATATCTCGCCAATAATTATCATATGGAATTACCTTTCATCTAAGAATTTAGACATTCAAATTTTTTTAAGACATTCAATTTTTTTAGACATTAAAAAAAATGTAAGGATAATAAATAAAAACGGCCCACAGGAAGGCCCATGAGGGTGCGTTTTTTTGTTTTTTTTTCCGCCGTCGCTGCATAAGCATAGCCTGCATTCATTCATGATAAAAGAAAAAAAAACGTGCATTCATTCCCCTTCCGTCCGCTGCACTGCCTCTCTCGCCCCCTCTCGCTCTCCGACGACTGGTGCGCCGCGCCGCCGCCGCCGCCGCCCTAAGTCAGGTGCTGAGGCTTTAGTTGGTATCTTCGCCGGCGAGGAGCACCCACCAGGTACGTCCACCCCTTCTCTTCCCTTCCCTTCAAGCTGAGCACCGAAACCCTAACCTAAAGCTATTAGCTATTTTACAAGCTCCCAAACTTCGACGTTTGTGCAAAAATTATTGGGTGTATACATGTGTACACCCATGTCCCTTTACTGGATCCGCCCCTTCCCATGTCCTTTACTGAGTCCGCCTCTGCATGATATGTATTACACTCCCCACTAATTTTGATTTTTTGTTCGCTGGATCTGCTCCAGGCGTAGAGAGAGATGGCGAGTCTAACCGGCCTCAACGCGAACCCTAATCCGAACAAGTCATTCGAGGTGCTCTGCTGTGTGAATTTGATGCAGTATTGCGAAGAGTATGCCTCTACTGTAGCATCTCGAATCATCTATGCTTTCTTGAAAAAATGCAGATACTGCCGAATCCTGGTGACTCCGTCTCCAGCCTCAGCTTTAGTCCCAAGAATAATCTGCTTGTGGCAACCTCCTGGGATAACCAGGTAGCTTTCCTTATGCTGTGTAATTTGCAGTTAGCATGTTACTGTGATGTGTTGAATGTTTGATGTATGGAACTTGGGTTTGGTTTTGTGTTTTGTTCAGGTGAGGTGTTGGGAGATTGTTGGTGGCAACAGTCAGCCAAAGGCATCCATATCACATGATCAGCCGGTATGATCTCAGTATTTTCTTGGATCTGTTAATATATTTGATTGGGTGGTAGATTGACTGCCATGTAGTAAGTATCTGGTGTCCTGATTGATTTGTTTCTTCTTTTAGGTCCTCTGCTCGGCTTGGAAGGATGATGGAACTACTGTCTTCTCTGGAGGCTGTGACAAGCAGGTCAAAATGTGGCCTCTGCTGTCAGGTGGGCAGCCTCAGACGGTTGCGATGCATGATGCGCCTGTCAAGGAGGTCGCCTGGATTCCTCAGATGAATCTTCTTGTCTCTGGAAGCTGGGATAAGACTTTAAGGTGTGCAAGTCCAGTCTGCTGCTCTCTAACTTGACGTTTTCACTTGGAAGTTGAATACATATCTCCGATAATCTCTTATGCTGTTACCAATGGCTGGTTATTACTATATCATGTTATCTAAAAGGAATAGTATATTCCCTAAGTTTGTGAATGTCTTGGACAGTTGAGATGATAGTATCAATATTTCCTAAGCCAACTACCACTAAAGATCCATTCACCATATACTGTTTTTCTTTTCATTCTAGTCTTTGTGTGCTATAAACCTCCAGCTTTTCCTATGACCCTATCGCATGATCTGACAGTTCTGTTACAGCTGCAATGGATTATGCTTCTTGCACATTTGAGAAAGAAATGGATTATGCTCCATGTTAGTGTTGCTATATTTACAAGTAATCATTAAGTCAGTAGCTAGTTTTAATACGAAGTCTACATAATTTGATTACTTAATAGATTAATAGATACTCTTGTCGTCATGCATTTCAGATTGATTTAGGGAACACTATGGCATATTGCAGTTCTAAATGTGTATTTGATTATCATGCATACATCGTGCATTTATGCTCTCTGACTGTGTGTTAATTTTACTTTATCTGTGCCTGTGCCCTTTTTACTTGGTATAGTTCTGTTATGCTTTGTCGTCATCCCATTAATTCTCATATACCTTTAATGCAAATCGCTATGCTCTTTATAGGTATTGGGATACAAGACAAGCAAATCCTGTGCATATCCAGCAACTTCCTGAGCGTTGCTATGCTCTTACTGTGAATTATCCCCTTATGATTGTGGGAACTGCTGATCGTCATCTTGTTGTCTTCAATTTGCAGAATCCTCAGGTGATTGTGTTGTTAAACTGGGCTTTGCATGTGTTGATTCATTTTGAGTTGGACATTGATGACTTCTGTTATTCAAATGGCTTATTTCATGGCTTCTGTTTGGATTGTTAGACGGAGTTCAAGCGAATCCAATCACCACTAAAATACCAGACACGGTGCCTTGCTGCATTCCCTGATCAGCAAGGATTTCTGGTAATGCTTTATTATTGGAATGTCCTTTACTCCCGCATTCATTAAACCTAACTTCTTCTGTATAAGCCTATTTTTAGTGTGCTTCACAAACAAATTATTTATTTCTATTTTGTGGCATATCATTTTGTATTTACCAAATACAGATATGAACTCATTTGATCTGTCTTCAGCAAGTTCTTGATTTCTTCACTCCCAACTTTTTCTTCACAACATGTTCTTTACTCAAGTCAGTGCTTGGTATGGGTGGGGTTGGGATTTTTCACCCAATATTAATTTCACTGTTGAAGGGCGGGCCTGGTGCAAGCGGTAGAGTCTTACCGTCTGTGACCGGAAGGTCCCGGGTTCGAGTCGTGGTCTCCTCGCATTGCACAGGCGAGGGTAAGGCTTGCCACTGACACCCTTCCCTAGACCCCGCACAGAGCTGGAGCTCTCTGCACTGGGTACGCCCTTTTTTATTAATTTCACTGTTATGGTCTAATGAGTGCTGTGTTCCTATGCATGCAAAAATTCCAACCGCTAGATCAAGTATAAATATTACTGATGCTGTTGTATTTTGAGTTGCTGGGACGACTTACCGAAGGGGAAGGTCAACCACTGGTGTATGGATTCAATTTTGAGTCTGTCTTGGCCATTAAACTATACCTAAACTTACGTACTTTCCATTCTTGCCTATTGCAGTCTTACCTCTTACGCATCCATAGAATCAGATCAGGACTGAACTGTACTTCTGAAAAACACCAAACTTCTTTTCTAATTTCTAGAACAGATCTAAAGGCACATCTATATGTAAATGGTCATTCTGCACCCATTTACATGTCAGATGTGTTTTTTCTTTAATGAGATGAGATAGTTGCATGAAAGCAGTGTTTGAAAAAAATGCAATTAAGCGCGAGGCGGAGCCCTGCCACATCGCGTAGGCCGTAGGTGTTTCAATTAAACACGAGCCAGTGGGTAAGTGGCACGGAAGTGAGGAAAATCGGGAGTGGGGCAAGCACGCGCAAGCGTGGGCAAGCGGCACGAGCGCATGCAAACTCGTATCACAGCCAGTGAAGTGCTGCACCACCTCCCCACCACACCATGCAAAGTCTCCCTGGTTTGGGTTGTCGTGAGGCTTGGGCCATCTGAGACCGGCAATATGAGAATTTATGGCTGGCGGTGCGGAGTGAGCCTGTGCCGCTGGGAACTGGGAAGAGGAAAGAGGTTTGGGCGTGCGTCGCTGGGAGGGAGACAGGTGTAGATGGCTGGATAGGAGTGGCCGAGTGGATAAGGTGGGTTGTAGGGTTTTTAATGGGTTTTGGGCCACTTACTGTTTTCTGGGCCGAGGGAGATAGTACTGCTGGGCCTATTGTTGCATCCAGGTCCGGCTGATGTAGTAGGAAAAAAAAAGAAAACAAAAACGCTAATCACATTTAATGTACGTTCTAGGCAGTGGCCTAGTGCCTAGCACCTTTTACAACCTTGTATGAAAGTGCATATTGCTTACCCTTGTGTGCAGCATGACAACTAGAAGGCATCTTAGGTTGTTATAACCAATCTGGATATGAAATCATGCTGCAGGCCAAAGAGTAAAGCCCTCTTGGGCTTCAAATTTTCTTTTGGTGGCTGTACGATTCCTAGTTATTTACCTGCCTAGCGGTTAATTTGTTTTCCCGGTGCCTGATATTTCCTTTATTGTGTGTTAATATCTTGGATTAAATGTTTGGTACCTGACAGTATATTTTGTTTTCTTTAAATACTTTCCATATGACTTTGAAATTAAATTAGATTTCCATGTGACTGACCCACTATTCTCATTTAAAGGTGGGTTCAATAGAAGGAAGAGTTGGTGTTCATCATATCGATGATGCACAGCAAAGCAAAAACTTCACATTCAAATGTCACAGGGAAGGAAATGATATATTCTCTGTCAATTCACTCAACTTCCACCCTGTAAGATTTCTCTCTTCAGTCTTCACGCATTGTTAATAATGTGGGGCTTACGTTTTTTTATAACTTAGCACATGTTGCTATGAAGCATACTGATGCAGTAGACTTGTGGGGTTGTAGTACCTTGTCTTCATTCTCAATTAATTTGTTGAATTCCGTAAGTACAAGTTCTTGTCGTCCACAAAATATTTTGAACTAAAATCAATGTTATACTGCAGATTAAGCTGTCTACAACTATACACTGCAATCATAGGTATATGAATGACAGAAAAGTACTCATTATTATCTGTTCAGATTAACTCAGACTACCAAAACAATTTCAATAGATTATCAGTTTAGTTGACCAATTTTTATCATATCATATCAGTTGCATCTAGCTCTAAGAATAGTGTTGATTATTTGTTGATGCTCTTTTTTGCTAAGTTCATTGGATTTGTATGGCTAGTTAATGATGCTGTATACCTTTCTGAGTTGGTTGTGCTTGTAGGCTGTGTTTCATTGAAACAAGCAGTGCCCACATATGAGAGTTTCCATGTTTGGGAATAGCAGTTGGTTCTAAGCTTGGCATCCTAGTTGTTGATGTTGAAATTAGCAACAACAACAACAATTTCATTTTTATGTTCCATAACTTGCTGCAGGTCCATCACACATTTGCAACTGCTGGATCTGACGGTGCTTTCAACTACTGGGATAAGGATAGTAAGCAGAGGCTAAAGGTAGACCAATTCATGGCTTCTGTTGATTTTCACCTGTGTTGGTAGCAGTTGATTTCTGTTGCATTGATTGTTCTTGATTTCGTGATGGTTTACTGCTTGTTTTTGTGGCGTATTTGTAGCTTAGTAACTGGGGTTGTTGGTTGATCCTGTGATCCACCTCAGATCACACATCTTTGCAAGGTCATATGATATTAGTTCGCAGCTGGGATGCCACCCCCAGATGGCTCATGAATCAATGGGCTGAGGGATGACAGAAAAGAAAGGGGGTAGTGACAAGGGAGAACATGGGGAATGGAAACTATCCTCAACCGCTACACTGTCTCCATCGATGCTGCTATCTTGCTTGAGTAATCCACCATCGTTGTGGCCTGTTGGGGGAGAAGTGAGATGAGATGAAATGAAATGGGATGGAGAGAGGGGGATAGTGAAGGGGCTAAGTTTGAGGTTGGGCCATTATCATGGTCATGAATCTTGAGTGAGTTGTCAAGGGATTGGGGGAGAGGAGAGAGAAGGTGGAAAACTGGAATTTGTCTTTCCCCTTTTCTTCCTTTTCTCATTTCTTCCAATATATACTTTTATTACGTGAATGTCTTTAGTGAACTTTAAGAATAAAATATTTGTAGTTGATCCATGGACCTGGATTGCCCAACCCTGATTCTTCAGTCATCCAGTGTCCTGAATTAGCATCTCGAATAACATTATCCTTCTTTGACCTGTGTTTTAAGCCACCCACAACCTTAATCCCAGGACCTTGTTTGTTGGCTCACTTTTGATTTCCTGGTGACTTTGGTTAGTACCTTTTACTGTCCTACCATATTTTCTGTTTGTACAGTGGAAAATTGAAACACATGGTCAGCTTGTGAGCATGATGTTGCAATCCTGAGCAAGAATATTTTTCTTTATCTTGGTAAAAGCATGTTTCTCTAGCCTACCCCAACTTGCTTGGGACTGACAGGCTTTGTTGTTGGTGGTAAAAGCATGTTACATTCTCATTTAATTGTATGAATCCTTTGATTACTGGTCTGCCTATTTTGCTGGGTGCACTGTAACTGCTTGTTTTTATTCTGAATTTCTTATACATCACCTTATTATTTTGTAGAGGGTATAATTCATTTCTTTTTCATACTATTTCTGTACAGGCTTTTAGTAGATGCCCCCTTCCCATTCCTTGCAGTACCTTCAACAGTGATGGTTCCATATTTGCTTATGCGGTAAGTCTACTGGGCAACTTGATGGCTGAATGCCTTGTATCTGTAAGAACAATTATTTTTCCACATCCGACACCATGTTTTTGGGTCAGTTGAGCTTTTAAAAATACCTTACCTTTGATTGAGACAACTTTACACACATTAAATATGCACAAATCAATTCACTCCGTTTCAGTCCTAATTGAACAACTGCTCTAGTTGAATTGCTATTTTAAAATGCGGTTCTGGTCATAGCTTCAATTTGCTTTCCAAGTAGAGTGTAGCATGGTCAAAAAAGAAAATTAGCAAGTATGAAAAGTTACACAAATTTGTGTCAAAGTACAGATCATGTAGCAATTGATTTGGCAAGTTGTATTCCAAGTAGCGTGTAGCATGGTCAAAAATATTAAATAGTGAACTAGGAAAAGTTACACAAATTTTGTATCAAAGTACAGATCATGTAGCAGTTAATATGTAAAGTTGTATTCCAAGTAGAGTGTATCATAGTCAATGCAGAAAATTAGTAAGTATTACTCCCTCCATTCCAAAGTTAAGTCATTCTGGCTTTTCTACTTGGAGCAGGCAAGAATCACTTCTCCATTTACACTGGGAGGTGGGAGCTAAAAAAACCTGCTCCCCACTGCTCCCTGTTCAAAACCCACAATAATCACTCTAGAATCAATTGTGCTCCCTGTTCAAAACCCACAAGAATCACTCTAGAATCAATTCTCACCTGCTCCCCTACCATAGTCAATTAGAATCACTCCACTAGATAATCATGTTAAGTAATCTGCTGCTCCCCCTTTGTGTGAACGCGCAACAGGGACAGGCGGCGCCGAAAAGGGCTCCCTGCCCCTGCACTGTAGCAGCTGCAGGGGCAGGCATCGAAAGGCTCCCCTGCCGCACTGTAGCCACAGTAGGGGCAGGTGCCAAAGTTAGCCCTGATGCTGTCACATCTAGTCACTGTAGCAGCATGGCAACCTGACATGCCTGTGTACAAGTATTAGATGGGTAGAGTTGTATATATAGTTCCCCACTGCAACTCAGTAAAGGGAGCGAGTTTAGTTTTGCCATCTCATCTACAGAGCTCCGGCCAACGCTGGTGCTTCTGCTGTGTGTGTGCTCTGTTCTCCCTCCCTTCTACCTCTAGCCATAGTGTGTGGTCGCCAACGATAGTGCGTGGTCGCCAACGCTGGTGAGTGGTCGGCTCACCCGTGCCAGAGATCCAGGGGCTAACAAATCAAGGAGCAGAGCCAGAGAATCTAGGAGTGGAGCTCTGCCAAACAGACCCTTAGATATACACTATGTCTAGAGCTATAGTAAAAGCAATGTATCTAGAAAAGCCAAAATATCTTATAATTTGGAATGGAGGGAGTCTTGTATCGTATATAAATGTCCTTTAGTTTTGGATCAAGTTTTCCCCTTCTACAAAACTCCATTTTACATTGGACCCATAAATGTTTGAATGTTGCTAACTTTGCATTTTGTTAAACTTTTTACTCTTTTGAATTTTGACATTACTAGTTTGGGCCCTTGTTATGTTTGAACAAATTTTATCGTTTTATTCTACTTCTGTCCATGGAACAAAGTGCTGTTAGCCCCTCAACATATTTTAGGAATTTAGAGAAGTTTTGGCCACAGACAAACTAGGATATTAGCATAAATGTGCTATTCTTTATTTGTTATTAGTGCCGTAACAAGTTTTTTGAATTTTGATGACTGCCCATCCTAGCTTTTACGAATCCTTTTATTCATGTTTAACCATCACTACTGGAAAATAGGTCTGCTATGACTGGAGCCGTGGGGCCGAAAATCACAACCCTGCAGCTGCAAAGACATCCATCTATCTCCACAGTCCACAGGTGAGCTCTGTTTGCAGCATTCATTGTATTGTGAGATTCATCCTGCAATCTTTATTGTATTATTTCTGCCACTGAACCTCCTCTTAATAGGAAACCGAGGTCAAAGGAAAGCCGCGCCTTGCGACAGGCAGGAAGTGATTACATTGCAGAAGATGTTACTTAATGGCTGCACAAGAAATCATGATGTCATCCACCAGTTTTGTTATGCCCCCCTCCTGTCTTGGAAGTCTGGTAGATTGTAAATTTCAGCTTACTTGTAGGCGCCAATTATAGGGTTTCTGTTGGAAGTCTTAACATGCTGTAGTACCTGGTGTTTGTGGTGTCTTCCAAATAGATTGCCTGTGGAGGTTCGTGATCATCTCCTTACTGCTTATTTTGGCGGTAAAATCAGTGTACCAAAGAATGTTGTGATGTAAATTTTCGTGCATATGGATGATACTAATGGAGCTGTAGTTCACAGATAAATCCCGTTCTGGGTTAAGATGGGCATGGAGCAATCCATGGATACCCACCGAGTCAATCTAGTTCAATTTAATGAGGTAGCGTTTCAGTTTGAGTGGTGAAAAGTTTGCCTGATTAGGACTGTTTCGATTCATGTTTTTTTTGTAGTTTTGCTCCATGTTTTTCAGCCAAACATGTGCACCTCTACCAACTCTGTTCCGGGGGGAAAAGGTGAAGTTGAGTAAAAGGTGCTCCAGCAACTTCAAATTTTTGTGAAGCTACTTCACGGCATATGTTTTGTAAGTGCGTAGTTTGGCTTTCTTTCAATGTAAATCTGTATACTGGCATTACTAATTAGGTCAACACTATGCAAAAATTAAAATGCCTTCATATTACATTATTGGTTGCATAATTAATCATTCTCTATGCAGATTCTAGTCGGCCTCTATGGGATCGTTGCGAATCTCAATGATATCCTACAGATCATTGTCGGTCTTTACGGGATCGTTGTCAATCTCTATGTCATCCTGAGCTTTTGACCACTACAATCCTGTCCACATCTATTGGTATACTTTCATTTAACTTCGATGAACCAATACTGAGGACAATAAGGCTCACAAGCTACACTCCATGGATATACAAGGCCACAAACTCTAGAATGAGAAGATGCATTTTCATCTGCAGATCCAACAAAATTTTGTAGCTAGGTTGGAGGTGAAGGAGCAGAGAGCACGAGAGAGCAATACAAAGGAATATAGAATCCAGTGAAAGTGTAGTTACCTTAAATCCGGATGAAGTAGAGAAGCAGGGACGGCGCGCTGAAGATTTGTGCGCCGGCGAGGTTGGAGGTGAAGGAGTAGTGAACACGCGAGAGGCTGCCTTTCGTCTAACGCTAGCAGGGTGAAGCAGAGCAAGGGAGCAGAGTGGGGAATGGATGGGATGAATGTGTGGTAGGACCGTAGGAGTGTATATACAGTTCAATAAATTGGTTGCCCATGTACTAGGGCCTAGTGTCTAGGGAAGTAGAATGCCTCCAACACATCAATTGATACTTGGATGTACTATCATTTACAGTCCAATAAATTGAACACCTGGTTAATCACCTTGCATTTAGTTCAACAATAGTTGTACAATAGTGACAGATTTCAGTTCAACACATCAATTGATACTTGGATGTACTAGCATTTACATTTCAATAAATTGAACACCTGGATAATCACCTTGCATTTAGTTTAATAATAGTTGTACAAAAGTGACAGATTTCAGTCCGATACATTATAAATTGATACTTAAATCTACTACAGTGAACTAAGCAACTTGCTAATGAACATGCCAAGAACTAAGGTAAGTATAAAATAGGTGAAAGAAGAACAGGAAGCACATTTCTTCCTCAAAGGTACGAAATCTTCCATCATCTTCGTTAGAACCCTAGCCATTTCTTCAATCTGTGGCATAATCTCTTCCTCCTCTTGCAGATGTTTTTCATTTGTTGTAACATTGGCCTCCGCCTTCAGCTCTCAAATCTTGTTACGTAAATCCAAAATCAAAGTCCTAATTTTTTTTTTCACATTGGGGAGAAAGAAATCGAGTTACATTATTTACCCTACAACATCTGTGGTACCGACGTCCTAGGTTTCCATCACTCCACGAAATCCATCGAGCCGTCTTCAAGCCGCAGCGACACAAAAGTGTTGGCTGGTATGCGTAGGTGTGGTTCTCGACATGGCATGGGATGGGCGGCCCCCTCCCGTTGTAGCCTCCTCCGCTGGAAGCCGATGTTCTTCTCGCGACGACACCCTGAGATGGTACCGACCACTGGGAGGAGTTGGAGCTAGATGCAGCCATGGAGCAGTCAGGGTTCAAAGTGTTGCACACTCTGAGTAAAGAGGTCGGTCCGGGTCTTTTATTGTCTATGCTTTTGCCTCCCGCTAAGCGCCAAAACGTCCTGGAAAACCCTCGCACTCCCGCCAAGATAAAATGCTGTGTCATCGGCGGTTTAGGGTACTATCCGCCTGTAGAATAAGGCCTGTTTTGGATCCTCTATGCTTACATAGAGGTGTACACGTGGACCACAATCAAGGCCAACTGATTCAATTAATAGTTCAACCGAAGTAATAGTTCAACGATTATGTAGTACTCGTACATACTAATCGAGAGGCTTCATCCGTACATATAAACTTCATTAATATAAAAGTTTCATAAATTCTAAGACTTAATGTTGGATGGATAGGCAGTTTCTAAGGTACTCAATTGGTTGATGCGGCCCCGAAAGCCAGAGGTAGTGAACCGTAGCGAAGATGACAGCATCACCATCCATGGACATATTGTATCTATAAAGTATGTCTACTTCCTGTCCAGTCCTACAAAGCACAAAAATCTCTCCACAAATAGGGTCTTGAACGATTCTTGTAAAATTTTGTGGTCCGAGAAGGTGATGAACAACGGCTTTGTCGCTGGGTCAGAACCGCGGCAAGCATGTTGTTCGAGTCGGTATCAGAGTATGGGTCTTCGGTGGCTCGGGTGGACTCAAGAACACAAGAATCACAGAGAGGACTGTCATTGTTTCAAGTTGCCACCGACTAGTAAATTTCTAATATTGCGCGTCTGGCTCGGATGGTGTGCTAAGAGGACACGAGGTTTATACCGGTTCGGGCAGAATGTCCCTACGTCTAGTTCGTTGCAGCTGCTCGTGTTACTAGCACTAAAAGTTCATAGTAGGGGTTACAAACGGTCGAGAGAGGGACAGGTCCCAAGTCTTTGATGAGAGGAGTGAACAGGTGCCGAAAGCTCGGTCACTTCCTAGCTGTGTGCTTGTGTGTTCTGATTGGTTCCCTGCCCCTTGTGGGATGCCCTGCTTTTCATTTTATAGGCCAAGGGAAAGCACGGGTTACAGTGGAGGAAGAGAAGAGAACGAGAGGAAGAAGTCCTTCAGGATCGTCGGGTCTTTCTTCTCTATGCGGGTCCCACCGACCCCGTAGACGTCAACAGGGATAGCTTCTCGTCGCGGCCCTGTCCGTCCCTGGCGCCATGTGCAGGCGTCGTCTACCGATCATGGCGCTCCACTCTGTCCTGGCAAACGTCGTGGTGAACTGACGTGCCCGTCAGTGTTCGTCCGGGTGTTAGGCAGAACAACATCGGTACGCCCGATGCTGTTCTTGACGTGACCCCCCAGGTATGACCCGTCATGGGTCGCGGGCTACATCGAGGCATGCCAGTCTCTTCCCTAGCATCAGAGCTTTGACCCAGGCCCATACGCTTGGACCTAGAGTGGTTAGCGGCGGTATGGGTCTCCATCAGGCGAGACGGAGCCTCCAGCCTCGGGGTCGGGCGAGGCGGAGTTCCTCCCCAGAGGCCGGGCGAGGCGGAGCGTAAACCCAAGGCTCGGGAGAGATGGAGCCCAATCCCAAGGGTCGGGTGAGGCGAAGCTAGCCCTTAGAGGTCGGGCGAGGCAGAGCCTGTGGCCTTGGTGTTGGGCGAGGCGGAGCCCGCCCCTAGAGGTCGGGCGAGGCGGAGACCGCCCTCAGGGGTCGGGCGAGGCGGAGCCACCCTCAGGGGTCGGGCGAGGTGAAGCCCGTGGCCTTGGTGTCAGACGAGGCGGAGCCAACCCTCAGTGGTCGGGCGAGGCGGAGCCCATGGCCTTGGTGTCGGGCGAGGCAGAGCCTGCCCCTAGAGGTTAGGCGAGGCAGATCCAACCCTAGGGGTCGAGTGAGGCGGAGTTTGCGCACCTAGGGGTCAGTTGGAGCTGTAGTCGCGCTCTTGACTGCTCGGACGAATCAATGTTGATGGTTATTAGCTCATCTTCGGACACCCTAGTATTGGTCCCCGATAGTAGCCCAGAGCCCGCGGAGGAGTAGAATACTCCTTCGGAGGCTTTTTTGAACGGGAAGACTCTGAAGGCCTTGGCCTTCTTTTGTTGCCCATAGTGTGACCTGGGGACGGTGATTCCCTTTCTTCGAGCCCCTCCTGTAGCAGGGGCCTGGTCGAGGATCAGTTCGTCTTTGCGATCGTCGCCCCGTTCGCGGTTTCCGCAACAGGAGGGGTTGAGCTAACGTCACTTGCCTCGATGGCTCGAGTGGCGCGCTCGGTGAGCTCGCTAACGGGCATGTTCGAGTGGAATCTGGGTCCATCATTTGTGATAGGGTCGGCAAAGCCCTCATGTGGCATTCCACTGCTCCTTAACCCGCCTCCCGGTAGATGCCCGAGCCATTCCGGAGGGCGACTCAGGTGGCCCGATGGCCTCCTCTCAATGGGGATTCTGTGGGCTCGGCTTGAGGTTAGGATCAAACGATAAGGTTGAGATGACCCTGTCCGCTTCTAAGTAGGTCGGGCGAAGGCCGCTGGGGCTCATCTGTGTTTTCTCCCCTGGTTCTGTTCGACGCGAGGTGGCCTAGGCCCTTCATGGGCTAGCCTTCAAACCTCGGTTAGTTGGACTCCCGATTTAGGGTGGGGCGGCTCGAGCCCCCGAGCCCCGTGGGGCTCGGTAGGGGTTGGCCGTGTTTCATGCGTCACCCCATCCTCAATTTTCGCAACCAGAGGGGCTGAGCTAACGACAATTGCCTCGATGGCACGAGTGTCGCGCTCAGTGAGCTCGCTAACAGGCATGTTCAAGTGGAATCCGGGTCCATCATCCGCTGACGGGGTCAGCATAGCCCTCTTGTGGCATTCCACTGCTCCTTAACCCGCTTCTCGGTAGATGCCCGTGTTACTCCAGAGAGTGACTCAGGTGGCCCGCTGGCCTCCCCTCGATGGGGATTATGTGGGCTTGGCTTGAGGTTAGGATCGAACGAGAAAGGTCGAGATGTCCCTGTCCGCTTTTAAGCAGGGTTGGGCAAGGCCGCTGGGGCTCATCTTGTTTTTTCTCCCCTAGCTCTGTTTGACGCGAGGCGGCCTCGAGCCCTTCGCTTCATGAATGCATGCATGAGAATGGATGAATGAATGATCATGCAATGGAAAAGGAAATTGGGGGTTGGTAAAGTTACCTCGATGGCTCGAGTGATGGGTTCGAGGAGCTCTTACCAAATACGTCTATGTGGGGTCCGGGTCCGTCATTCGTGATGGAGTTGGTGTGACTTGCATGGGACATCGCGCTGCTCCCTACCCGTCTCTCGGTAGCGGCCAGAGCCATCCGATCGACTTTGGGCGACCTGTCAGTCTCTCCTCGATGGAGATTCCACAGGTGGCCCCTCCAAACCCTTCCAAGAAGGTGGTGGCTAAAGCTCAGGGTGCGGGGACAAAAACTCTGATCACGCTGGTGAGCAAAGACGCCGTAGCCGCCGAGGCTTAGGTTTCTCGCAGTCTGTCCAGGTTTACTCAGAGTTTGTTTCCACACATCTTGCCTCTAGGTTTTAGCGCGTGAATGGGGTCATGCATCGAGAATGTCTACCGAATAGAGACTCTTACCAGCCCCCGAGCGAGACCCGACCCCTTTCCATTGTTGGGGTCGGGGGCTCGATAGTGAAATTAATGTGCGTAAAGTAAGGGTGACCTGTCTCTCGGCAGTAGCCTGAATCGTTCGATCGACTTGGGTGGCCCGCTGGCATAGGACTTACCTCGATGGCACGAGTGACGGGTTCTGGGAGCTCTTACTAGATGTGTTCGAGCAGAATCCGGGTCCGTCGTTCATAATGGGGTCGGCATAGCCCGCGTGGGGCATCCTGCTGCTCCCTTCCCGTCCCTCGGCAGCGGCCAAGCCATCCGGTCGACTTGTATTGCCCCGCTGGGACAGGACTTACCTACGGAGATAGAGGATGAGAACATCCCGCGCAAGAATTTAGTTAGGCAGATAAGCCAGGCGGTGAACTTGTAATAAATGGACAAGCTCTTAAATTTCGTTATAGCCAAACAACTTTTTAGCACTTCTCCCCTTTTTGTATAAAAAGGTTAGTGCGTTCCGACCCCTTTCGTCATTAAGGCCGTAAAGCCCAGGGTGCGGGTGAACAAACTCTGATCACGCTGGTGAGCAAAAATGCCGTAGCCACCGAGGCGTAGGTTTCTTGCAGTCCGACTAGTTTTACTCAGCGTTCGTTTCCGCAACCCTAGCTTCTAGGTCTCAACGTAAGAGAGGGTCGGGCATAGAGAATGTTTGCTAGGTGGATAAACTCTTAAATGCGTACCGACTCTTTCCGTGGCTAAGGCCAAAATGCTCGAGGTGCAGAAAAAACTTTGATTACGCTGGTGAGCAAAGACGCCGTAGCCGCCGAGGCGTAGGTTTCTCGTAGTCCGACCAGTTTTACTCAGGGTTTATTTTTGCAAACTTCGCTTCTTGGTCTTAATCATGAGAAAGGGTTGGACGTAGAGACTATCTACCGGATAGATGTGCTCTTATTAGCCCCCAAGTGAGGCCCGACCCTTTGCCATTGCTGGGGTCGGGTGTCACCTATAGATTGGAGAGTTGATAGCGAAACTAATAAGAGAAAGTGTGCGTATATTAAAGGTAAAAGCGACGTAGCTGCTCGATGTTCTAGGCAATGATGAGAACTTCATTGTCGATGGCCTTGAGGTTGTAGGCGCCAGGTTAGAGCACCTCCGTGACGACATACGGTCCCTCCCACGGCGGAGAGAGCTTGTGGCGGTTCTTGTTGCTTTGGACGGGGCAGAGCACCAGGTCCTCGACGTTGAAGGCCCGACCCTGCACTTGACGGCTGTGGTACTAGCGCAACGCTTGCTGGTACTTGGCCAAGCAGAGGAGGGCGACGTTGCGCACTTCTGTGGTAGAACCGCCCAAAATAACACACCTTCAGAGGCGCTCGTCTTCCACCAGACACTAAGCACCCCTAAAGCAAACTACATCAGGCGGATTCCGTCGAGCACACCCCAAGGGAGAACTCGAATAATCCACATTTTTCCTCCATGATCCAATAATGAGAACGAGTTTACAATACTTAGTTCATTTCATACAACCAGAGTTCTTAGAAATACATTATTACAGTACAAGTTCAGAGTGCAGAATTTAAACAGCGGAATTAAAATAAACATCTAACGGTAGAATACAAGGATCCGTCTGTGCCCACCAGAAGAATCCTCCACACAACAGCTACTTTTCAAGCTGCACCTGCAATAGGGGTAAATAAACCCTGAGTACACAATGTACTCGCAAGACTTATCCGACTAGTGGGAATAATTTCCTGACTCCAAAGGATATGAGAAGCTTTATGGTTTGCTGGGTTTCCTTTTTGCATAAAAAAGCAATGCTAATAGTAAATCCTTATGTGTTTTATTAGCAGTCATGATTAGTTCATTAGCTAACCATTCTATGTAAGCTCCTGTTCTACTTTCAAGCAAGAGTTGAGCAAATAGATCCATTTCACCATCTTTCCTCTTCTAGTTCTTACTACGGTGCTAGATTGTAGACAAGTCATACCGGATTGCCCGACGATTCGTGAATCAATGTGCCCGGCTGGGTACCCCGAAACACACGCCCCGCTTGTACCCTAGGCACAAGCAGGACCAACCCATCACTCTCCTATCAAGGGGCCTAGGTCCCCGTCCAAACTTGGACTCGAAGCCCCCACACCTGAGTCTCGGACTCAGTGTGGTGCTTAGAGCTCCACCATCCCCGCCTCCAATCAGTTTGTCCGGAAAGAGACAGAACCCATGACAAGAGAGCAACGAGCCTTCCTTGCTCCCATAAACAAGTATGTGCTCAGGATAATAAGTCTGTGAACTGACTAGAATCCAATACAACGGCCGGTCCTTAACCGACACGGATAGGGAAATTAGTGTAACCAAGCTATGCCTCGTTGGCCGTGGGACACAACCTCTTACACCCACCAATACCCATACCATATCCCTGCCCGGTCTCCGTTTTTCCTTTCACCATTTCATCATAAGAGTGACAATAATAATCACCTATTGTGAGTAACGGTAGGTTACTCAGGCTACTGAAAATCCTAAGCATAGCAGCTACTCGACCGATGCTAGTAGGACTCATAGGTAGGTATATCTATGCATGTAGTTTCCATAAAATTCCCATAACGTAAATGCACATCACATATATATATATATCTAATGATCATTCAAAATTAGGGTTATGCACCGGGGCTTGCCTTGGGTAGGCGCGGTGTCAACAAAGTCAGTAGCTGTTGGCTCCAAGACTCCCTCCTAGACGAGGATCTCCTCCTTGTACTCTTCAATGACCTCCTCGTACTCCTGCTCGCCTGTGGTCATGAATTCTACCAACTCGTTATCTACATGCATGAAATGATGATGCAACACTTAGTAATACGGCAACAACAACTCTTAAAATAAGAATACATCTACCAAGCTAACTCTATTGACTAAGATGCTAAGCTACCCATCCTTTCCACTAAACAGGTATGAAACATTCGAGTATTTTCTTAGCAATAAAAAATGCATCTCTTACTTTATTTATGATTTCATATATACTAAAACAAGGAGTACTTAACTACCCTATTTATCAATCTATTCTAAGGCTACAAAAATTACAGTGAGCACATAATAATCTAATGAACCTACTGTAAAAATTTCATAGTCAAAGCTATTGCCAATTTGCCACAAAAATTCCTACAAATATTAAACTGAATAATGCTAAGCTTTCCTAAATGAATTAATGCACCTAACATCCTCACACATAACTGTAAACTAACTACACCAACAGATAGATCACATTTTTATGAACCAAACAAATTTTGGCACAGCCCTAGAAAAGCATTTACTAATTCCCTAGAAAAAGGAAAACCAATTTCCCCCGCACGGCCCACAACGCCCGGCCCACGTGGCACAACACACGCGCGAGCGCGGCCCACGATGAACGGACCAACCCAACAAAAGCGGCCCAAGCGGGGAGGCCGCGCGTGCGCTGGCAACCTTGCAAAAAGGACCTTGCGCTAATGGTGAATTAATCCACGGTCCTCACCACTATTCCCCCTCCTCTCAGCCCTTTCACTTAGCACCATGGATTTCTTACAATTCCCATCATGAAGCCCCTGGCGGCGGCACGCGCGATGACGGGACCTCCACCGGCATTCCACGCTCATGCCGGGCAACTTGGACCCACCCTAGCTTTTGTGAGGGGTCGATCGCCATCGCTTGCTTGAAGGACGACCTTGGAAAGCAGTAGGGACCTAGGGGACGCACTAGCACGCGCGACAGCGATGCACAGCGGTTCACTACGGTGGTACGACTATTCCGGTGAACTAGGGCAGCTAGGCGATCAAGTAGCTAGCGTATGAGCTTCCGTGACTCACCATAAACCTAGCCACGGTGACTGCTTGGCCTAGGACGGCCTGAGCAGTGCTGGCCATGAGCGACCGATTGGCTTGGTGGCGTTCCGCGCCGTGGTGACACCCCGGGGATGGTGGTAGTGGTTTAGCTGAGTTGCTCACGGTGCATAGGGAATCAAGGTGAAGCTATTGGTGCCATAGAATTGGATGCTAAAGCTCTGTGAAGGGGGTGCTCTGGAGTGGCTTGAATTCGGCCATAAGATGACCGGCGACGGGGAAAACTCCAAATTGGAGATCGGCATCGTGCGGCTGTGGCAGCGGGAGGGCTTGGCGCGTAGCTAGGTTCCCAATCGAGCCTTAGGCGAGCGCAATTACCCCAGAGGTGACCAAGCGCTGTGGTTTTAGCTTTGGCACGGATCGGTCGTGCCAGCGCGACGCCATTCAAAGCGGTGGTGGTTGGGAAGTGTGGCATGGCGCTTGCCACTTAACAGAAGAGGACAAAGGCGCGACTGAGGATGGCTACATGTGTGGGCAGAGCAAGGGCAGCAGTGGCACGGTGAGCAGAGGGGCGCTGTGCCACCTTGGTGGGACGCGGATGCCAGGCGGAGCAGGTGCACGTGGGGTGTCGTGGCCCTATGCGCGCAGTGCCCTCGGCGGGACGACGCGGCGCAGAAGGAACGTGCGTGTGTTGGCGACAGTGGCTACGGCCATGCGATGCCACTGCACCCCGAGCAGAAACGACGACGGCAATGGAGCTAATGGAGGGCAGCGCGTGCCGCAGCGGTGACATGACGGCAGCGGCACCAGTGACCAGTGGGGCAGGGCAGCAGGGCGGCGTGTAGCCATGGTTGCATCTGCAATGGTGCCAGTAGCAGTGTGCAGCACGCCAGGCGCCCCTTTAGGGTGGCCAGCGGAGCCCCAGGCGCACAGTGACCACACACTCTCGGCTAACCGGCCCAAAACGTGTAGTGCACGCTTTTTAAAGCATCAACGACGACTAAACCGTTGATCCCATCCTGAAACCACTTTAGCTATGTCCAAGAGGGTATATTAGACTACAAAAACAAGCCATAATACTACCCTACTTCTTAACCCAATCTCAAACAATAAATTGCCAAACCAAGCAATGTCTATCTGTCCGCAAACTTTGAATTTTTTCCAAGTTTTTCGTTGAACTCTATTTCAAATTGCATTCTAAGCTATTGGAAATCTTAGCTAGTAATATCATTTTTGGACCACAAGTATTTCATTGTCATCTACAAAGTTTTGCACTTCAAACCTTATTTAAGTATCATATACATGTTCTATAGCATTTTTGCTTAATAAAAATTGGTTTTAAACCCTAAGTGATATAACATGACTGTGGAATTAACTTTCGTTTCGCATTTTCGTTGATCATTTTGAGTTACAGAAATTGATCTACACTCTATATTACATGCATTAACACATAAACATGATGCTCATGACATGTTTTAGTAAGTGATTTACGGTGTAACACCGAGGGTGTTACAAATCTACCCCCATAAACAAAATCTTGCCCCGAGATTTCATGTGCCTAGTGTGGGAAAAGAGATAAGAAATAATTTTTGATTTAACAATTACCTTGGTTAGCTAGAAAGAAGGTGGGGATAATGCTTCAAGATATAGCTTTCTTGCTCCCACGCTGCTTCGTCCTCCGAATGATTTTGCCACTAAACTTTGTAGAACTTCACCACACTGTTTTAGTTACTCTTTCTTTTTCATGTAAAATCTTGAGAGGATGCTCAATATACGACAAGTCAGGCTGGAGGGGAAGTCCTTCAATTTTCACAGCTTCATCAAGGCCCCGCAAACATTTCTTCAACTAAGATACATGAAACACATTGTGTACCGCTGATAATATATCTGGAAGTTGGAGACGATAAGCAACCGGGCCACACTGCCCTAAAATCTTATAAGGGCCCACATATCGAGGGGCTAGCTTGCCACGGACACCAAACCGATGCACCCCTCTCATAGGAGACACCTTGAGGTACACATGATCCTCGATTGCAAACTACAAAGGCCTTCTTCGCTTGTCAGCATAAGTTTTTTGTTGGCTCTGAGCTGCCTTGAAATGACTGAATAATACTGACTTGCTCTCGAGCTTCCTTGATAAAATCAGGTCCAAAATACCCACGGTCTCCCACTTCAACCCAGTTAAGTGGTAGCCTACATTTCTTTCCATACCGAGCTTCAAAGGGTGCCATATGAATGCTTTCTTGATAGCTATTGTTGTAAGAAAACTCAGCTAAGTTCAAGCATTCATCCCACTTCTCCGGAAAAGAAATGACACAAGCTCTCAACATATCCTCAAGTACCTAATTTACACTTTCTGTTTGACCATCAGTTTGCGGATGATAAGCTGAACTTCTGAGGAGACTAGTACCAAGACACTCCTAGAGTTGCTCCCAAAAGCAAGAGACAAAGACTGACCCTCTATCAGAGATGATAGTAAGAGGAACTCCCTGCAGGGTCACAATCCAGTCAAAGTACAACTTGGCATACTTCTTAGCGAAATATCTGGTATCCACCGGAAGAAAATGAGCGGACTTGGTAAGGCAATCCACAATGACCCAAATAGAATTATAGCCCTTGGACGTACGGGGTAAACCCACAATGAAATCCATGGAAATATCTTCCTATTTCCAAACAGGAATAGGCAAGGGCTACAAAAATCTTGGTGTACACATATGGTCTGCCTTAACTCTTCCACAAGTATCGCACTCCACGACATACTTGGTGATATCCTGCTTCATATTGGACCACCAATACAAGTGGCGCAAATCATGGTACATCTTGTTGCTTCCTGGGTGGATGGACAACTTGGGATTATGAGCTTCATAAAAAGCTTTCTTCTAAGCTCCTCAATTGACAGAACCACCAATCTGTTCTTGAACCTCACTACACCTTGATCATCAATGCTAAAATGAGGACCACACCCTTCGACAATTAGCTTCTTGATATGCGGGATTTTCGAAACATCTTGCCTTTGCTCTATAATAATTTGCTCAAGTAAATCCGAGACTAGAGCAATATGGGCTAGCACCTCAGCATGGTTGAGAGACAAGGATGCTTCTTCAACTTGATACGACTTTTGGCTCAAAGCATCGGCTACCACATTAGCCTTTCTAGGATGGTAATGAACCTCCAAATTATAATCCTTGATTAGCTCCAACCATCTCCATTGCCTCATGTTCAGCTCGGACTGAGTGAAAATATATTTGAGGCTCTTGTGATCCGTAAAAATGTGTACTTTACTTCCCAACAAATAATGCCTCCAAATTTTTAGAGCGTGCACCACAACAGTTAGCTCTAAATCATGGGTGGGATAATTCACCTCATGCTTTTTCAGCTGGCGTGAAGCATAAGCTATCACACGCCCATCCTGCATGAGCACACATCCCAACCCCGTCTTTGAGGCATCACAATATACATCAAATGGCTTGTCAATATCTGGTTGGGCAAGAACAGGAGCAGAGGTGAGAAACTTCTTCAGGTCTTGGAAAGCTTCTTCACAAGCCGGGCTACATACAAACTTGACATCTTTCTGGAGCAACTTGGTCATTGGTTGGGCTATTTTCAAGAAGTCAGGAATGAAGCACCGATAATAACCAGTAAGACCAAGGAACTGATGAATCTGATGCACTGACTTTGGTGACTTCCAATTTAACACATCTTGCACCTTGCTTGGATCTACAGAGATACCTTCTGGTGTCAGAACATGTCCTAAAAACTACACTCGATCTAACCAAAACTCACACTTGCTGAATTTGGCATACAACTTGTGTTACATTAATCAAGTCAGTACTATCCAAAGATGTTGGGCATGCTCTTCCTTGTTCTTAGAGTATATCAAAATATCATCAATGAACACCACTACAAACTTGTCCAACTCCGGCATAAAAACTGAATTCATGAGATACATGAAGAATGTAGGACATGACTAGGTACTCATATAGCCCATACCTAATATTGAAGGCTATCTTCGGTATATCTTGAGGTCTAATCTTAATCTGATGATAACCTAAACGAAGGTCAATCTTGGAAAACACCTTGGTACCAGCTAGTTGATCAAACAAAGTATCAATACAAGGTAAAGGATACTTGTTCTTAATGGTTACCGCATTGAGAGGGCAGTAATCCATGCACATCCACAGAGTACCGTCCTTCTTCTTCACAAAAATAGCTAGGCAACCCCATGGTGAAGAGATAGGACGGATAAATCCCTTCTCCAATAATTCCTCTAACTGCTTCTTGATTTTAGCTAGTTCCTTAGGAGCCATGCGGTAGGGGCACCGGGAGATAGGAGCAGTGCTATGTTCTAACTCAATGGAGAACTCCACATCTCTACCCGGTGGCAACCCAGGTAGGTCTTCAGGAAAGATACCCGGGAACTCACATACACAGGAATAGAGGCAAGATCAGGAGAAGCTTCAACAAGAACAACAACTGGTAAGGCTAGATCTGAGGGCATAAGAAGAGACATCCTATCCTCAAAAGAAGGAAGCTGTAACTCAACAACTCTTTGCTTAAGATCCAAGACTACCCCATATACTTGCAACCAGTTCATGCCTAGAATTGCATCAATGCCATGCCCGGGAAGCACCATGAACTAGAGGCGGTAAGTGTGAGTGGCTAGCACTAATCCAACTGTGTCTATCTGAGTATTAACGCACAACTACGCACCTGGAGTACTAATTCTATAGGCAATAGGTATAGCCATAAGAGATATATTATGCCGTTGTGTAAACCCCATGCTCATGAATGAATGTGATGCACCAGAATCAAACAACACATACGCTGGGTGGGAATCAATGGTAAATATACCAGCCATCACCGGTTCATTCTGCAAGATTTCCTTAGCCTCAGTGAAATTAACACTATAGCGGCTTACTGGCACCTTCTTCTTGATAATTGTTCTCTTGATCAGATAGGAGTTAGCTGAGGGCTGAGCAGACTGTGCAGTTGGTTCTGCGGACGCTCCTAAGCATAGTGGCCTTCCTTGCCACACTTAAAACAAGCACCAGGGTTGTTCCCCTGCCCCTAACAAGACGAAACCTGTTGTCCCTGGGGCTGTTGCTGTTGCACCTGCTGAGTAGGTGCACGGTGCTGAATGGGAGGTGCCTGGTAGGTCTGCTGAGGCTTGCGGAATGACTGCCCACCCAAAGACTAATAGGGCACCTGCCTGATAACCTGTACATTTTGAGCCTAGGGGTGACTAGAAGACCCTGTAGTCACCCGCTTGCGCTTCCACTTAGCCTGAGAGTCATGCTGCAGTCCCTGCATGGCAACAACAGCGTTCATTATAGCACCAAAAGTCTGGTAGTTTCCTGTGTGCAGCTCCTTCTACAGACTGCAAGAGAGGCCACGATAGAAACGGTCCCTCTTCTTCTCATCGATATCAACGTGAGTCCCAGCATACTGTGACAGATGGTTGAACTTGTTTACATAGTCCATCACAGACATGCTCCCTTGCCTCAGGTCCAGAAACTCCGTTAGCTTCCTGTTCAGAACACCAGCAGGAATGTAATACTCTTTGAAAGCAGTAGTAAACTCCTACCATGTCACACGGTGATCCACCATCTGTATGGCATTGAACGTATCCCACCATGCACTGGTAGAACCCAACAGCTGCTACGCTGCAAAGCACACCTTCTGCTCCTCAGTTACAGTGAGCAGCTGAAACTTCTTCTCCAGAATACAAAGCCAATGCTCCGCATCTAGAGGCTCGACAGTCGGCGTGAACGTGGGTAGGTGTGTCTTCAAGAAATCCTGATAAGAACAGGGTCCCTCGGGACCACAGGCACCACCCCCATTCCCACCATTGCCTCCGTGGCCTCCACAGGTGAAGCCACCGATAGCCTATGCTAATAGCTCCATGGCACGGGCTGACTCGTGACGAGCAGCCAACATCTCTACCATCATCTCCGCATGAGTCATCGGAGGCGACGGTGGTGGAGGTGGAGGAGCCAGAAGTGGGGCCTCATGGCTCTCCCCGTTGCCGTTCTTATTGCCCCGGCCACTTTCACCTTGGCCTTCGCCAAGACCATGGCCTGCTCTAGCACTGGTGCTCCTACGACCGGATCTTAGGTTCATCTGTAAACAAATAGGAACCAACCATTAAGGACAAACCTCTAGATTAGGAACAAGAGATTAGAGAAATGATAAGACGTTTATTAAAGCATTCTTTTAGTTTATCCTATCAATTCACTAACCCAATTTATACGTGTAGGGGGAGTTTAATTTAAGCAAGATTCTCTTTTCATGATGCATGCATCGGCCTACTCGTTAACTCAAGACGGAATATAGCGGCATTCGTAAGATTTTTGGCACATCGCACACTCACTTTCCGCTTGCTAAATGATTCTTACGCAGCGTAAGTTAGTGTACCTATAGAAAATTGATTAGATAAAACCAGTACCGCTATCCTAGATAGACCATATTGTTAAGGCTTATACTTATTTACGTAATTTTATCGCATCCTACTTTTCGCAAAACTTTTATTGGTCAAATTTTAGGTTTTGAAAAGAGTTATGAATCTCGTAGAATCATTATTGGCTCTAATGCCACCTGTGGCAGAACTGCTCAAAATAACACACCTTCGGAGGCGCTTGTCTTCCACCAGACACTAAGCACCCCTAAAGCAAGCTACATCAGGCGGATTCCATCGAGCACACCCCAAGGAAGAACTCAAATAATCCACATTTTTCCTCTAGGATCCAATAATGAGAACGAGTTTACAATACTTAGTTCATTTCATACAACCAGAGTTCTTAGAAATACATTATTATAGTACAAGTTCAGAGTGCGGAATTTAAACGGCGGAATTAAAATAAACATCTAACGGTAGTCGGTAGAATACAAGGATCCATCTGTGCCCACCAGAAGAATTCTCCACACAACAGTTACTCTTCAAGCTACACCTACAACAGGGGTAAATAAGCCCTGAGTACACAATGTACCCGCAAGACTTATCCGACTAGTGGGAATAATTTCCCGACTCCAAAGGATATGAGAAACTTTATGGTTTGCTGGGTTTCCTTTTTGCAAAAAAGCAATGCTAATAGTAAATCCTTATGTGTTTTATTAGTAGTCATGATTAGTTCGTTAGCTAACTAGTCTATGTAAGTACCTGTTCTACTTTCAAGCAAGAGTTGAGCAAACAGATCCATTTCACCATCTTTCCTCTTTTAGTTCTTAGTATGGTGCTAGATTGTAGACAAGTCATACCGGATTACCCGGTGATTCACGAATCAAAGTGCCCAGCTAGGTACCCCGAAACACATGCCCCGTTTGTACCCTAGGCACAAGCAGGACCAACCCATCACTCTCCTATCAAGGGGTCCAGGTCCCCATCCAAACTTGGACTCGAAACCCCCACACCTGAGTCCCAGACTCAGTGTGGTGCTTAGACCTCCACCATCCCTGCCTCCAATCACTCGGTCTGAAAAGAGCCAGAACCCACGACAAGAGAGCAACGAGCCTTCCCTGCTCCCATAAACAAGTATGTGCTCAGGATAATAAGTCTGTGACCTGACTAGAATCCAATGCAACGGCCGGTCCTTAACCGACACGGACAGGGAAAATAGTGTAACCAAGCTATGCCCCATTGGCCGTAGGACACAACCTCTTACACCCACGAATACCCATACCATATCCCTGCCCGGTCTCCATTTTTCCTTTTACCATTTCATCATAAGAGTGACAATAATAATCACCTATTGTGAGTAACGGTAGGTTACTCAGGCTACCAAAAATCCTAAGCATAGCAGCTACTCGACCTATGCTAGTAGGACTCATAGGTAGGTATATCTATTCATGTAGTTTTCATAAAATGACTGTAACGTAAATGCACATCACATATATATCCAATGATCATTCAAAATAAGGGTTATGCACCGGGGCTTGCCTTGTGTAGGCGCGGCGTTAGCAAAGTCAGTAACTATTGGCTCTGGGGCTCCCTCCTGGAAGAGGATCTCCTCCTCATACTCTTCAATTACCAACTCATACTCCTGCTCGCCCACGGTCACGAATTCTACCAACTCGTTATCTACATGCATGAAATGATGATGCAACACTTAGTAATACGGCAACAATAACTCTTAAAATAAGAATACATCTATCAAGCTAACTTTAATGACTAAGATGCTAAGCTACCCATGCTTTCCACTAAACAGGTATGAAACATTCGAGTATTTTCTTAGCAATAAAAATGCATCTCTTACTTTGTTTACGATTTCATATATACTAAAACAAGGAGTACTTAACTACCCTATTTATCAACCTATTCTGAGGCTACAAAAATTACAGTGAGCACATAATAATCTAATGAACCTACAGTAAAAATTTCATGGTCAAAGCTATTACCAATTTGCCACAAAAATTCCTTCAAATATTAAACTGAATAATGCTAAGCTTTCCTAAATGAATTAATGAACCTAACATCCTCACAGATAACTATAAACTAACTACACCAACAGATAGATCACATTTTTATGAACCTAACAAAGTTTGTTTCACTATTTTTGGACACCTATAGAATTTACTATAATTTACTAAAGATCAGCTCAAAACTAAATTGGAAAAGTATTTGCTAATTCCCTGGAAAAAGGAAAACCAATTTCCCCGCGCGGCCCGCAACGCATGGCCCACGCGGTACAGCGCACGCGCGAGCGCGGCCCATGGCCAACGAACCGGCCCAACAAAAGTGGCCCACACGGGGAGGCCACGCACGCGCTGGCAACCTTGTGAAAAGGTCCTTACGCTAATGGCGAATTAACCCACGGTCCTCACCACTATTCCCCCTTCTCTCAGCCCTTTCACCTAGCACCCTAGATTTCTTCTAATTCCCATCTCAAAGCCCCTTGCGGCGGCGCGCGCAATGACGCGACCTCTGCCGGCATTCCACGCTCACACCAAGCAACTAGGACCCGCCCTAGCTTTTCTGAGGGGTCGATTGCCATCGCTAGCTTGAATGATGACCCTAGAAAGCGGTAGGGAGCTAGGGGACGCACTAGCGCGTGTGGCAGTGATGCACGGTGGTTCACTACGGCGATGTGACCATTTCGGCGAACTAGGGCAGCTAGGCGATCAACTAGCTAGCGTATGAGCTTCTGTGACTCAACATAAACCTAGCCGTGGTGACTACTTGGTCAGGGATGGCCTGAGCGGCGCTGGCCATGAGTGACTGAGCGGCTTAGCGGCTCTCCACAGTAGACACGGCCGCGACGACACCCTGAGGATGGTGGTAGTGGTTCAGTTGAGTTGCGCAGGGTGCATAGGGAAGCAAGGTGAAGCTATTGGTGCCACAGAATTAGATGCTAAAGCTCTGTGAAGGGGTGCTCTGGAGTGGCTTGAATTCAGCCATAAGATGACCGGCGACGGGGAAAACTCCAAATTGGAGCTCGGCATCGCACGGCTGTGGTAGCGGGCTGGCTTGGCGCGTAGCTAGGTTCCCAATCGAGCCTTAGGCGAGCGCAATTACCCAAGAGGTGACCAAGCACTGCGGTTTTAGCTTTGGCGTGGCTCGGTCATGCCGACACGACGCCATTCAAAGCGGTGGTGGTTGGGAAGCGCGGCATGGCGCTTGCCACTTAATAGAAGAGGACATAGGCATGACTGAGGATGGCTACACGTGCGGGTAGAGCAAGGGTGGCAGTGGCAGCGACACGGTGAGCATAGGGGCATTGTGCCATCTCGGCGGGACAATGTGGCGCAGAAGGAACGTGCGTGTGTTGGCGACAGTGGCTACGGCCATGCGATGCCACTGCACCCCGAGCAAAAATGACAACGGCAATGGAGCTAATGGAGGGCAGCGCGTGCCGTAGCGGTGACATGATGGCAGCGGCACCAGTGACCAGTGGGGCAGGGCAGCAGGGCGGCATGCAGCCATGGTTGCATCTGCAGTGGCGCCAGCAGCAGTGTGCAGCACGCTAGGCGCCCCTTCAAGGTGGCCAGCGGCACCCCAGGCGCACAGTGACCACACACTCTCGGCTGACCAGCCCAAAACGTGTAGTGCATGCTTTTTAAAGCATCAACGACGACTAAACCGTTGATCCCATCCTGAAACCACTTTAGCTATGTCCAAGAGGGTATATTAGACTACAAAAACAAGCCATAATACTACCCTACTGCTTAACCCAATCTGCACAGAAGGAACATGCGTGTGTTGGTGACTGTGGCTATGGCCATGCGATGCCACTGCACCCCGAGCGGAAACGACAACGGCGGCGGAGCTAGTGGAGGGCGGCGCGTGCCGTAGCGGTGTTGCGACGGCAGCGGCACTAGTGACCAACGAGGCAGGGTAGCAGGGCGGCGTGCAGCCATAGTGGCACCGGCAGTGGCGCTAGTAGTAGTGTGTAGTGCACCAGGCGCCTGGTCAGGGTGGCCAGTGGCGCCCTAGGTGCGCGGTGACCACACACTCTCGGCTGACCGGCCCAAAACATGCAGTGCACACTTTTTAAAGTGTCAACCACGACTAAACCGTTGATGCCATCCTCAAACCACTTTAGCTATTTTCAAGAGGGTATATTAGACTACAAAAACAAACCATAATACTACCCTACTGCTTAACCCAATCTCACACAATAAATTGCCAAACCTAGCAGTGTCTATCTATCGACAAACTTTGAAATTTTTCTAAGTTTTTCGTTGAACTCTATTTCAAATTGCATTTCTAAGCTATTGGAAATCTTAGCTAGTAATATCATTTTTTGACCATGAGTATTTCATTGTCATCTACAAAGTTTGCACTTCAAGTATCATATACTTGTTCTATAGCATTTTTGCTTAATAAAAATTGGTTTTAAACCCTAAGTGATATAACATGACTATGGAGTTAACTTTCGTTTCACATTTCCGTTGATTGTTTTGAGTTATGGAAATTGATCTACACTCTATATTACATGAATTAACACATCAATATGATGCTCATGACATGTTTTAGTATGTGATTTATGGTGTAACACTGAGGGTGTTACAACTTCATCTAGTTGGGCTCCTTCCTGTGCTCCCCCTTATTGGAGCCTCCGGACAAGAACCGCTTCAAGAGGCCACAATCCTTGTATAGGTGCTCAACAGGGAAAGAATGGTTTAGGCATAGCCCTTTGAGTAGCTCCTCGAAGTGGATGGGGTACCCTCGGCGGGCTTCCGACCCCCTTTGCGGTCAGCGACGACCACGAGTGAACCCTCGTGCCGCTGCCTGTTCTTCTTCTTGCCGGGACGGTTGGAGGCGCCTTCACCGGCGTCTTCATCCTGCTTTGCTTTGCCTTTGAGGCGGTTGAAGATCGCTCCGACCGCATCTTCGCCCGAGGCGTGGTTGGTGGCGATGTCGAGAGGCTCCTTAGTGGTTCGCAGACCCTTACATCCCAGCTTGTGAACTAGGGACTCGTAGGTGGTCCCAGACAGGAAAGCTCCTATAACATCGGCATCGGGGACGTTAGGTAGCTCATTGCATTGCTGGGAGAAGCGCTGGATATACCCATGGAGGGTTTCCTCAGCCTTCTGTCGATAATTTTTGAGATCCCATGGATTCCCAGGGCGCTTGTACATGCCCTAGAAGTTCCCCACGAAGATCTCTGTTTACACCAAAATTTGGAAGAAGAGTCGTAGGGACTCAAAAGCTCCCAAGATCATGTCATCAAGGAATCAATTGCGTGTAGATCGGAACCAACTGATTCGGATGCAAAAACTGGAATCGACTTTCTTCAGAAAGTGCCAGCGGATAACGACAAAGGCTACGTTCGGCGCCAGGACAAAACATGTTGCACTCTACAAAAAAGGGAAGATTAGAGTCCAAGTTATCTTAAATTAGGAATGTTTTCTTTAGGGTCAAAAATTGTGATGAGTCAGGCTTAGACAGGAGTCGTGCGCAGGTCACGGGTATAAATATCAAGCCCCGACTATTGTAAAAGAACAACAATCAATCCAATATACAAGTTATTTACTTTTTTGGCTCCGGCCACGCCTAAGGAGTAGGAGTAGAGTAGATCTCGGTGAGTTCTTCAGCAAGTACGGCTGCATCGATCCGGCCGACCTCCAGTACTTGTTGTAAGTACCGTCATGGCTTATACCTCTGTTCGTACGGCTGCATCGATCCAGTCGACCTCCACTGTGACTCTGGTATAAGTTTGTTATCGATTCTTGTCTAGTTCAAGTATGGCTGCATCGATCTGGTCGACCCCTACTGCATGAACTAGATCAAGGTCAAGTTATCGGCTCTACCTTAGAATGACAGTCTTTGGTAGATTCATTAAGTTACCGATATTGCTTATTGCTTTTATTATTTATCTAAATTACAGCAATATCACTCTGCCCGATTGAGATTGATCTGGATCAGCCTTATATCTTGTTTAGCCCATCATTTGTTATTCTAAAACTGATCTAATCTATACATTAAACGATGAGTTATGTTTTATCTACGGTTTTACATCAATCTTGATTGTGCATAGCGTGCGGTTAAAGCATGTTGCGTCTTGAGTAGATTTATTGGCTAGCGAGAATCGTTCCATGGCCCGTTATCACGGCCTGTGTGATTCTGCCTCACACCCCACTATTAATACTGTGGAGTGGGGACCGTTATCTGGTAGATCTATTCCTAATAAGGCATGAGTTTAGCTGTGCGTTATGCCTGAATCAGCTGTTTTAGCCGATATCGAGTGCTTTCACGAACAGTTCGCATCATGAGACCGTTGAAGTAAAAATAGGTTGAAAGATATGTTAGCCCCATGATCTTATTATTGTATTATGGCCTGCATAATTCTGCCTCATGCCCCACTGATATTAGTAATGAGTTAGGGTCGTCGAGTCTATCGTTATTTCTATGGCCTGCATGATTCTGCCTCATGCCCCACTGGTCATAGCGATAGATGAGATCTAACATGTTCATTAGATTTATCTTTATTAAACGGTTAAATGGTGTTGAATTGTTTCTTTATATAAAAAGAGGTTCGGTTACTTGTAATCATTGGCTCAGCATAAACCGATCATTGTTGACATCTTATTGCCATTGATTAATATTTGTTTAAATAATGACATTTATCCGGAATGATAACCGATTCTTCTTATACAACCCCTGATCAGTTGAAGAATAAGAAGTTCTGTAAGTTCCATAATGCTACTTCTCATTCAACTAATGAATGCAAAATTTTTCGGTAGCATATACAGAGGGCCATTCAGCAGGGGAGGCTCAAATTTGATACGCATCGAAAAATGAAAGTTGATGATAATCCTTTCCCAGTAGATCAAAACATGGTTGATGCTAGGCTATTCAAAGGAAAAACTAAGATCCTAACATCAACCAATTCAAAAGAAGCTGCAATAGTCGATCCCAAGATACAAATATCGACTGACAAGTATAGAAAGATTAGAAAATGTCGTGCCGAGCAAAAGAGCCGATACGAGCAGGGGAAGACGTCAAAAGCGGAGACGACAAAGCCGTAGGTCACATCTCGGATTTTGTTGAATAAATGGCAGCGACAAAAGGAAAAGTTTTATTAGCATTGGTTAAAAGATCAAGCGTACCAGCATCAACTGAAACAAGAGAGGTATGAAAGGGAACACGCCGAATTACATTGGAAGTGTCCTTTCTTCAGACATTGCTAGAATGAAGGTTTGAAGTTGCCTACCAGACATGACTGTCCAGAATACAGCAATCAATATTGGGGGTATGGGTAGTCTCAAACCAACCGCCGGTCTATCCATACTCAGGATGCATATCATCATAATAACATGGATCGGCGCTTAAAAAATAAAAGTGTTCATGATCGGCTTGAAAAAAGAGTCGTTGATCAGGACTGGGTTGATCATGAAGAGGAAGGCACTGAAAGAAAGTATGCTTGGCATGAAGGCCAGTGGTGCCCAGGAGGTTTAACAAGAGAAGGGTGCAATGCCTAAAGAATAAAGAGATGGAACAGTCTCGGGCATCCGGTAAACCTAAAGCATGGCGTACCAAGCAAATAGCCAATAAAAAGCAACCATCGGCTAATATCCAAATAGCTTTTTTGTTGCCATCAGAATTCAGAGTCAATGGAGAAAGCCAACAGCCGATCCAAGCAGTCGGCTTTGAAAATTTGTATTAATGGATAATCCAATAGATGGTACAGATGGCAAACTAGGACATGGCTTCACGTTGGCCGATGAATTAGAAGAAGTAGATATTGGTCCTAGAGATAGACCTAGGCCGACGTACGTAAGTGCTAAGTTGGATCCAGAGTATAAGCAGGAATTAATTGATTTATTAAAGGAATTTAAAGACCGCTGTGCTTGGGAATACTATGAGATGCCTGGTTTAGACCGGTCAATTGTTGAACATTGGTTGCTAATCAAACCTGGATATCAGCCGTTTAAACTAGCTCTGAGGAGATTCAACCCAAACGTGCTTGATGATATAAAAAAGGAGACCAAAAGGTTACTAGAAGCAAAATTTATCCGACCGTGCCGATATGCAGAGTGGATATCGAATGTTGTCCCTGTATATAAGAAGAATGGAAAATTGAGAGTTTGCATTGATTTTAGGGATCTGAACAAAGCCACACCTATGGACGGTTATCTGATGCTAATAGCTGATATGTTAGTAGATGCAGCAGCCGGGGACATGTTTATTAGCTTCATGGATGGTAATGCAGGATATAACCAAATTTTCATGGCTGAAGAAGACATAGCAAAGACCGCTTTAAGGTGCCCCGCACAATCGGTCTATTCGAATGGGTTGTGATGACCTTTGGTCTGAAGAATGCCGGTGCATCTTATCAAAGGGCGATGAATTACATTTTCCATAAGTTGATAAGCAGGATTGTTGAGATCTACATCGATGATGTGATGATAAAATCCAAAGGGTACAAAGAACACCTGGCTGACTTACGTGAGACTCTAGAATGCACGAGGAAGCATGGTTTGAAGATGAATCCTAATAAGTGTGCTTTTGGAGTATCAACTAGACAATTTTTAGGATTCATGGTCCACGAGAGAGGAATCGAAGTTGGTCAGAAAAGCATGAAGGCAATTGATGAAGCAGTTTCCCCAACTACCAAAATAGAGTTGCAATCTCTACTTGGTAAGATTAATTTCATCAGAAGATTCATTTCAAATTTGTCAAAAAGGATCCTGCCATTTTGTCCCTTGTTGAATTTGAAAAATGATCAAGAATTCAAGTGGGGTGACATAAAACAAAGGGCGGTCGAAGAAATAAAAGAATATATGAAGTGTCCACCTGTGTTGGTCCCTCCTCAGCAAGGTAAGCCATTTAAGTTGTACATATCGGCTAATGACAAGACAATTGGATCGGCCCTGATGCAAGAATTTGAGGAAAAGAGAGAGTTGTTTTCTATCTGAGTAGAAGACTACTCGATCTAGAGACGAGATATTCTCCCACCGAAAAATTATGCTTGTGTTTATATTTCTCTTGCACTAAATTGCGACACTACTTATTATCGGCCAAGTGTATAGTTGTTTCCAAGGTTGATGTGGTTAAGCACATGTTGTCAATGCCAATACTGAATGGAAGAGTGGGAAAGTGGATTCTTGCGTTATCAAAATTCGACTTGAAGTACGAATCGGCTAAAGCAGTTAAAGGACAAGTAATTGCCGATTTTATCACCCAGCATCACAAGCCAAGCATTAGTTATGTAGAGCCAATGCCTTGGATGTTGTTCTTTGATGGGTCATCATGCAAGCAGGGTGGTGGCATTGGTATTGTTATGATTTCGCCTCGGGGGCAAGTTTTGAGTTTGCTTCTCCAACTGAACCAATGATTACTAACAATCAAGCGAAATATGAAGCTATTCTCAAGGGATTTCAACTTCTTCATGAAGTAAAGGCCAAAGCAGTTGAAGTGTTTGGAGATTCACAATTAATTATTAATCAGTTGATCAGCCTGTATGAGTGCAAAGAAGAGACTTTGAAAAGATACTATGATTAATGCCAAAAGTTGCTCAAGGAGTTTCTTCATATCTCTTTCCAACATATTCCAAGAGCGCAAATCCAAGAGGCTAATCGACTAGCTCAAAGTGCATCAGGGTATCGAATGTTTCAAGAAGTCTTGAGTAGTGAAACCTCAAGTGATGATTGGAGGGTTGAAATTGCCAATTACCTTAGAGATCCGTCTCGAAAAGTTACCAGGAAGCTAAGGTATAAATCGGCTAAGTATGTTTTGTTAGATGATCAGTTATATTATAAAACAGTCGATGGGGTATTGCTCAAGTGCTTGAACCAAGAAGAGGCTAAGGTGTTGATGGGTGAGGTGCATGAAGGAATATGTGGAGCTCATCAATCGGCTTATAAGATGAAATGGATTATTCGCAAAACTGGATATTTTTGGACAATGATACTGGAAGATTGTTTTGAATATTACAAGGGGTGTTAGGACTGTCAATGTTTTGGTAATGTCCAGAGATCACCTACATCGGCCATGAATCCAATAATCAAACCATGGCCGTTTCGGGGTTGGGGAATTGATTTAATTGGCTAGATTTTTCCACCTTTAAGCAAAGGACATAAGTTCATATTGGTGGCAACAGATTACTTCACTAAATGGGTTGAGGCAATTCCTTTGAAGACGGTAACCTCAAAGAACATGATTGATTTTATCAAGGAACACATTGTATATCGTTTTGGGATTCCTCAAACTATAACTACTGATCAAGGGACAATGTTCACATCAGAAGAGTTCAGGGATTTTGCTACCAGTATGGGAATGAAGCTATTGAATTCCTCCACTTACTATGCCCAGGCTAATGGCCAGGCAGAGGCGTCCAACTAGATTATGATTAAGCTGATCAAGAAAAAGATCGAGGAACAGCCAAGGAAGTGGCATTCGACGCTAAATGAGGCGCTGTGGGCATATAGGATGGCCTATCATGGATCAATTAAAACGTCACCTTATGAACTTGTGTATGGCCATAATGCGGTTCTTCCTTGGGTGGTCCGGACTGAATCGAGGCGTGTTACGCTGTAAAATGATTTGTCTGCTGAAGTTTATAAGAATCTTATGATAGACAATTTGGAGGACTTGAGTTGTCTTCGGCTGCGTGCTCTTGAAAATATCGAAGCCAATAAACTGAGGGTTGCAAAATATTACAATAAAAATGTCAAGATTAAGCAATTCTCTGAAGGAGACTTGGTCTGGAAAGTGAAATTGCCGATCGGATCAAAGGACAATAAATTCGACAAATGGTCACCTAACTAGGAAGGACCCTATCGGATCAAACGTTGTGCGCCTGGTAATGCTTATATTTTGGAAACATTAAAAGGAGAGGAAAAATTGGATGAGCAATCAACGGGAAATATTTAAAGAAATATTATCCTAGCATTTGGATCAATACTTAATAAACGATATGTTGGTCGATAACTTTAATAGCCGATATTGGAAAGGTATCGTCTCTAGTGCAAAAAATCAACCCAAAAGAGTAAAAGCCGATACGATGTGTATCGCCTATAGAAGCAAAGCAAACATGAACGAAGTGATGTGTATGAAGCATGAAATAAAGGGAAATCACTCAAGGCGAGGAAGTTGCTTGCTAAACGTCACCCATTATAAGCTACGGGCTAGAAAACACTTTGTCTACTATATCATCGGCCGGGGTATTGAAAGCTATAGAGTTGGCGGCGCTCATAAAATCTTCAACCAAGCGCTCATGATCCCCAGGGTACGCTGCGTCTGGAAAACCATGGGGAAGAAGCCAAAGATTATGGCCCGAACGGGATTGTGCAACAGCCAACGCCATGGCAGCGCCATGATGAACGCCATGAAGGGTGACCTCCCTGACATGATTTGGGATGTCATGCAAGCGAACCATCGGAACGGCGCCCCTAGCATTGACAAATCCCGCCGCATGATCCGTGGCTGATCGAAGACTCTCCAACTGAGCAGTTAGATCTAAAATATTCAAGGAAAGAGTGATCAGAAATCTTGAGGGTAAAATCAAGGAAAAATAGAGAAATAATGGCAGACATCTCACCCATGATTCTAGCTTTAGCCCTGGCCAACCTTTCTTCACCAGGCTGACCTCGGGTGGTGATCGGTCTTCAATCATGGCCAAAGCCAATTTCGCTAGGGAGAGGCAGTTGGCTAGATGCTAGTCGGTCCGATCGATTGAGGCCAGCAAATCATCATTACTAATCTGTCGCCTCGAGTGACGAGGAAGCTAGCGGTGAATTGGTGCCAAAGATGACCCCGAGGGCTGGGTGGAGTCGGCCCTTTGATCTGAAGCGATGGGAGCACCCCAAGATGCGTCCTCTTGACGACGACGGCGTTGGCGTGATGATGTGGATCCGTTGAGGGCTTCTTTAGCAGACCTCTTATTGTTCTCCATGACCTCGAACCTACAGAAAGGCAGGGAATATACTAAAGATGAAGAAGGATTGAGACGAAGAGGGTTGTTTTTTGATTCACAGCCGTAGCCCATATATATAGCCCGGGAAAGCAAGAAGATAGATTTCGATGGAGGTGTGAAATCGAAATCAGAAATGGAAACGGATCAACACTCCAGAAATTCAGGGGACGGATAATGAAGAGATAACGGACTCGAATTTGTTACTTCCCTAGATTACAAAATATCGTGGGGTGGATACATTGACCAAAGATTAACCCACCAAAACTTCTTTGGATTGAAGGGAGTCCGGATTTCCACAAGGCCGAAACTCATTGTGAACCGAGTCGCATCGGCCCATCAATAAAATTATACTAGAGAAGAAGAAAGGTCGCACGCCTAACACATGCTCAACAGATTTCTTGATAAATTGAGGAACTATGGAAAAGAAGCCTGAGGCTTTCCCGGTGGGCGTTTGGAGGAGCAACAAGGGGAAGGTGACCACACATTCTAGCCCTCGCAAACACTAGAACAGCTTTGTGAGCATGGAGAGAAGACTCAGGTGATATCACAAGAATTCTTCTAACCGCAATGGCTGGTCTTCTTGCTCAACGAGATGCTAGAATAAGTGACACAATCACCCTATGTACAAGAATTCTTCTAGCCACTTGAGATCTTCATAAGATAGACCATGGAGGGTCTAGCAGAGCCGGGAGCACTCGATGGAGCAGATGGAAGAAAAACATGGCTGAATTGTTGAGTTGCTCTCGCCAGGGTCGGATAGGCATTTTATAGCCGCCCCGGGAAGATGAATCCAAGTGCCCGTGAAGCAGTGACGCTCTTGTAAAAAGTTTTGAGGCATAGGCTCATGAGTTGACGCAAGCGGCGACAAACAGTGGAACCCAGATCAAGGTTCTCTACCCATGACTGTGGACCAATCAGGGATACAGACATGATAATTTTGGAATAAAATTGCTTTTATCCCAAAATTAGGGGGCATGTATTTACACCAAAATTTGGAAGAAGAGTCACAGGGACTCGGAAGATACCAAGATAGTGTCATCAAGGAATCAATTGCGTGTAGATCGGAACCAGCTATTTCGGATGCAAAAACTAGAATCGGCTTTCTTCAGATAGCGCTAGCAGATAACGACAAAGGCTACGTTCGGCGTCAGGATGAAACATGTTGGACTCTACAAAAAGGAAAAGATTAGAGTCCAAGTTATCCTAAATTAGGAATGTTTTCTTTAGGGTCAAAAATTGTGATGAGTCATGCTTAGACAGGAGTCATGCGCAGGTCCCGGGTGTAAATATCAAGCCCCGGCATTTGTTAAAGAACAACAATCAATCCAATATATAAGTTATTTACTTTTTTGGCTCTGGCCACCCCTTAGGAGTAGGAGTAGAGTAGATCTCGGCGAGTTCTTCAGTAAGTACGGCTGCATCGATCTGGTTGACCTCCACTGCTTGTTGTAAGTACTGTCATGGCTTATACCTCTGTTCGTACGGCTGCATCGATCCGGTTAACCTCCATTGCGACTCTGGTATAAGTTAGTTATCGATTCTTGTCTAGTTCAAGTATGGCTGCATTGATCCGGTCGACCCCCACTGCATGAACTAGATCAAGGTCAAGTTATCAGCTCTACCTTAGAATGACAGTCTTTGGTAGATTCATTAAGTTACCGATACTGCTTATTGCTTTCATTATTTATCTAAATTACCGCAATATCACTCTGCCCGATTGAGATTGATCTGGATCGTCCTTATATCTTGTTTAGCCCATCGTTTGTTAATCTGAAACTGATCTAATCTATACATTAAACGATGAGTTATGTTTTATCGGCTGAGATTGATCTGGATCGTCCTTATATCTTGTTTAGCCCATCGTTTGTTAATCTGAAACTAATCTAATCTATACATTAAACGATGAGTTTTGTTTTATCGGCTGTTTTACATCAATCTTGATCGTGCATAGCGTGCGGTTAAAGCATGTCGCATCTTGAGTAGATTTATTGGCTAGCGAGAACCGTTCCATGGCCCGTTATCACGGCCTGTGTGATTCTACCTTATACCCCACTGTTAGCACTGTGGAGTGGGGACCGTTATCTAGTAGATCTATTTCTGATAAGGCATAACTTTAGCTGTGCGTTATGCCTGAATCGGCTGTTTTAGCCGATAACGAGTGCTTTCACGAACAGTTCGCATCACGAGACCGTTGAAGTAAAGATAGGTTAAAAGATATGTTAGCCCCATGATCTTATTATTGTATTACAGCCTGCATGATTCTGCCTCATGCCCCACTGATATTAGTAATGAGTTAGGGTCGTCGAGTCTATCGTTATTTCTACGGCCTGCATGATTCTGCCTCATGCCCCACTGGTCATAGCGATAGATGAGATCTAACATGTTCATTAGATTTATCTTTATTAAACGGTTAAATGGTGTTGAATTGTTTCTTTATATAAAAAGGGGTTATGTTACTTGTAATCATTGGCTCAGCATAAACCGATCATTGTTGACATCTTATTGTCATTGATTAATATTTGTTTAAATAATGACATTTATCTTGAATGATAACCGATTCTTCTTATAATACCCAATGAACTTAAACCAATTTATTCTCATGAATATGCAGGAATCGACTATTTAGTCGATCTCCTTTCATATTGGCTCTCATAGCCACACATTCAGGACTGTATGGCAACACTGGCAAGTTCCGCCCTTAATTACTGATGAACTTTCTCTCCTTATCAATTACAGGGTCAAATTGACTGGCACGTCTTGGGAGGAGTGCGCAAGATCGACCACCCCTGCACTGAAGCTAGGCGGATCTATAGCTCCATCGAGCGGACCCTTCCGGCTTGTTGCGTGTGTCCTCGGCACGGGACAAAAATTCTATGTCGACAATCTCCTTAAGGTCCGCCCAACTTTGGACTCTGTTGGGTGGAAGGTGTTCCAACCATATTCGTGCCAAGTTGGCTAGGAACAATGGAAGGTTGCGGATAATGAAATCGTCATTATCCGCTTCACCGGCTTGGCAAGCAAGTCGATAATCCTTGAGCCGTAGTCCGGGGTTCATTTCCCTAGAGTATTTCGGGATGTTGGTTGGTGGTCGATACCTTGGCGAGAAGGCAACATTGAGGATGTGTCGGCCGAGGGCCTAAGGTCCTGGCTGGCCAAGGCTCGAGCTTCGGTCCTCGTCGTTGTCATAGCGTCCGCCACGATGAGGGTGGTAACCGTGGCTAGCTCCCTCCCTCGGATCGTTGTGGGCACGCTTACGGGCGTTGAGGGTGTTGCGTGCGTCACGGTTGCGGCCGAGATGCTCATGCACCGGAACCGTGATGCACGGCCTACCGCCTTGCGGCGCCTAGTGGACTGATGTGTCCTTATCGGGTCACTCTGAGGGCGTGTGATGGCTAGCATCGAGGTCGTGTCATCAAGATAGCAAGCTCTCAGCCTACTATGCCACCGCACGCTCGAGTAGCGCGCGAATCTTGTGATGGACCCGACGGTCTTCGGGCGTCGTGGGCCTCGGAAGCCCTAGGAGCAAGGCTGCTATAGCAGCGATGTTCTTACTCATGCGGGTGAAGTGGTGGAGGGCTTCATCGTCCTTGATGATCCTCTGGTTCATGTCGTGGGCCATGGTGCGTGTGCGCCCACCATCTCTGTGGCACTCGATCTCTGGATCAAGCTCCACGCGCTCTTGCTCGAGCTGGAGTCACGCCTCCTCGAGCTCTTGGTGCCAAGCCTTCAGCTGCTCCACCCATAGGTGAGGTGGAGCCCCTGTATCCCCCTCAACCTCATTGTTGTGGTCATTCGCGGGGTAGCCTCCTCCTCGTGGATGCTTTCGACGTATCCCTGGGGGTACCTACCATAAAACATTCACGAGAGGGGTGATGGCTCCCCCTGCTAGAGTCAGAGGTGGAGTGCGACTCCGTTTCTTTCATGAGGAGGTCGTGGAAAGACTCCATGACGTATTCGGTCATCCCACAAACTTGTCCTTCGTGGGGGATGGAGGCTCCTGTTGCACCATAGGGTGGTCATCGTTCTCTGCGGCGTTGCGGAGATCGAATGGAAGCGCTGTCAGGGCGCTTTGGATGAGGTATTCCAGAGAGAGCGGCTCCCCTCCGGCATCCTATGCCATGACTTTGGTGAACGACAAGTGAGGTGGCACAAGTCCTCCCAGGATGGTCGGGGTCCTAGGAAGGCGCCGAGCTAGAGCTCAAACCTCCCATAGTCAAAGTCGAGGAGCTACAGCTCCTCAATCGCCATGACGATCGCGTCGAGGCTGGCGGAGTGGAGAGGTTGGACAGCGGCGGGAGCCATCGCCAACTCTTCCTCCATCATGACGATGAAGTCTAGGTCCCCATAGCGCAAGTGCGTGCCCGAGACCCAGCCGAGGTCGTGATTAGCCATCTATGGCCTGGTGTGGATGTCGAGACACGCAAAAGGCCCCTACCTTGCGCGCCAACTATTGGTGTTTTGAGTTGCCACCGACTAGTAAATTTTTAATATTGCACGCCTGGCTTGGATGGTGTGGTAAGAGGACATGAAGTTTATACTGGTTCAGGCAGAATGTCCCTACGTCTAGTTCGTTGTTGTTGCTCATGTTACTAGCACTGAAAGTTCATAGTAGGGGTTACAAATGGTCGAGAGAGGGATGGGTCCCAAGTCTCTGATGAGAGGAGCAAATGGGTGCCGAAAGCTCGGTCGCTTCCCGGCTGTGTGCTTGTGTATTTTGATTGGTTCCCTACCCCTTGTGGGACGCCCTACTTTCCCTTTTATAGGCTAAGAGAAAGCACGGGTTATAGTGGAGGAAGAGAAGAGAACGAGAGGAAGAAGTCCTTCAGGATCACCGGGTCCTTCTCCTCTATGTGGGTCCCACCGATCCTATAGACGTCAACAGGGATAGCTTCTTGTCGTGGCTCTATCCATCACTGGCGCCATGTGCATGTGTCGTCTGCCGGTCATGGCACTCCACTCTGTCCTAGTGGATGCAGTGGTGAACTGACACGCCCGTCAGTGTTTGTACGGGGGTTAGGCAGAACAGCACCGGTATGCCCGATGCTATTCCTGACGTGACCCCCCAGGTATGACCCGTCATGGATGATGGGCTACATCAAGGCGTGCCAGTCTCTTCCCTGAAGTCAGAGCTTTGACCTAGGCCCATACGCTTGGACCTGGAGTGGTTGGCGGTGGTATGGGTCTCTATCGGGTGAGATGGAGCCTCCGACCTTGGGGTCGGGTGAGGCGGAGTTCCTCCCCAGAGGTCGGGCAAGGCAGAGCGCAAACCCAAGGCTTGGGCAAGATGGAGCCCAAGCCCAAGGGTCGGGTGAGGCAGAGCCCGCCCCCAGAGGTCGGGTGAGGTGGAGTCCACCCTCAGGGGTCAGGCGAGGTGGAGCCAGCGAGCTCGGTGTCAGGCGGGGCGGAGCCAACCCTTAGGGGTTGGGCAAGGCCAAGCCCATGGCCTCGGTGTCGGGCGAGGCAGAGCCCACCCCTAGAGGTCGAGCGAGGGAGCGCAACCCTCAGGTGTAGCACCTGGTTTTAAGAACAAAACCAGATACACATCATATGTGAGCTCAGGAAGTCAAATCTCACATATAGCTACAAATAAGGGTAATATCAAAAGACAATGCTTAAATACATAGCGGTTTAGTATAAAGAATATAACCTCATAGTATAGACAATGGAAAGATAACTCCATCTTCAGGTGAAGACTCCAAATCCACAGGGACAACTGACTGGTTGATCATAAGCCTAATTCCTCCAAACTCTAGCAATCTGGTACCCATCCGGGATTTTCATCCAAATATTTGAAAAGTAAAGCAAGCGTAAGTACATGTCGTACTCAACAAATATAACATGGGGTTCATGAGGCTCAAAAGGCTGACACTGGTTTAACTGTGATTAGCTTTTAATTGTCACAATTTTAGCAATTGAGTAGCAACAAGTTTATCCACAAGCCTACATAAACACATGATCAGGTAAACATGAATAATGAATAGCATAAACAATTAACCATTAGTGAACATCTTCATCATCCATATCATTAGTTTTCATCATCTATTCCGTAAGGGGTCCAAGGCCACTCGTGACCGTGAGCACGGCTGATATACCAGTTTTACACTCTGCAGAGGTTGTACACTTTCACTGTGAGTCGTGATTTACCCTTTCAGCCGAGGTGATCAGCCTCTTGACTCAGTACCTAGGAAGGTCGGCAGGGTTCACTATGAAGCCTTTCAAAGGTTCGTCTAACAAGTTAGGGCCGCTAAGGTTTCCCCATCAATAAGCATGAACCCCCCTCCAAGGAGTGACTAACAAAATACAAAGAAACCAAAGTGCACCCTCTTGGTAGCCCGAGATCATACAAACCGGAGCCCCTCTTCCGCCATAAAGGTAACCACTAACAAGTTAGAAAAGGTCCTCATACTAAGCTAAAGCCAGAGCCATATAGCCCTCACAGCTGTACTGTAAGTCCCGGATGATCATTTACAGATAAGTCCTTAGGAAGAGAAATCTAAGGCACCATAAAATAGCCCAATGCTCTAGCCCCCCTGTTCCATGTTGCTAAAAAAACTGCTCTTAGTGTTTATTGCATATACCATTAGTCAAGTTACACGATCATGGATGTAGTTGAGCACTAGCAAAGCTACCCAATGCAATAACCCAAAGGTGTCAAGGCACAAGTACAAAAGACTAGGATATCCTTAGTGGTAGCTAAGGTAGACACATGCAATATGAATTAAATGATTAAAAGTGAATAGGTAACAAGGATAGTCCCATGCTATACTTGCCTTAAAACACCGATGCTTCGATAAGCTTTAGTCTTCAACGTTCTTGTTTTTTCTTCTTGACGACCACGTATATCTCACCTACTGGACTCTAGTCGTTTGAAACACGATTCTACGCGTCGCTACGATCACACAGTCGTGAGAAGCACTCTAATCGGAGCTACGGTTGGAAAGAAACGACTACAGGGTTTTATATTATAAAAGAAAAGAGAAGACTATAATCTTGATTTATGTTAATTTGAAAAAACTATGTGAGTAGCATTAATTTAGATTAAACAAATCATATTTGTACTTAAAAGCTGAGTTGAAGCTAATCATATTTTATTTATAAATATTTTGATATCATTTATACCGATTCAACTTTAACTTGCAAATACAAACTGACATGTGAGAACATCTAATCAAATTTGATATGTGTGTTTAGACTAAACATATTATAATTTAGAAACATATTTATGCTAGCAACTAATCATGTTAAAAATTATTTGCAAAAGAGCATTGTATATAATTATGTTGCTTTTATTTATAAAAACTAGTTGCATGCATATTAACCAAATTAATATTTAAACATATATATAAAAGTCACAAAGCTTGGACGTTGGACCTTAAAAATCCATGCCATTTCAAGCCGGTCATTTCTAGCTCTTCCTACGATCACTTTTGTCCTGTTTTGCCCGCGTCTCTGATTTTGGTCGATTTTTAAGATGAAAGTTAATTAGCCTGACGCAACGAATCACTCAGAACCGAGCAGCAAGGGAATATCTTGGGTGGACATTAGTACTAGTATATATATATCATGGTACATACTGAAGAAACCAGCAATTAACTGGCTTTCAGTTTCAGGCGAAGCAGCAGATTTCCAGCATGATCCAGTCGTCAGCACTCAGCACAATCCATGGAGCCTGGAGTTATTAATACTTATACTAATTTGGCGCGCATTGACCACGACATGAAAAACGACGACGCTAGCATGTAGATCACATCAATACGAATCTAACGCAATTGTAACGACTCGAAATGGACTTAAAACGAATATACGACGACGATATTACGAACTGGTGGTAATTTGGTAATTACCTCGTCTTCAACCTTTGGCCTCCCGTACAGCCACAACAGCAGCTGCCCAGGGGTGGGCTCGACTTGTTGCTCGAAGAAGAGGATGACCGGGCTGGGCAGCGCGGCGGCGACGGCGACGGCGAGAGGAGGAGAAAAATCTGATTTACTACACGAGGGATTTCTCAAACTAGGGGCTCCTCTTATGATAGTTTTGGTGTGCTTTGTTCAAGGGGTTGGTACAGATATATAGGAAGAAAAACTCCCCACCTCCACGTCAACTAGCAATACGGTACTAATTGACGTTGCACCATTCACCTGCACTAATGGGCCTAAATAATCATTAAAGCCCATTAGTAAATAAAGACGTGTGTCTTTAGGATTTATTAGGATTATTGCACATGGGCTTTGAGCGTTGGGAAAAATGAGAGATTTATTATTTTCGGAATTAATTAATTTCGTGGATAAAATAATTCTAGAAAAGTTCAGAATTGATATTTAAGCCATGAAAAATACTCCGAAAACTCCAAAAATTCGGGGAAAATTCCTAGAGACACTTTGGAATATGATGAATCCAAATAAAGTATTTGGAGCTCATAAAAATATGGTTGGGAACTTGGAACATAAAGATTAAGGTGAAGGAGATAGGAATTAAATTCCAGGAAGATGCTGAAAAATTCCTAGAGATAGATATTCGTCTCCTAAATGTATAAAAAAAACACATATTTTGCACATAGAAACACGAGGTGCGACCGGCATGAATGCAACGAACACGTTTCTACCTTTTGATAAATTTTAAATTAATGAAATTTTTTATTTTCCTATGTTTTCATGTGCATAAAAATTCACAAATAAATCATTTTAACTCTATTTTCAAAAGTGGCAAATTTTAGGGTGTTACAATTCTACCCCCTTAAGATGAATCTCGTCCCCGAGATTCGGAAGACGTCGACTAGGAGATAGAGATACTTCATCTTTAGATTCTTCTTTACTTCCTTGTGTAGTTCCATCGTCTTCTTGTTAAGGATTCTACTTTACTCTGCATACCTGTTAATCTTACTCTAAGTAACTTGCCAAACTGATTCCAAGATTTTAATAGGCACGTTGAACAACTCTCAGGTATCTCCAATCATTAGGTCACCTTTCTGTTAATACCAATTCTTTTTCTTAAAATATCCACCTTCCAGCGAAAATTCCTCACTCCATTGGTCAGAAGGAAAATTTTCCACCAATCTTCAAAACATTACTAATTCCAGTTAAGTTGCTCGAACTTGAAATACAATTCTTAGTTCTTGGTGTCACCCGAACCTTCTTAGCACAATTCTCTGTTGCTAAGGTCATCGGCCATGACTTTTGCTTCTCCAAGTGATAGCACTTTTCCAAGTCATAACCAATTTCATTCCAACGAGGATAACACAAGCTCAAGACCAACTTAGTGAAGATGTCCGGTAGATTCTTGTGATCCTCCTATATGTCACTTTTACTTTCAAAAGACAATACTTCTATGATTCACAATGGATAACTCCATATAACATGTTAGGTAGTTCTACTCACGCTTCCTTAGTTGACTTAATGAACAAGCCACTACTTTTCCTTCTAGTTTAAGGACCCATCCCACACCTTTGACAGGATGCATCATTGTAGCTATAAAACTCTTGTCCTAATCTAACAAAGTTAATACTTAGGTTTTACTCCAACCTCTTCTTGGATTCCTTCAAACACTTACCTAAAGTTTCTTTATCCAAACTAACTTGAAAACTTCTCTGGTAGCTCTACATAAATCTTGATGATCTTGGTTAAACCTTCGTTGAATCTTCAATCAAACCTTATTGAAACTCTGAGTTTCTCTCACATCTTTGGGTACCACCACGCTTCTGCTGCGCAAACTAGAACGTAGGACACTTCATCTTGCAAATTCTTTACTTGGCTACCCCCCTTAAGAAAAGATCAATAGGGTAGCTTGCACCTTCTTCTAGACGGATTAACTAGCATAAGGTCATCCTGACATCGCAAAGAAACTCTCGTGTAGGGGCAAGAACAAGAAATCTGAAGTTCCTCACGAGTAGAAAAACAGCAACGTAGTAAAACAGCTGTAACTCTCATTATATTAATCCAATGAAGTTGTAGTTTATATCGTTGGAAATCTTATAAAATTCTCCACAACTTCCTTATAGAACACTTTTCCAAATTCTGTAGTTAACTTAGTCAAAGATAGTGAACAACAGAAACTGTTCCAGGTTCCAAACAGCACAACTGCATTGCCTTGTGATTTTTGTATATCTATAACCAAAATAGATATCAGGGTGATTCTTGTGCTGAAAGAATGATATTGAAGTCTACTATGGTTCAGAATTTTCTCATGAGTTTTGATTGTCCGAAATCAGAGATATAAGCCGAAGAGTGCAGACTGCTCCAAAAAGACAGGATAGGAAGAACAGAAGAAAACCATAACCCAACTATTTATTTCACTAATCCTTATACCCTAGGCCTATAAGCTAAATGAAATTGTGGGCAAACCCAACAAGATCATTGCAATCATTACAAAGATGCAAAACAATTGTAAGCATAATGACAATTCAACAAGCGATAAAAGTGCACAACTCAATCATTGAGTCAACTTGCGATACTATCGTCCTCATTGTACTAGGGGTAACAATCCTAAGACTCGTCTTCAGATTACGCAAGAAGGTGATGAGGGACAGTTCTAAAAGCATATCAAACCAAGGAGTGAAGATGAAAACAAAGGCTTAAAACAAGCATCAAGGAGGAGATAAATATCAAGGATAGATACATAGTAGAGAAGAAAATATCAAGATTTATAGAACAAGGATTTTATAGCAACTTCTAAACCTTAAGACGGCCAATTTCTAACTAGGCTTGAATCCTACAGTCAGCATTGCTCTGATACCACTTTGTAGCACCCGATTTTAAGAACAAAACCAGATACACTCCATATGTGAGCCCAGGAAGTCAAATATCACATATAGCTACAAATAAGGGTAATATCAAAATACAATGCTTAAATACATAGCGGTTTAGTATAAAGAATATAACCTCATAGTATAGACAACGGAAAGATAACTCCGATCTTCAGGCGAAGACTCCAAATCCACAGGGACAACTGACTGATTGATCACAAGCCTAATTCCTCCAAACTCTAGCAATCTGGTACCCATCCGGGATTTTCATCCAAATATTTGAAAAGTAAAGCAAGCGTAAGTACATGTCGTACTCAATAAATATAACATGGGGTTCATGAGGCTCAAAAGGCTAACACCGGTTTAACTGCGATTATCTTTTAATTGTCACAATTTTAGCTATTGAGTAGCAACAAGTTTATCCACAAGCCCACATAAACATATGGTCAGGTAAAAATGAATAATGAATAGCATAAACAATTAACCATTAGTGAGCATCTTCATCATCCATATCATTAGTTTTTATCATCTATTCCGTAAGGGTTCCAAAATTTGCTCGTGATCGTGAGCACGGTGATATACCTGATTTTACACTATGCACGGATGTTGTATACTTTCCTTTGTGAGTCGTGATTTACCCTTTCACCCGAGGTGATCACTGTTGACCCACTACCTAGGAAGGTCGGTAGGGTTCACTATGGAGCCTTTCAAATGTTTCGTCTAACAAGTTATGGCCGCTAAGGTTTCTCCATCAATAAGCATGAACCCCCCCTCCAAGGAGTGACTAACAAAATACAAAGAAACCAAAGTGCACCCTCTTGGCAAGCCGAGATCATACAAACCGGAGCCCCTCTTGCGTTATAAAGGTAACCACTAACAAGCTAGAAAAGGTCCTCATACTGAGCTAAAACCAGAGCCATATAGCCCTCACAAATTTATCTTTGTAAGTCTCAGATGATCACTTATGAGATAAGTCCTTAGGGAGAGGAATCTAAAGCACCATAAAATAGCCCAATGCTCTAGCCCCGTTGTTCCATGTTGCTAAAAAACATCTTTTAGTGTTTATTGCATATACCATTAGTCAAGTTATAAGATCATGGTTGTAGTTGAGCACCAGCAAAGCTACCCAATGCAATAACCCAAAGGTGTCAAGGTACAAGTACAAAAGACTAGGATATCCTTAGTGGTAGTCAAGGTAGACACATGCAATATGAATTAAGTGATTAAAAATGAATAGGTAATAAGGATGGTCCCATGCTATACTTGTCTTTAAACACCGATGCTCCGATAAGCTTTAATCTTAAACGTTCTTCTTTTTCTTCTTGACCACCACGTATATCTCACCGACTGGACGTAGTCATAAAGCACCACACAAGCATCCATACAATCATACACGAAGCAAACAATAGAACTAAATCAGAACAGTACACCAACCAAAGAAAAATAAGTAAAAGAGTTTGAAACACGATTCTACGCGTCGCTACGATCACACAGTCGTGAGAAACACTCTAATCGGAGCTACGGTTGGAAAGAAACGACTACAGGGTTTTATATTATAAAAGAAAAGAGAAGACTATAATCTTGACTAGCCACTTTTGCCCGCGCTTCGCTGCGGGTGACCAACTTAAGAAATATGTCTTTATTACTGTCATTGTAGATTTATTTCACACCAAATACGTGCTTACCATTTTTATGTTTTTACGATAATTTGTTATGCACTTTATTTCTTTTGAGCAACAACTACAATGGACTTGGGATTCCATTTTTTTGTATGTTCATGGGTAGTTAGCATTGGTTTGTTTTGAATGTGGCTTTTTTTAAAAAACACAAAGGCACACCAACACAAGGGGAGTAGTTCATTCAAGGGCACAATTGCAGAATACAAAGCGGGACGACACATAACAACGAGGATACGACATCGCTAAAACTCAACAACACAAAGAAGCAGAAAAGATACAACTCTAGGGGAGCAACTAATCTACTTCCTCGAGACAGATGGTTTCACACGGCTGCTCTCTTGAAATTCTCTGGCGGGCTTGGGCTGTGTGCATGGAAGGGGAGACTCCACTTGTGAGGCCTCTATGGGAGTGGGTGGTGGTGCTTGAGGCGCCGCCACACCGCTGCTCTCCCTCTCCCACGGATAGATGGGTATCCCCTCGGAATCGAGGGGTGTTGCCCGTCTAAGGCGAACATCCTCCGTTGGTCTCGAGTGACAAGGTAAGCTTCTCTTAGCTGCTTGGCGTAGTGGTTCCCGCTTCCCACATGGCTTCAGTGGTGACAGTCTCCACGGCTTTCGGTGGCCATTTTGTTTGGCGCATGAGCCATGGCAAGGCTCACATGGAGCTTCTGATGAAGGCCTCCGCCCCTTGGCTCGAGCGACGCACTTCCTCAACTCAGAGGCCAGCTTCTCATGGTGCTCATCCAAGGCCAACAGATATGTGGCTAGGGACACCACAGAGGGGGTCGATTGCTTGCAGAGGGCGCCCTTGCAGAGCCTCTAGGCGTGTCCTCGAGAATGGAGTGTCCTTGTCCAAAGGCGGAAAGAACCTCATGGGGGTATGGGCGAGGGGTCCTGCATAGATTTGGCATAGGAGTCGCAGAGCTTTGCGAGCTACCGCTTGATAGGCATCGTGGAAACGAAAACCAATGGTGGTCGTGCTCGGCCATCAATCTTTGGTGGAGTTCTCACTTTTCCCGATGTAGACGATGACCTCACACCGCTCAGTGTCATGCTCTATGAACTCACGACCTTCATACACGGGGACCTCTCGGATTCCCAGCCACTGCGTGGTGGTATACAGAATCTTGGGAAATCCCTTTATGCCTTGGCAGGTGTTGCTAGTCCAGACTCCTTCAGCCATCCCTGCGGGTTGGCTAGGAGGGTTTTGTGGGTTGAAGGCAAGGGCACAAAGTGGCCCGATGAGGCCATGGGCTTTGGTCAAGGAGGAAGGAACTTTGGTGAGGTGGTTCAATGAGGGGGGATGCTTGGGAAAGGTAGCCGGGGTGGTTCTCATTTTGTAGAGGGCTAGGGCAAGGCTTCTCCGAGAAGCTTCACCTGCCTATAGTGGGGCTATAGCGAAAAAGTGGGGTGCACCATGTGTCTGTAGCGCGTGGTCAGAAAAAGTTGATAGGTGGGGCCTAGCAACAGGGTTTGCCTGACCCAAGAAAAGGGGGTCTGGCATGGGTGCAGAGCGAAGGACCGACCAAAGCCGCAGAAAAAGAGTAGAAAGACGTGGTCCATGATAGGCATGAATTACGGCGGACGCGGCGCACCAAGCCACAGTATAAAGCCAGCTAAAGTGCATAGATGGTGGCATATGAAAGCCGTGGATGCCGCGCACGCAGTTGTTATCCATGCATCCACGATCCTTCCCCACACACTAGTGTCATCGTCTCTGCAGACGCCAATGTCCCCTCTCCACACAACACCACGCGCACCACCGGCCCACGACGCCGCTCGAGCCATCACCTTTGTCCCCCACAAGGCCGCCAATGGCGCCGTCCTCTATGCACCACACAGTTGTACCTTCTGCATTCCACAGCACTGCTATGTGGCAGCGCTTGAGTCATGACCTCCGTGCCTAAAAAGGATGGTCTTTGTTGTCCCCTCCATGAAGCCAGTTCCTTCAAAATGATGCCAGTTAGTGGCGCCGTTGATGGCACGCACCCGATCCCTTGGCCCTGCCATCAAGCTCCTATAAAACGCCCCCTCGGCTGCCTCTTCGATCACCGCAAGACACCCTACCATCAACACTAATCACCCACATAAAGACATGAAGTTTTAACCAGTTCCAACAATTGAAGAAGAAGCCTAGCGTAAGGGTTGCAAGCCATAGAGCACCTAAGAAGACATCAACAAGAAGGTGGAGTACATCATGGGGAAGGAAGAAGTGGATACGCTCAACATGTGCCTAGATGAAGAAGAACTCGCCATCACCATCTTTGCCTTCCTAATCCCTCCTCTAGTGGGTGCAATAATACTGTATATCCTTGTAATGCGCCCGTTACCATATGGGAAGCCCTAGCTGCCCATGTAATCAAGAAGCATGCAATAAGAATCCTACGATTTATGTTGGCAACTAGGACATTTTGAGATTTTGTAGTTCAAATCCTCAAAAAGGGGAAAACAAAATATGGCATGGCCATTGCTGCCAACGCTTCGTTGTAGGCGATGTGTTTGGTATGCAAAATCTTAGGAAACATGGCAAGCAAAGATATGCAACACATTTTGTAGCATCTTGGTAAAAAACTGACCTACTTGGTACACTAAGTGTTGGGAAAATATGGAGTTGTAAAGGAACTTAGAGTGTTGGTTGGCACTAAATGATGCCTATTTTAGGGCAATAAATTAGTACCATCTTATTGGAAAAACGATTGATGGAGTTGGACTCAAACAATTAACACACAAATTCAACACACAACATTAGGTGTGACTATGCTATAGGTGGAAAGAGTACCAATTACATCATTCTCCACAGTGGAAGACGTCTACACAAAACTACTGAAGTGGGGGGCTCAAACAGGTAACTCTAATAGTGCCAAAGCATTACAATACGCTGGACTACATATTAGGCGGACATCAAATGCACTACACTATGGGTACATTTTATTACTTGTACAATAACCCTTAAGGGGATACATTTGGACCGTATTAGATTCATTCCCTGAGAGGCGATGTGGCCACTCAGATCATGCTTCAGCCTGAGGAACACTTTGGAAGGATGGCATGAGAGCAGGCAGCATCCCCTGGCAATGGCTGAGTGGGTGCAAGGACCCCTTGATCACCTGACTCCTTATTAGAATTTGCTTGCGAGGCTTTAGCCGGGGAAGACACAGGTGGCCCATGCACAATCGCTGCTTGGATTCTTTCCACTGGTGCAACTGGGATTCCTTCTAGTATGGGGCACTCCCTCTCTTGCAAAGCGAGGGCCCTTCTTTTCTTCTTAGTGACAAGGTACAAATCCTTCAACTGTTGAGTATGTCGGTCTTCGGCCTGCTTGAGGGCTTCAATTGATGCAGCTTCTTGGCTCTCTGCTCTAGCTGCCTGTGCCTTAGCCTCCGCAAGCTGCACTTCAAGGTTTCTGATTTGCTTCTCAGCACCCTCTGCTCTACGAATGCACTTTCTGAGCTTGGTAGCCTGCCTATCATACTGCTTATCTAGGGAAAGCAAATAGTTAGACATGAACGCATATAGTTGGGTCACCTTGTTGTAATTCAAGCCCCTGGAGGGTCCTCATTCGAGCTTCCCATATAGGGCTTCTCCTTACCAAGGGGGAAAGAATCTCATTGGTGTTTGACATATCGCCTCTCATAAATTTGGCATAGGTACCTCAAAGCCTTATGAAGCGGCAACTTGGTAAGTGTCCTTGAACCGGAACCCCGTGGTAGACACTACCCATGGTATTGTGTTAGGAAAATCCTTACTTGCTCCGACGTAGACGCCACCTCACACCGCTTGGTGCCATGCTGCTCATATTCCCTGCCAACGTATTCTAGGTGGTCCATAATACCTAGCCTGGTCATTGTTGCATATAGAAGCTTCGGGAAACCAGCCGTGTTCAGGCAGTAGCTAGTGGTCCAGTCTTCCTCCGCCATCTGCAAGGCAAAGAAGGGGATGTCATGTTTTGAACATATATGAAATGGTAGGATTTATGTAAATATGGTTATACCTCTCACCTTGTTAACGCCAGTGGACAAGAGGAAGGGCGTCTTATACTTGTAGCGAGTCGTTTATTTTATGAGATCATATAAAGGGGGAAAGAGCAATGGGGCTTGATAGAAAAGGCAGATCAGTTAAGGCATGGTTCGAAGTTTGAGGAATTCATCTTTCGGCACCTTATTTTTATAGGGACAGAATAAACATTGTGTCATGTAACACAAAGATCTTATTTAATGTGGGGGGCTATTTCGTCGATGTGGGTGCCTCTGTGAAGTAGGATGGGCGGTGGTGAGGTGACGTTTTTGGAAGTGGTTGTTGGGCACCTAAGGGCGTCTCCAACATCTAGCTATTTGGCTACCTACTATGACGCGGGCAGGGGGAAAATAAGAGAGGGAGTAATCACTAGTAACGAACAAATAGATGAGAGCGAAGCATGTAAGTCTGCTATTACAAGAATGTATAAAATAATCTTCGATCTTTTCTCTCGCCTATGTAGCTAGCACTATTGTGGATGTCCTATAGGGCATGCTCCACGTGCATGGGCATGAAGCGACCATTGCCTAGGCATTTAAGTGTTTATATACTCATGGTTACCCTACATAGGACAGGCGTGCTCAAGGCTTTGATGGGCACGTATTTTTTTGCTTGGTTGGCAAGGACACGAGGACATGTTTTGTAGGCGTGCTCAACGCTTTGACGGGCAGGCCTTTTGTTGCCTGGTTGGCAAGGACAGAAGGACATGGCTTGTGGTCCATAACCTAAGGATGTTATTTATTGTGGAGGGCTTTTGCACCGATATGAGTGGCATCGTGGAAACCTGTTCGCTTTTTGCTGAAAATAAGCGCCGATTCGCATCAGAGTTCTTTGATTTGTTGTGAGAGAAAAATATTGTTACGTGGCTGAAAATAAGCCGGCTTATAGAGCAAATTAACAGCAAGTGGTGAAGTGTGATGGACGGTGGTGAGGTGACATATGTGGCGGTGGTTGTTGGGCACCTAGGGCATGCTTCATTAGTCATGGGCGTGCGCCGACCTTTGTCTAGGCATTTAAGGGCCTGTCACGTTGATGGTCACCCTACATAGGGGACAAACATGCTTGATGCTTGATGGGTACACCCTTTGTCGCATGGATGGCAAAGAGGCAGCGACAGGCTCTGTGGTTCATGGTCATGCCTTTAGTGGCTTGGACGGCAACGAGGTGACAACATGGTGGTGGCTGTCGTGTAGATGGCCATATACCATTTATTTACCCTCCCATTGTGCTGTTAGGACTGTGTATGCTATGCTACTTAATAAACTCCCTATTATCGCTGTAGTTATTTTGAACCATTGGTCATACAACAGTGCTTTTGTTTCAGAATAGGTCAGCGTTAGAAGAAAATTAATATTTATTTTTTTTGAAGCAAACAAGGCGAGTAATATTTTAAATTTTGCAACAACTTTGTTTCCTAACATTAATGCATAACTTACTTAAACAAATACAATCTGTGTTGTGTTTATTGCAATTAAGTGTAGTCTGAATTTTTATGCTGACATCTATATAGACCTTTAAGGCCCCCTTTGGATGGCATGAGAAATAGAGGATAGGAATAGGGGAAATGTAGGATTGAAGGTGGCATGTTGTGTGAATCTTATGGAATGAATCCTATAGGAATTTATCCTACCGTGCCTTTGGTTCACAGGCAGCTCTTCTCTCGGCTGCTATCTATATCTATACCTAATAATAAAGAGAGAAAATTTTCACCCATTTTTTTCGTCCATCCATTTTTTCGGTCCGCCTCCGACTAACTACCAGCATCACTCTTTCTATTAGCTCACTTACTTAGTTTAGAGATGCAAAAACCTTATATTTACACAACTCATATTATTTACACAACTTCTCATGTTTGAATATATAATGCAGTGAACATCTCTGGACCGGCTCCATCTGGACTTGCGGTGCCAGATATTTCTCCTAGTCCACTTACGGTGCAAGTTCCTGTAGTACCACCCAAGCATCATCGCAGTTACAAGCTTGTTCTATTCCCAGCAATTGGAGCCTTGGTTACTGGAGTGGCAATTCTACTAATGATAGTACTGTTTTTCCTAATCCGTAGAAAGAATAAAGAACTCAAAAAGATGGAAGGAAATAACCATCTGGATGCATGTAGTTTTTCCTGTGTCAAGAAGGGCCAAGAAGGTAAGGGTTTCCTGTTTTTTTTTTAATTGTGATATTGTAATTCTTTCACGAACGTCTGCTATTTGGATGTCCAACTGTCTTGGATAATTTAATGAGGTTTATATGGCATACGATACAAGTGCATACTACCATTTCTTTGTGAATCAGGGTTGATTAAAAGTCTCTCCTGTTTGCTGCAACCAGAGAATTTAGAGCATTGGTGTCTTCTTGGCGTCGCGACACCTAGCGCTACAAGTTTCACAGAAACACCCTCAATCTTTTAGGGAATTAACCCGCAGTCCAGTTAGAGATGCCTCTCCACTCGGTCCAAACCCTAACCCCATCCTCATTCTGCGCTTTCCTTTCTCTCTCTTCTCCTCGTCGCCGCCGCCGCCGCTCCATCGCCTCCGAATCTCCCAGTCGGGTAGCAGAAGTGCAGAACTCCCGACACGCCACCGTCATTGTGGCGGCGACTCGACCGAGCTCGAAAGCGCGGCCAACGCGTCTACTACAATGAGGCCTCTTTCAGACGATTTGTGCCCGGGAGCCCGACACCGTGGACTCCGAATCGCTTGGGGACCTATGGTTACATCTTCCGCCCCGAGAACTTCGCCTTGAGCCGGTCAAATAAAACAATCGGGCCAAGGGCCACTACATTGAGGGAACCGAGCTCATCGACACCGTGTTTCGACGTCATGCGCAAGGAGGCAGAGAACTGCGACTAGCGGCAAGGTTGGTTCTCGCCAATGAGGTTGTTGTATCCGGTTTAATGTTCGCAAGGTACACACAAAGTCACCCCTAATCTTGCAGATGACTTGTATTGGATCCAATGGATTCATCATTATTGAATTGGTTGTATGTGAAACCGTAGATTTATTAATGAGTTGGTTCCGTATGTGGAAGGGCGGTCATCCGGTTCTTCCGTAAGTAGTATTCAGGAGTGACATCTGTGCAAACTAATTGCCCTTTTAGTTATAGAGGTAGTGGAGCTATTAGTAGTTGATTGGATCTAAGAAGACTGACACCATGCTGCAAGGATCCAAAGATTGGATCAGGACCAAAACACAATAGCAAGTTCGTGAACCTTGCGAAGGGGAAGCTCAAGCCACAAAAGGCTTCTCCTGACCATGCTAACAATTGAGTTGAGGCCAGTGGGCTAGACACCTTGCGTCGGGGTGTATGCTGGCGTAGACTGGACGGATTTGCGACTGTTGAGGCTGGAAACCGCTGCCCGTCGAGGCTGATGTGCTTCTCTGTATGTTCCACTATGCCCAATTTTAGTCTTTCAGATTTCAGTACCAATAATCAGAACTGACAGGGTTTTTAATCTACTCATTTGCAGCTTGTGTTCATTTGTAAGACTTCCAAATCGTGATACATTTTACTATTGTTACTGTCTAACAATAGGCGCCTTAGAAGAACTATTGACTCATTGACCCCATGAGTGACCTCACCTTCATATATTCAATAATGAGCAGCAAACAGTTGGTCACCTATTTTTTGATTGATGTGCGACATCTTGTGTTTAGGTGATTTCTAAAATGATGAAAATTGATTTGAGTTAGAACTTTTAATATGTAGTGCGTTTATGGATTAGTAATGAGAAATATGCTAAAATGCTGTTTATTGAACTATCAAAATCCTGTGTGTTTTCAGCGAAAGAAGGTCTATCACCGGCAGGTAATGAAGATGGACTGCTGACAGCTTCTGATGCAGGAGCTTTGATAAGATGACTGTGCGATTTCTATGTTATTACGTCTGGCTTCATACATTGTTATATACGGAGAAGAGGTAGCTTTACATCTACAATTTGTAGTGCATAGATAGTAACAGCCTCTTTTCAGTGCTTTGTAATTTTGCTTATCGATACCCACTATTTAACTATGAGTTGCTAATTTTGTCTCATTACAACAGAAGTATAACAAGGCCATATTGTTTGCGGGAAGGTAAATATCTCTTTCCCATGTTTTATTTCCTTCTGAATCTTACCGTACTCAATAGGCTGGCTCTCGATTGACCTTTTTCACATATGGGTTACTTGGAAGCTCTCATGATTAAACTACCAAAGTATGGTGATTGGTAATGGCCTTTTCAGTTTGCTTTGGTACTTCTCAAACGCATGTTAGATAGCATATGCTATATTCTTATGTAAATTTATTATTTGCTTGGATTTATATTTTGGTATTCCATTGGTCAAGAAATCATATTGTCACTATGTTTTAATACTTCTATTATCTTTCTTGTTCGCCCGTGTCTTAGAAGTTTGAACCATTCTAAAATTACAACTGTAATGAATTGACTTATTTCTTGCACCAGCTCCGAAGTATACAATAGTTCGATTATTGACCTGGATATAATCGAGCAATACTTATTTGGGAAAAGTAATCGCACAATATTTTGATTAAAGAAAACAATATTGTTTTGTCAACACATACTTAATCTTTAATCAATGGTTGTCACTTTCATTGGGTCAATGCTAGCTTACAGTTACAACACCATTTACGTTAAAAAAACAGTTTCGACACCAATAGGTGTATACCATATCTTCCGTAGAGTGGAGTTAAAAAAAATATCTTCCATAGAGTGTATATCAGTGTTACAAGATTTTCTATTTTCTTATGCAATATTTTAGTGACTGTTACCATGTTTTTTGTCATGTTGCTTGTATTAATAATTTTATGATTAGTGATTATTATTACATGCTCACTACAATTATACCCTGGATCATTTGCATTCATTATGTTGGCAAAATTAACTACCAAGCCTGTAACTGTGTACAACATGCATACCATTTCAGAGGCCTTGTTTCCACTGATTTCGGACTAGCTTGCAGGAAAGCCAATTTTTTAGACAGCTTGTAATTAAGATGTTTCTTTTCAAGATTGGATAAGATTAAATTTTGTTTAATGGTCTTGCTCTTGACTTATGAATCAGGTACACGAAGATGTGGTCAAGACCCACTGTCGTTGTCAAACGACACTTCTGCCTAGCCAATGTTAAGGGATTTGGAGTATAAGTTGATTTTAACTGCACGTCAATCAGAGATTCTTCTATGAGTCTTTATGTTCAACGTCATGACAAACTCTTTTTAAGTTCATTATGGTTGCATGTATACTTCCTACTTAGATGTATTTTTTTTATTTTTCAAATCTCACACCCTAAATTGATCTACAATACTGACCCTTTATAGTGATGCCTAATGTAGAGAAGTTTTCAAAGATGTCGATGAAATTCATGGAATGTTTTTTAAGAATCATAGTGTATTACATGGAAAAAGTTTTCTTAATTTTTTCTATGAAACAAGAAAATTGTCGTTTGAATTTGACTAAATAATTTATTAGTTTGAATTAGTTTGGCTAAATAGTTAAGATAGTAGGCTCCAAGGGCGCCAAATGTTCTAGTATTCTTGATTCTAGATGATACAAAACTCATTTATGGTCGTCGGTGTGGATGTGATAAGGAAAGGAGCCAGAATGAGAGTTATAGCCTAAGGCAAACATGAGGGAAAACATAAGGGCATAAGCCCAGTTAATATGTTTTGCTTCTTCCATGCTATTAAAAAAATCTACCATGTGCACAATAAATCAATATATATATAAAAAAAACTCGACCATGGGAGGAGACTCTATATGGCTTTGAAATAAGAAGGTGCCAAAGCTTCAACCCGGGTCGGATGGGAGAGTCCCAGAGCTCACTCCTCTAAACCGGTCACACCATGAGAAGCTTGGCCAAGACAAATCAATATCTCAAGTTGGTATACATGGTATCCTCTTCCACTCATTGTCTTAAATAAAAAAATAACCTAGGATGGGCTAGTTGATTTCTAATTTTAAAGTAAATAGACACCCAAATTCGAGATATGGAGGACCTGAACATGGATGGGCGGTGTGTAGAACTCCCATAAGTTGAGCTAAGCTCAGTTCCTTTCATCATCATCATGAGGCTATCAATAAAATGGATAATAATGATGTGGTCTGATTTTTATTTATTTATTTATTTTTTTTTTTTTTGCCAAAGTGCATCATATTAAATACTATGATGGACTTTCTGTAATTTATTCAAAACCTTATCCTTATGGTTCAATTTATTTGCCTACCGTAAATGTTTTCGTGCAATTCCACCATTTTTGGCAGATTTGAAGTTACAGAGAAATGAAGAAAGCAACAAGGAACTTCAAAGACGGTGTTAGGAGGAGGTGAAAATGGTACAAAGATTCAGAGGACAACTAAATGATGGATCCGTGGGTTGCTATCGAGATGCGTTGAGAGTTCACCAAAACAAAATTACCATGAATTTTGTAAAGAAATGGAATTTCTTGGCGGTTGCATCACCCGCATCTTGTTGGACTAAAAGGTTTTTGTTCAACAAGATTTGAGAGGTTAATATCTGTTGTAACTAAATTCAGATATCCACCAATTATGGTTGTTACAATTGTTCGTGATCCGTGTTTCGTGTATATGAATACATGGAAAATGGAAGCCTTCAAGATCACCGCATTGTAATAAGTCATGTTCTATTCTCATATTCTTCTCGATGATGCATCATTTGTTGAATTGTATGTTTAAAATCACTCGCTCTTTTCAAAGCACCAAGTAAACATCTCGCTACCATGGAAAAATAGGGTCCGAATTGCCATCGATGTTGCTAATGCTTTGGTAAGTTTCTGTGAAATCTGTGATTGTTTCTTTCTTTCTTTCTTTCTGCAGAAGTCAGTAATCGTGATAAGCAAGACTTATTAGTTGTTTCTTACAATTTTGTCAACTTGTGAAAGGCTGAATCAATATTTACCATACTCCCTGTCATGACTAAATATATTTCAAATTTATGTTTTACTTTTTATGATGTTTGGTTACAGGAGTACCTTCATTTTTATTGTGATCCTCCACTATACCATGGAGATGTTAAGCCTAGCAATGTCTTCTTGGACAAGAATTACCTTGCAAAGGTAATTCATACAGAACTTTGTCACAATTTACAATCCTATTATGCACATCCCAACTGTTTGTCCTTTAACAGCTTGCTGGCTGCGGTCTTGTGCACTACTCTAGTAGTGGCAATACAACTCCCAGTTGCACACCAGTAAATGTCAAGATCCAAGCAACTCCTGGTAAGGCTATGTTGTTTATAAATTCTGGTGCCTTTTGCTCTGTCAATTTTTAGATGAAGGAACCAGTATTTTGAATGTAGTCCTGACCTCTGCATCCGACTGTTAAGCTGAAAGAATAGAAACTGTAGTGTGCACAATGTGTCACCATATGTCCATATCAAACCTAATGTACCAGCTCAAAACCCACATGATAATCCTAAACTCCATTTACCATTTTTTTGTTTGCGCACAAAATACAAAGTTTCATCAATTATGTTAGGTGAATTCTGTACTTCAATCATAACCTCTATCCTGTGTTCTGAATTTGCTATATTAATTTATCTGTATTGTAGTATGATGCTATCCGTTTTTTGTCCTTGCTATCCGGTTTTTGTCCTTGCTATATTAATTCTGTACTTCAATCATAACCTCTGCTCGTTAATTTGCAATTAATGCACACCAATGCAGCTAGCAGAATGTTTCTGAAACCTGAGTGGTTTCAATTGTTAGGTTCAAATGATGAGGAGACATTCATTCTGTGGAATTCTCTTGCCGATAAGGATCATGACATCATCGTTTCTTTTCAAAACAGCAAATATCAACAAGGCCACCTCTAACCCGTAAGCTTTCATATTTCACACGTCGCAACTTTTATATGTCCATAATTTAGTATATTTTTAATCTAAGTGACCAATACATTTATGGTATGGCACAAATTATAACTGTGGCATTTGAATATGTGTCCACATACATTAATTCGACCTAACACCCAAACACCTAATTCTGTTTGGACACAACAGGAATCGATGGTGTGCAAACACAGAACTATTTCTTAAAAAAAGTAAAGCACTGATTCAAGGGATGTTCCCATCGAAAAAGAATCATTCATTTTCTAGGTAGCTAAAACAGATACTCTCGAGAAAATACCTAGGCACAATCAAGATATCAAAGATCGCCGACATCGCCTAGGCGGCTAAAAAAGCAGACTCCTCAAAGCAAACACTTCAGCACCATCGTGGGCTCTAAGAAGTTGTCGCCATGACAGCGGTGCCGATAAAGAGTTTCGGTATTGATGGCACACAAGCGGTGCGAGGAAGAAGGCGATCTCCGGCCGTAGTCCGCAGCGATCACCTTGATGGTGGCTATGGTGAGGTGGATGCGGACGTGGTCGGGATTGCAGGATGCCTACCGACCAAGGCAGCTTGAACTTGCGCCTTCTGGCAAAGCGCCACCGTATAAGGCACCATGGCCGCATCATAGGCTAGGGCTGCTGAATGGCATTTTGAAACCCGCCGATCCACAACTTCAATCGAAGTGCGTGGTATGCGGATCTCCATAGCCCACCCACCCTAACGCCGTTGTCGCGACGCCTGGCCCAAATTTATGGCCTTCGTGGTCGACGACGACCGCTGGGATCGAATTTCTAGCCGGACGCCCACCGAGGCGCCGCTGGGACATCCTCCTTCTTCGATGCCATGGCGCCGTGGTTCGCACGGCGGGCCGTCATGGGCATAGCTCACCCGCAATGTGCAAGAAAGCCGAGTGAGGCTGTGGCGGTGGTTCTAAGTGGAGACGAATGGGATAGAGAGAGGTGTGGTTTTAAATGCGTGGGAATAGCAGACGGCTTTTTCGGTGCCTCCCGTTAGTCATTCGACCATGCACCTCTTACGCCATAAAGATTTATTGGCACATAAGCCAAGTGATTACCTCATAAAGATTTTTTAACTATGATCATCCTGATTGTGTTTCATCCCGCAACAAAAGTAAATGGTATTTATTATCTAATATTTTAGCAGATAACTGGTTGGAATTAGAGAATGTCGCTTTCGAGCCTCCATAGAACAAGCAAGCGCCTTTGGTTGGCTTAATTAAAATGCTACGATCACCTATCAAACTAAGGAACCCGGAGGGAGAAGGAGAGATCTCAACCCAATACAAAATACACAACGCACACAGAGGCACACCACATGTATTTATTCTAAGGGCACAGAGGAACATCGAACAATACATACATGAGACTGCACACACCTAAAGGTACATACAAAGCAACAAAAGGTACACATAAAAGGTACTTAATAGCGCCCACGGTACAACGACACATAGTAGCCTAACATGGGTAACAATATATGGGAAAACACGACCAGATGGACGGAAGGAAGCCTTTGAATTGGTTGTTGCACATGCTGTCATCATTAGGGATGGTGTGTTCGGTGGACAAGACATAGGAGATTGCTAGGCTAGCACATGGTGCAAAGGCCAACATTTCCTAGAGGCCCCTCATGTGATTGCATCCCCGCCAGGAGTGGAAAAAGTAAGTTAGCGAGCCATTTAAAATATGACAGAACAATTCTTGTGAAGCAACACAAACCAAGGAGCATGCATGCATACCTTTAAAAGCTCCCAAAGAGGGATGTATGTAGGGATGTTCTCCAGACAAGGTGAATAGCTGTTCAACAAGTTGTATATACCGTGGGTCCTGGTCCAAAGAACCGGCTCTGCACCGATGGACGTAAGAGGAGTCAGTCAAGAAAGGATATCACTATAGCTTGAGCAGATGGATCCAAGGCGGTCCAAAAGCTCCTTACGAGACTTGAATAGGTTGTCCGTTTGGATGCGCACAGATCATACTTAGTCTCAACAAGTCGGGACCAAGACATGAAGTGGTCCATTGCTTATACGCTTCCTTGAAAGCGAATAAGTCGATCATTAATGCAAATATTCATCCTTCCTATAAAATAGCAGATTGCTTGCTCAAGAACACTTTCTTCGCCTCATATAAGCTCGTGAAAGGGACACTCTCGAAAGTCCGAACTTCGGCAGCCCTTGTCGCCGACTTTGGAGCGAATCTCAATGCTCACCACGCCGCGCTTTTCTTGTTATCCAACTTCATCGCTCCTCGGTGCGAATAATAATCGCGCCTATCTTGGGAAGAATCATCTTAACATGCTCTTGCGTGATATATCAAGTACAACGGAACCTACAACAAAGGGACGTAAATATAAGGATCTAGAGTATCGTGTGTATATATAGGTGGACCCAATGAGTAGCTACTATATTGTAACTCATACGCATGATAAGCAAAGTGCACAAATAGAAGCAAAGATGGACCAAATAGTGTCAATGAATGACTGTGCATGATAACCCAATACCATCGTGCTCCATGCCAAAACAACTAAATAAAATAATACCTGCGGCATGGGGCTGCAAAGCAATGAACGGGAGGGAGGGGGGCACGGGACATGGCCATCTAAAGAACCGGAGGAAGTGGTGGCACGGGGACATGGGCATGAAAATTAGCCAACTAAGCGGCGCAAGAGGGGACATGGGCATCCAAAGTACAGGAGGGAAGTGGTGGCACGGGGACATTGGCATGCAAATTAGCCAACGGAAGTTACCGACAAGGGGACACGACCATCGAAACCATCGAGGGAAGTGGCGGGTCACCACCATCGAAACGATCGAGAGGGAAGTGGCGGAGCTCCTTCGTTGATTTACACTCTTACCCTTGTCCACGTTGATGATGACGCTCTTACCTTTATCCATGTTCGCTAGATGAACGACAAGTTATTGTCTTGGATATATATAGAATCAATCTGGTGCATACATAGGCCAGAAAGATTTTTTTATTTAAAATAAAACAAATATATGTAGAATTTGATATGCATTTCCGTAATACAAGTGGCGGAAACAATATATAATTATATCTATGCGAGATAAGAATTCACACCGACACATGCCAAAGTATGAGAAAGGACAAAATAAAATAAGGCTGCTACAAATAACATTAGTAGACTATTAAATATAACATTAAGGCTGCTAAAAATAACATTAATAAGCTATTAAATATAGCATTAATTAGTTGACAGTGCATGATCCTATTCGTTGGACCACCGCTCGAACGTGGATGGGTGAACGTTGTCTCCCTAGCTATACCAGAACCTATTGCAACAATAAATTTGGAATGCTCAATTCATCGACTCTCGACCTATGCCTTCTTTGTGGATGCCCGGTGCATTTCACGCATGGAACTTGCCATATAAATAGCCATGCCATATAAATAGCCAAGCCTGCGCAGGTGGAGTAATGCCTGGCAGGTGAGCTACACACATGACAAGGATGGGCTACCTGAATAAATGCCGCAATCGTTAACCCGGTTCCTTCCTTGAATGCGTCATTGGGCTCGCAAAATGGTCAGGCACACGAAATGCAGCTTGTCCATCGGCAACATTTTTGCACGGGAACACGATCCATCCACACCATGATGAAACGCACCCTTGGACCCATCCAAAGTCGATGCTAGTGCGGATGCATGACCCATGAATCCTTGACACATCTATGGCATGAAATAAATTTACTATGCACAAACTGAATTTACCGTGAGAGGAAAGCCGAAAGGACGATGTTCAGACCACAATCTCTTGTCACATCTATGCATGGAGTAAATTTTACACCGCCAGAAAGAACTTTACTACGCACAATAAAAATTTACAATGCAAAGATGCGGTGACCATGCAAGAGCGCAAAGGAAGGTGGTCCTTGAATCTCTTTTCGCATTTATGATATGGTATAGGTTGTCTAGGATGCCGGTGTCATTTATGATGGCAAAGTGACCTATCCTAGAAGAGGAACCCCGAGTCCATTAAATAGCCATTCTTGCAAACATGAATGCAAACCATTCTTGCAACCATGCTAGGGGCCGAGCGCATTGCAACGTTATTTGGCAGTGCCATGCCCATCGCACCACATACCCTCAGAAATACATATGTCTGAATTGTCTAGACCTACAAGAAGAAGCTGTGTGCACAATGCCGAAAGGCACCATGTATCCCACCATGCATCCCACCGGACCCTACTGTGTTCTAGAATCCGCCAGATGTAGTCACCCCTATATAGGTAACATTTAATTGAATAAGCACTTCAAAGATATCTTGCAAAAGTCTTTGAAGAAGGCAACCAGAGATGTGGTATGCAGCGTTTGAGATGTGTTGAGCCTTGTTGATGTGGCCGGGTGCAACAATACGTCTGTAATGTGGCTATGGTGGTTTACCTAAAAAATGGCTGGCGATAGATTCTACTCACGTAGGTCCAAGCAAGAGAACCTCGTGTTGCTCGCAAGCAGAGGCTAAAGAGCCCATACAAGTTTTGTTCCATTGGGTGCAAAGTATGTAGGTTGTTTTTTTTCGTCACATGAGACAACTAAGGTCCGGAACTTGGTAACCATTTCATTGAGTAATTGTTACATAGGAAAGGATCACATCCGGCATGACACATGATGTCGGGCCCAACGGCGGCCATTCAAGCCGGAGGATGGCGCTCAATCTAGTCGCTCACTCCATAAGGTGGCAATGACGCCGAGGAACACACGTAAGAGTCGCCCGAGGCGTGCACCATTCTTTTGAGCTAGATACATTGTCCTAGGAGCCTACATATGAGGAACAAAACGGAGAGGCTACTATTTCATTTAGTGTGTGGCTTCATGTCAACCTAGGTCTCAGTAATATATTTAGGTAGGGACCGCCTACTATATTGTATGAGTCATGCACCACTGGCATGCTATCCATATGCTCGGCCTTTTTTGCATGCAAACGATGTGTGCCCCTGTCTTACTTTCTACGAATGCAATCAAGGAATGGGATATTAAGTTTTCCCATGCGCTGCTAATACTAAGGTTGGGACGTGGTGGCTTGTCGCCAAATATGTTGTCACTGAATTGCTGATTTTAAAAAAATCTTTCACGCAAATAACTAAGTTCATTTATTTGTGCAATGAGAATTTTCCAAATCTACCGAAAGTGAATTTACTAGAGGAACCCGACCAAGATCTAAGGTTGGCACATGGTTTTTCCCTAGCTATACCAAGAACCTATTGCAACAATAAATTTGGAATGCTCAATTACTGACTCCTGACCTATGCCTGCTTTGTGGACTGTCGGTGCAGCCCCTACGCATGGAACGTGCCATATAAATAGCCATGCCATATAAATAGCCAAGCCTCTTGCAGTGGAGTAATGCCCTGGCGGGTGAGCTACACACATGACAAGGATGGGCTACTGAATAAATGCCGCATCGTTAACCCAGTTCCTTCCTTGAATGCGTCATTGGCTCGGAAAATGGTTGTGCACACGAGCTGCAGCTTGTCCACTGGCAACATTTTTGCACGGGAACACGCATCCATCCACACCATGACAGAACGTGCACCCTTGGACCCATCCAAAGCTGATGCTAGTGCGGATGCATGACCCATGAATCCTTTGACACATCTATGGCATGAAATAAATTTACTATGCACAACCAGAATTTACCGTGAGAGGCAAATGAAAGGACGATGTTCGGACCTCAATCTCTTGTCACATCTATGCATGGAGTAAATTTACACTGCCAGGAAAGAACTTTACTATGCACAATAAAAATTTACAATGCAGCATGCAAGTGACCATGCAAGAGCGCAAAGGAAGGTGGTCCTTGAATCTCTTTTCGCATTTATGATATGGTATAGGTTGTCTAGGATGCCAGTGTCATTTATGATGGCAGTGACCTATCCTAGAAGAGGAACCCCCGAGTCCATTAAATAGCCATTCTTGCAACCGCAGTGCAAACCATTCTTGCAACCATGCTAGGGGCCGAGCGCATTGCAACGTTACTTGGCAGGCCATGCCCACTGCACCACATACCCTGTAAATACATATGTCTGAATTGTCTAGACCTACAGCAAGAAGCTCTGTGTGCACAATGCCGAAGCACACCATGTATCCCACCATGCATCCCACCGGACCCTACAGGTTCTAGAATCCGCCCAGTGTAGTCACCCCTATATAGGTAACATTTAATTGAATAAGCACTCCAAGATATCTTGCGGTGTAAAGAAGGCAACCAGAGATGTGGTACGCGTACGAGATGTGTTGAGCCTTGTTGATGTGGCGGGGTGCAACAATACGTCTGTAACTGGGCTATGGTGGTTTACCTTAAAAAATGGCCTGGCGATAGATTCTACTCGCGTAGGTCCAAGCAAGAGAACCTCTGTGTTGCCTGCAAACAGAGGCTAAAGAGCCCATACAAGTTTTGTTCCATTGGGTGCAAAGTATGTAGGTTGTTTTTTTCGTCACATGAGACAACTAAGGTCCGGAACTTGGTAACCATTTCATTGAGTAATTGTTACATAGGAAAGGATCACATCCGGCATGACACATGATGTTTGGCCCAACGAAGCGGCCATTCAATTTGGAGGATGGCGCTCAATCTAGTCGCTCACTCCATAAGGTGGCAAATGACGACGCCGAGGAACACACGTAAGAGTCGCCGAGGCGTGCACCATTCTTTTTGAGCTAGATACATTGTCCTAGGAGCCTACATATGAGGAACAAAACGGAGAGGCTACTATTTCATTTAGTTGTGTGGCTTCATGTCAACCTAGGTCTGTAATATATTTAGGTAGGGACCGCCTACTATATTGTATGAGTCATGCAATCACCGGCATGCTATCCATATGCTCGGCCTTTTTTGCATGCAAACGATGTGTGCCTGTCTTACTTTCTACTTAATGCAATCAAGGAATGGGATATTAAGTTTTCCCATGCGCCGCTAATACTAAGGTTGGGACGTGGTGGCTTGTCGCCAAATATGTTGTCACCGAATTGCTGATTTTAAAAAATCTTTCACGCAAATAACTAAGTTCATTTATTTGTGCAATGAGAATTTTCCAAATCTACCGAGTGAATTTACGGTAGGAACCCGACCAAGATCTAAGGTTGGCACAATCGGTTTTCCCTAGCTATACCAAGAACCTATTGCAACAATAAATTTGGAATGCTCAACCATCGACTCTCGACCTATGCTCTTTGTGGACTGCCGGTGCAGCCCCACGCATGGAACGTGCTATATAAATAGCCATGCCATATAAATAGCCAAGCCTGCGCAGGTGGAGTAATGCCTCGCTGGTGAGCTACACACATGACAAGGATGGGCTACCTGAATAAATGCTCGCACTGTTAACCCAGTTCCTTCCTTGGAATGCGTTCATTGGCTCGGAAAATGGTCAGTGCACACGAAGCTGCAATTTTGTCCATCGGCAACATTTTTGCACGGGAACACGCATCCATCCACACCATGACAGAACGTGCACCCTTGGACCCATCCAAAGCTGATGCTAGTGCAGATGCATGACCCATGAATCCCTTGACACATCTATGGCATGAAATAAATTTACTATGCACAACCAGAATTTACCGTGAGAGGCAGCGAAAGGACGATGTTCAGACCCTGAATCTCTTGTCACATCTATGCATGGAGTAAATTTACACTGCCAGGAAAGAACTTTACTACGCACAATAAGAATTTACAATGCAGCATGCAGGTGACCATGCAAGAGCGCAAAGGAAGGTGGTCCTTGAATCTCTTTTCGCATTTATGATATGGTATAGGTTGTCTAGGATGCCAGTGTCATTTATGATGGCAGTGACCTATCCTAGAAGAGGAACCCCCGAGTCCATTAAATAGCCATTCTTGCAACCGCAGTGCAAACCATTCTTGCAACCATGCTAGGGGCCGAGCGCATTGCAACGTTACTTTATGTGCCATGCCCATCGCACCACATACCACCAAATACATATGTCTGAATTGTCTAGACCTAACGAAGAGGAAGAACCGGTCTGTACAACAAGAGCTCCACAATGCCAGCTGGACCAACCATCTAAGTGGATGGATAAACACGGCGGAACAGCTGGAAGAATTCGTCTCCCTTTGGTTGCGAGTGCAGGCAATCGAACTACAGCAGGATGTAGAGGACTCCATTACTTGGCGCCTGGACGATGGACGACCGCCTCCTCCGCCTTGGCCAGCCCTACACAGATTCAGTTTAGGGGTCGTACACGCTTCGCCCAATAGTGTGGCAATTTGGAAAGCGGAGGCTCGTAATAAATGTAAAGTCTTCATGTGGATATTGGTGCAAGGAAAATTGCTAACGGCGAAAAATCGCAGCAAAGGGATGGCCGCACCGTGAACATTGTGTGCTTTGCAACGGCCCCCTAGAGACTTGCTTGCATCTATCCTTTCTTTGCCCCTTCGCCGGAACTGTTTGGAGTACTCCAATGGGAGCACATTGACCCCCAGCTTATCCAGGGAGGGGAGGAACCTCCACACTTCAATTGCTTGGTGGGAGAGGACCACAGACTAGAGTGCCAAAGGAGGAGAGGAAGCGGTTCAACGGCTTGGTGATATATACTGACTGGAACATCTGGAAAGAGCGGAACCAGTAGGATTTTCGATAAGCGCCTTTGAGTCGGCTATATGCAGGTAGCCGCAAGAGTAAAAGACGACATAGCGGAGAGGAGGAGGGCTTTTTGGGGGTAATTTCAGTGTCGAAGGGTTAGGCGTTTTTGTGGAGCGCCTTTGTGTTTTCTTTCCCTAACCTTCAACCGCTTCTTTCTCGTATTTTAAACCTCTTGTTTTTGCTTCTACTTAATTGATGGGCAGAGCTCCCGCCGCTTTTTCCAAAACAAGAAAAGACGCGATTCATCTAGTTGTCATTGGCTTATCGAAAGCATGCTTTATGTTGCACCATATGTGTATGTGTTGCGGTGTTGAAGCCATCTCGCACTCCAATCCAAACGCTATGAAAACTCTCGTAATACAAGTCGATAGTGCTCTTTTCATAAGCAATGTCAATTGTGCTCCCCGGATATATACATATATTTATATCAATTATGATAGCATCTTACTGGATGAGCTTTTGCTACAGGATTCATCTAACTAAGTTTTCCATGGTACTCCTAGAAATATACTAACTGCATAGGTACTCAAACTTATTGCATACACAGGCGCGCGGATTCGCGCCATTCCACTAGTATATTAAAGTCTTGGTCAAGATAAGGATATCACAAATTTCTGTTAATATGCAATGTGCCCAATCATGCATGTTAATGTAACCAATCCCTCTTTCAATAACTTCTTCTCGTTTCTTGCAATCGTCAAGTGGACAAGTCCATGTGTTGGGTGTAGAAATCATTCTTCAAATACCTACCTTGTGAACGTACAAGCCACAATCCAAATCTGAATTATCTTCACTAAAAGTATATGGTTTCTTGATGACAAAAGCGTTTCCAGATTATTTTCATCGAGTGCAAGTATCCTTAAATTTCCTTCAATTGTGCACTTTTATCATATGAATATGATTTTCTTCATCTCATATACTTAAAAGTTACAAAATGAACTGACCTCAAAATTGATTGTAGTTTTGTGACAACCTTTTGAGTGTTGTGCTTGGAGTCCGTATAAAAGTCGGTGCTCTGTGCAACATGATTCATCATAGTTCTGGGAACAGCCTTTAGTTTCTATACACAAAGATGCACGTATCCAAAGTCGGTCTTAAATTGTTTAAATTTTAAAAACACTCCATAAGCTACCAAGCATATTTTTTGTTGGATGACAAAAATATAGTATGCCAGTTGTTCAAGATGTTCAAGATCTCACCACTTCCCTACTCTAGTTCTTAGAAATCGGGTTGCTTCCTAAACATAACAAATTGAGCTGCATTGTGTCATGTTTAAGCTAATCTCTCCATATCAAAACACGCATAAAAAATCTTTCACGCAAATAACTAAGTTCATTTATTTGTGCAATGAGAATTTTCCAAATCTACCGAGTGAATTTACTGTGAGGAACCCGACCAAGATCTAAGGTTGGCACACTTTGGTTCGTGAAGACTTTTGAATGGTAAAAGCAAGCAAAGCAATCAAGTGAGTGCCTATGATCCAACTCTATCATTCAGATTTCCATAATCTCCATGGGAGAACTGTCTTTGTGTTTCATTTTGTATAGGCCTCCAAACAGCCTATAGGCAACCTAGGAGTACAAGGTTCACAGGAACTTGTTAGCACATGAGGGAGGCAACTGGGAGAACTTGGTAGCACACGGAGGCAACACGGGAGTGCAGCATGACATAGATATCCAGCTAGTGTCCAAAGCTTAATCGGATATGGGGCCATGAAAGGAAAGTAGACAAAGCACTCTAATCGAGTTGAGCCAATATTACACACTAAACGATAACAAACAAGGAGGGGTACAAATTATTCTTCGATTCAAGAGATCAATGGTCGCCGCCAACACACTACTAACCCACTATAAATGGGGAGACAAATGAGGCGTAGACCCTACATCTACGATAAAATCACAAAGATGCTTATCTACTAAAGTAGCATAACGGGCTAATGGATACATGAGCCAAAGGACCTCTAGAGGCTAACACAAGTGCTCACAGCAAAACCCATGGCACGCCGGGTCCACTTTTCACTAAGCTGCACTGGATGAAGCTGTGTAGCGATATATTATTCATGCTGAAGCGCCAGACGTAGGCTTACTCGTCACTGCAAGTTAGAAATATTTTGTCACCCAACTGATGGAACCAAACAATGAAATAGTGTAATAAGAAAGAAGGTACCTTGGTCCGCCTTTCTTTGCAGAGAATAGCTCTCATGAAAGGACCTTGGTCTCTTGCCTAGAACAAAGGCTGAAAAATATACACACATATAAGCAAATCACCATACACTGGACCTTCTCCACCCGGGGAGGTGAACACAAGGAGAGATAACGATCAATGTTGGCGTAAACTAATGTAATAGATTCTAAATCAATTTGCTAGGGCAAGCAGAGCACACTAGGCGGTCACGACAAATAATTTCAATCACTTAGTTGACGAAAGCACGCACTCCATGGTCCTCATGGACAGCAGAGGGTACAACCTTCCCTTGATGGATGAGGTCTTGGTACCACCCTCTCATCACGCAGGATCGTGGAGTTGAGCTACCTTCCGGATCACTAGGAACTTCGAAATAGCAAGACCTTGTGTTGGGCGGTCTTTTGTAGAGGCAACGTTTGAGGGTCCAATCATGTTCATAGCTTTGGGATCCCTAGGATCATGCGGCGGCGGACGCCCAGGAGGACCACGAGCCTCAACAGACGTTGGATCAGAAACACCCTCCTAGCTTGGAAGCAGAGCTGCCCGGTTCTAAAGGTTTGCTCACTTATAACCACTGAACACATACCTTCGACCAACAAGGCGCGCGAAGGGGTGCAAAAAGAAATCTGATTGGATGAGCTTTCTTCAACAAGTTCGGGTGGCAATCACGAACAACCTGTTTCACTACTCCTCAAGAGAAATATTTTCACACGGCCAGTTGGATCCTCGACGATCGCATTCAATTTTATAGCTTGGGTGGGAAAAAAGAAGACCCATTAGGAACAAGTCGAGACAATTTGTTTGATTTAAAGGGACATTACCGCTCCAAGCAAGAATTACCCGGAATAACCATGGTTTATCCTCATCACAGTTTGTACATTCGAAGCCATCAAATGTAGCCTTCAGTCCCCGACGGCATATACTGCAACCTTTATACCACCAACCATTCGAAACGTCTATTTCTCTTATGGTTGCATCACAGGTAAAACGAACACCCTACATGGAAGGGCAGAACAAATTTTGGCAACCTGATCTGAGCATCGGATATAGGGAATCGCTATGAAGGAGGCAGTACATTGATGTCATGGGGATCCAATGTTAGAGGGCTGCAACAGCTTTTCCTATTGGCGCTTGCATCATCAGCAACACCGGCGTCCGCATCATCATCGCCTGGCAGGAACACGACCTCAGATCCTCTCCCCTGTAAACTGAGGACAAGACCAACAACCATTTAGGCATCCTACAAATTGGCAAAGGCAGTACAGGAGAAGCATCATATTACCTAGCACGAAAAGCGTTCATCTCTGGAAGGTCAATGTTCATGTACCATCTGGTGGCATCACCGCTCACACATGTTGTGGAGCCTACATTGACAATGTGTTGGAGAGGTTATAACATCAACTAAATGTTACACAAATCATATATAGAAAGTATACAATAAACAACACACACCTATGTATTGCTTAACTTGCAACCCAGCAAAAACAATCACAACGGGCTCATCTTTATCAATGGTTTCAATAAGAAACTGGTCCTCAAAAGAGGTTGCATGGTCGCCCCACAAAGTAATTTGCATGACACGATCGCTAAAAAAGAGTCACAACAAATTAATGCTAATCCAGGAAGACCATAAAGTGCTTAGGAATCAACCTTAGATCACGTAGCTCCAAAGACCCTCCGCACGGCCACACCATTTAGATCGCTAGATCGCACTACGGGATGAATGACCGTAAGTCTGTCCAATAATATCGATGGAAATCCAAACAGCGCATCACCGATAAGCTAACCCGAAAGACAAGAAAAGGAGCCTTAACAGGCAAGGCAAGGGTAGTACTTACCTGCTAGGCCATGTTCGTTCCTCCTCCGCTTGCGGTCTAAGGCCTCAAAGTCCACAAAATTAAAACTATGGAGAGGAAGCTGAGCGGCCAGCGCCGTAGATATCTCCTCTACGGAAGTCCACGGTGTAAAATAGATTGTGTGTGGGTTTGGCACAGGGTTGTACTTTCTTGGCTGTCTGCTAACTTGGAATTTTTTTATCATATACGGGCGGCCTTCCACTAAAGAATCAGCAAATTTTCCCAGGTCTTTATGCCCGATGCAAGCTGCAATACCCACACCCTGATGTAGAGAGCCTTAGATTAACTGCACAGACATATCTCAGGGAAACCGCGTATATGAGTAGGTAGAAAGGGACATACCTCTTCATCAACCAGAAGAAGTTCCATGCCAGTTACACCCGTTGCCTTAGGATTCCAAGATACCTTCCACATCCTAGCAACTCTAACCTTGATGGTCCAATTGTGCCTTGATGGATTTATCTGTGATACCAAGGTGTACTCCATCTGGTGTTGGGGCATCAACAGAAGAAAAGGAAGCGTGTTAAACATAGCACCATAAAGTAGGTAAGTTAGGAGACCATAGGCTGGAAAGATGCAGGCAAAGGCTATATAACCCAAGAAACACTTACCAGAGGGCCCGAAGCACCTCTTTGTAAACAATGTTATCAGTGAGGTTGGAGACCAGATCTGTACCATCGTCAATCAAAACACTTAGACCATCTCTTGAAGTAACACGTGATATAGCAACATACAACTGGCCATGAGAAAAAACTGGCCGGGGCAAGTATAAGCCAACATTATGCAAAGTTTGTCCTTGGCTCTTATTTATAGTCATTGCATAGCACAATCTTACTGGAAATTGGCGTCTGCTAAGAACAAATGGCCATTTCGTGCTTGACACGTGCAAGGCAATTCGAGGAAGGAGAACTTTGTCGCCAATGTTAGATCCAGTTATTATCTGAGCCTCCAATACACGGTCTCCTAACTGTGTTACTATAAGTCGTGTACCATTGCATAGTCCAGACTTTGGTTTAAATTATTTAACAACATTACGGGTGAACCAACCTTAAGAATGAGTTTATGAGAAGGGATGCCTTTGATCTCAGTAGTGAGTTTAGAAACTCAACGGGTAAAGTATGTCCGAGTTACCATTGTCCTTCGAGGTTTCAACCAATGAATCGTAATCGAGGTATACTTTTTCATGTCCGGAATCAAAGAAAGCACGCGGCTATTAATCTCATCAATGGTGTCATTTTTGGAGCAATGATAGCCCGTTCCCTTAGGTAGTCCGGGTGCGAGAAGGATGTTTCTAAGTTGGGATAGGTAGATCTTATGATATTATCAATAGGGGAGCCAAGTTTTGGAACTAAGATGTCATGAGGTATCTCAACCAACTCGAGTCTCCATCATCAAGATGAGTACTACCCGTAGCGATTGCCATCCCCAATACTCAACACCCAATCATTAAATGCTTTCACCGATCAAGGGCAAGCCATTGCGGGTCATCCCAAGTAAGCGATATTGATTGTTAGCCTCAAAATCTTAATATGATTCCACAGATAAGAATTAGTTATAGATGCATCAATGGTGTCTAATCTGCTGCCACCCTCGACCATTGGAGTACTTATGGAAATCTCCACCAAGCACCACGGTCTTCCCACCAAACAACCTATTAAAACATGAAGGGTCCGCCTCCCCAAGAATGTCACGCATACTACGGTCTAAAGATTCAAAGCAATGTCGGTGGGTCATAGGTGCCTCATCCCAAATGATTAATGAACTATGAACTATTAAATCGGCAAGAAAAGTTCCCCGCTAATACTACACATGGAAGACTCATCAATGACTATAGGAATTTTAAACCGAGAATGTGCAAGACGACCGCCAGTAGTAATAGGGAAGCAACTCAGATGAGGCCACAAAGAAGGACGATAAGGTTCTCGGATCGCAGCGTGAAATAATTGCATTCCAAAGGAATGTCTTGCCATGCACACCACATCCATACACAAAAAACATTGTCCTAATTTATCATAGGACGGATCGTGTGACAACCTCATAGACATTTTTTCTGCTCAGCATACCAAGCGGCTAACGAGGGTGGCATGGGCACGCATGAGGTCCTCGCAATCATAGGCCAGTTCATCAGCTAGCAACCTGTTCTTAATTTTGTTACGTATGCTTCGGTCAGGCTCCGGCAAACCATAGTCCTTCATTAAACCACCATTTTTCACAAACAAGCTATCGAGTTCAAGCAAAACATAATTTTTAAGATGGTCCTCTGGAACTTTATAGGAAGGCCTCTGCACCATCTTTCTGATGTTATAAAGTATATCGTCAGTAAAAAATTGGTAGAAGTCATGGAAGAGGGAGGATGCGTCACAAACAGAGCAAAAAAGCACAATAGTAACAAGTAGCTGCCGCATCTGAGCAGATGATCCCCACATAGCTGCTTCCCTAAGGGCCTCATGCCACTCACTATCATCGCCAAGAAGACCCATAGCCTGGCACGCATCCTTAAACGTTGGACATACAACACCACCAATAGTTCGAAGGTCTTCATACGAAGTAGCACCCTTGGCAACGTTGAGGAGCATACGGAGGTAATAAAGCTCACCACAGCTCGGATTAATATAGATAGCCCTACCAATTTTTGTGGGCCCCTTGCGCGGGCGCCATTCCTTGTACTTCTTATTCCAAACCCACTTTGTTGGGAATTCTATATAAGTTAGTTCTCGAGCGCTTGGGAACTTCCTATTAGCAGAAAACCATTCGGTCAGTGTTGTCTGCATGTAACGATGGTTATCTACAATATCAGACAAGGATTGGCTAGCTGGGTACACAACGTTATTCATGAAAGGGAGATGCACAGCCAGCCTCTCCACTGCAGGGGTTCTATAGTGAATATCAAATTCAAACAGGCGCCAGGTAGCTTCGTGGGAAGATAGATACCGACAATCAATGTACTCACGGACCTCATCGACATCCTGAGCCTGCCTCTGGGAATCTACTGGCTGGGCACCAAGGCTGCTACTACCGACCTCAACCTGTGAACTGGTCCCAGCACCGTCCGATGCACACGTTTCAATGACGGCCCTAGCACGGTCCGGGCCTTTTGTAATATATTTAAATAGATACTTGATAAGATGTGTTTTATTGCACCACTCAATATTTATGTGTGCTCTAAATCTTTTTAACAATGTCATGTTGTACGGGACAACCCATTTGTTATCAAGCTTAACACCATATCGCTCAACAAAGTGCCCAGTGTCAGGACGTCGCATGTACTGCACAAAGCCATCCTCACCAACAATCGTGTTTACCTCATTGCCCTTTGGAAAGAACTTTGAGCACTTGTTATTTTGCATGCACGGGCAATTCTGGTTCAGCTGACCACAAGGGCCATGCATCATGAATTCATCGACAAGACTATAGCCTAGTGGGTCAGATGATTTATCTGGTATCTCAGCACATATTATTGAGTCAATAAAAGAAGGGCGAGGGTCTTTAGTGTTACCTTCAAGCCAAACCAGAATATGAACGTGGGGCAGTCCACGCTTTTGAAACTCAATGGTATAGAGTACTGAAACAAAAAAAACACTACCTGTATTAGAAAGTTGGCAGGTAGCCAAATAAGCCATTCAATTGCACATTATTATAATACATGGGGCGAAACATAGATGAACAAGGTACCCAACGGCTAACTCTGGTGAATTTGTTGTGCCCAAATAAGCAACAAATGCAAGGGGGTGAGAATTGCTTCCATACCTGCACGGGCCTTCCCAAAATAAGTCCCTTTCTTCAACCCAGAAACAAGCTCGTCCACCTTTAGCTTAAAAACTCGACTAACTATATCAGGTCTAGCATCAGGTCTTTGCCCTGGAACAAATGTAAGGGCATCAGCTATTTCTTGCCACTTTGGATTACACGTGAAAGTAATAAACATATCTGGGGGTCCATATGATCGGCAAATAGCCATTGCATCTTGATAATTCTGAACCATATACCGTTTGCTCCCTGTAAAGCTAGCAGGCAAAATAACCTTCTTACCAATGGCATTACCATCAACATCACCCTTGCGAAGCGCATCCTGGAGCCCCTTGTACACCTCGGATCTTAGGTTTTTATTATTTGCAACTATAAATCTAAGCCTATTCTCCTCTACGGATGCGAAAGCATCAACAATATATTGCTGGAATAATCGGTCACCACGTATCAATGTGGTTGCCTCGCATCTGCGTTGTTGTAACCTGTAAGCATAGTACTCAAGCATTGTGACGTCACCTCTAACTCCAACCTTCAAGGTTGCTGACCTATTGTACTTAATTCCTATTTTGAAACCTTGGTCTCCATAAGGGAACAAAATCGGGTATTGTAAGGACATATAGTTGGCATGTAGGTTACTAATCCGTTTAAGGCCACCACCCCTCTCCTGAATGATTATATCTGGACTCTTCTTTTCCTCAGAGAAGTCCCCGACTATCAAACCAGCTATCTCGGACCCTGCCGGTGCACTATACTGGGGCATGTTCTTGGACCTATCGTGTAGAAGCCTAAGGCGTAAAGGTTGGCAACGACTCTGCACCAGTAGGTCCCTAGCTGCCCTAAATGATTTAACCAGCTCATTTGATTCATCAAATGTTCGTACTAATCCCTCAACTATCTGTTTGTCAACCTGATTACCATCGTCAGATTCCTTATGCTTATCAAAAATCGATATTCGATTTTGAACTTCGTTTTCAGTGTCAAAAATATAGAGCTGTGCATAAACTGGGGCTGCACCTCATCCCGCAAAGAAAGATCCGATTTCGTGGTGCACCTGTCCATTGATCTTAAAAACGTATGGACCGGGCCCCTTGTTCACAACAGTGTGTCAATCTTAGCACCAAGGGATGTGAATGCAAACATAGAATTATAGGAACGAATAGATTTAATAAAATATTTGGAAAGAGCACCACCATTTGGATTCAAAGAGCCATCTAGGAAGGGAGGAGGGTCTTTTGAAACGGCAAAATGACCTTCCCTCCCTTACAAGAAAGGTGGAATCGATTAGCGCTGCGGCCACTGGATATGACCTTTTAACACGTTCTTGGTACCAAAAGCAGTGCACCACAATGTTGACACTTTGGTGTCTTTGGAGGCCCGTAATATGAAGTTTCGGTGGAAAGGCAATCTACAAAAGGCACGTCTTTAGACGGGCTCACGAATCCATTTTTCGATGGAAGCGAAGCGTCATTAGGCGAGGACATAGTATCACCTGTTTTTTCGTGAGCCTCACCACAATTTCTCGCGATTGAAATCAAAATCTGCATGTTAACAAAGGAAAGCAACACGCGCACCCCCCATACAAACGAGAAGGTACACAACCAACCTTGTTTCTTTAGCTGCCTTTTGATTTCGACGTTGTTGCCTCTCACGTACTGTACCCTCACCTATAGCTACAGCTACAGGCCAAAAGCAATAAAGGGAAGACACGGGATGAGTGCCTAATTAGATATGGGAACAACATAATCGAAGAGGGAATGGTAAACGCTAAAAAGAAGACAAAACACCATCCTTATAATAGGTAAAAATACACGTCCATGGGCATCACACAGGTATACCAAACGATAAAAAGAGGAGTATATAGTGACACCTTGGAGTGAAGCTGCACCGTTCCCCCGCACCCTCTTCCTTGGACGGCTAGAGGAAGCACCTTCCATGTGCCATCAATGCGGTCCTGTACACGTTTGGAAGCTAAAAAAATCATGTAGAGAAATGATGACCAAGAGGACAAAGGAAAAGTTAGTAGACGGAAGGAGAGATGTGAACGAAAGGAAAAGGAAGAAACAGGAAGGGAAACAGTGTGAGCGCACAAAGGCGTGTCTGATAGGTTCGTATTGGCATGCCAACCAAGGTAGCTCAAATGAAATTGTTGCTCCTAAATAAGTTAGCTCACATATGAACTGCTATGTCATATCACATGCAAACCTTACTCCTAATCAAGTTAGTTCAAAGGTAAACTGTTAGGTTTATGGGCACATGTTAAACAAGTTAGCGCAAAGGTAGGCCTTCCTCCTAACTAAGTTAGAGTAAACGTGAACTGTTAGGTTCATACCCACACGTTAACCAAGTTAGCCCAAACGTAGGCCTTCCTCGCAATCAAGTTAGCTCAAATGTAGACTGTTAGGTTCATATGCACATGTTAAGCAAGTTAGGTCAAATGTAACCCTTTCTCCCGAACAAGTTAGAATCACAGATGTAAGTGCACGAAATCGCTTCTAGGATCATATGCACATGTTAACCAAGTTAGCCCAAATGCAAACCTTCCTCGAGCCTCTCAAGGCATCCATAAGGAAGCACCTATTTTAGCCCAAATGCAAACCTTCCTCGAGCCTCTCGAGGCCATCCATAAGGAAGCACCTATTTTACAATATCTTTCATTAGGTCCGGTTCGGAGCACAAACCTACTATCATGAGGGCTTCAGTATGCAATATGTCATTGTCACTCCATTAGTCTCTTGCTCGACAAATGGCACTGCAAAGGCACTTGTCTTTGGTGGTTTTAACGTAATAAATGGGAGAAGCAACACCATGAGGTACTACTACAGGATGAACTATATGAGATATGACAAGGCCACTTGCAAACAATGGGAGGAGGGTGGTGAAGGAATGGCTAGCATGACACATCCTTATATAGGCAAGAGCGGGAGAGGAGGCACGGGCATATCCGCTGCACCACAAGGCAGGAGTAGCCCATCGATGCTAGTGGGGCCCAACCAAAGCAACACATTGTCCCACGTTTGGGAGTGGTGGCCATGCAGTGTTCGTTGGGAGGTGTTGGCAATGCAATCGATAAGGACCACGACATGCATGGTGTAAAAGAGATGTTAGCCTACCAAAATAAAATTTGTAAAACATGCACTATTAGGTACCTATTGCACACATGCTCATGGCAAATCTGGGCGATAAGATCATCTACTGACTAACTATAATGTTCTAACATGCGATTAAATTTCAGTATAGCAGTACTTTTTTTTTTGTCGAGTTAAGAGACTCTCGCTTTGGCCTCATGTGGAGCTGCGCCCTTGCATGTAAACGGAGGGCAGCAAGTTCCTCCATGTAAACGGTGATGTAACTCTTCATGGTAACATCATGCATAGAAGATGGGGCAATTTTTACCTTGCAGCATTTCATTGGACCCCTACCTACTTCATTCAATGCACCAAAGAGTATAATACACTCCCCACTTCACTTGCATGCCCCACGATATGCATGCATGGAAGAGCAACAGGACCACCGACCTCATTCTCGCACACACGCATGCATGGGAGGACACAATATATGGCTCCTGCAAAATCTATCCAAGTTTGCCTCTCTGTTCGTTTACCTATCTTACATTCATTTACTCATTGGTACATGAGGGTAATTCAGGTGGACAATGAAATTTTTACTAAAGGCCTCACTCAAATGGACGATTGTGGCAAATATGTACCGTGCCTTTTGTTACTGAAATTTAACCGCTATAAACTACCATGCCTTTTGCTATTAAAAATAAACGATGTAAATTAAGCTCATGAACAGTTTTAGCAGTCCTCTCTCTCTAATTTACTCGGCTTCTAAACATGTAAGAGGAAGCAAAAGCAGATCACCGCTACTATTTGAGCAAGGAGATGGATGATGGAGAGGGTCATCTGCTGCCCGCACGATCCATGCTTGGAATAACGCATGCATTGTAAATTTCTCTTGTGGTAGTAACTTTCCTATGCATGTAAGGACATACAATTTTTATCTTAACTCTTTTACTTACCCACTTTATTCAATGCACCAACCTGTGAGCTGGATGACCGTCAATCTGAGCAAGGAGATGGATGATGGAGGGGTCTGTCCTGCTTTGGCACAGTCCATGCTTGGAATAACGCATGCATTGTAAATTTCTCCTGTGGCAGTAACTTTCCTATGCATGTAAGGACTTGCAATTTTTATCCCAACTCTTTTACTTACCCACCAAACTGTGAGCTGGATGACCGTCAATTTCCTATCGAACGTTCCACTCAAATGGACGTTACGTGGACACCTTGGGAGGCCGCCTAGACGGCGCGGCCTCATATTTCTAATTTATGTTAATTTGAAAAAACTATGTGAGTAGCATTAATTTAGATTAAACAAATCATATTTGTACTTAAAAGCTGAGTTGAAGCTAATCATATTTTATTTATAAATATTTTGATATCATTTATACCGATTCAACTTTAACTTGCAAATACAAACTGACATGTGAGAACATCTAATCAAATTTGATATGTGTGTTTAGACTAAACATATTATAATTTAGAAACATATTTATGCTAGCAACTAATCATGTTAAAAATTATTTGCAAAAGAGCATTGTATATAATTATGTTGCTTTTATTTATAAAAACTAGTTGCATGCATATTAACCAAATTAATATTTAAACATATATATAAAAGTCACAAAGCTTGGACGTTGGACCTTAAAAATCCATGCCATTTCAAGCCGGTCATTTCTAGCTCTTCCTACGATCACTTTTGTCCTGTTTTGCCCGCGTCTCTGATTTTGGTCGATTTTAAGATGAAAGTTAATTAGCCTGACGCAACGAATCACTCAGAACCGAGCAGCAAGGGAATATCTTGGGTGGACATTAGTACTAGTATATATATATCATGGTACATACTGAAGAAACCAGCAATTAACTGGCTTTCAGTTTCAGGCGAAGCAGCAGATTTCCAGCATGATCCAGTCGTCAGCACTCAGCACAATCCATGGAGCCTGGAGTTATTAATACTTATACTAATTTGGCGGCGCATTGACCACGACATGAAAAAGCGATTTGACGCTTAGCATGTAGATCACATCAATACGAATCTAACGCAATTGTAACGACTCGAAATGGACTTAAAACGAATATACGACGACGATATTACGAACTGGTGGTAATTTGGTAATTACCTCGTCTTCAACCTTTGGCCTCCCGTACAGCCACAACAGCAGCTGCCCAGGGGTGGGCTCGACTTGTTGCTCGAAGAAGAGGATGACCGGGCTGGGCAGCGCGGCGGCGACGGCGACGGCTAGAGGAGGAGAAAAATCTGATTTACTACACGAGGGATTTCTCAAACTAGGGGCTCCTCTTATGATAGTTTTGGTGTGCTTTGTTCAAGGGGTTGGTACAGATATATAGGAAGAAAAACTCCCCACCTCCACGTCAACTAGCAATACGGTACTAATTGACGTTGCACCATTCACCTGCACTAATGGGCCTAAATAATCATTAAAGCCCATTAGTAAATAAAGACGTGTGTCTTTAGGATTTATTAGGATTATTGCACATGGGCTTTGAGCGTTGGGAAAAATGAGAGATTTATTATTTTCGGAATTAATTAATTTCGTGGATAAAATAATTCTAGAAAAGTTCAGAATTGATATTTAAGCCATGAAAAATACTCCGAAAACTCCAAAAATTCGGGGAAAATTCCTAGAGACACTTTGGAATATGATGAATCCAAATAAAGTATTTGGAGCTCATAAAAATATTGTTGGGAACTTGGAACATAAAGATTAAGGTGAAGGAGATAGGAATTAAATTCCAGGAAGATGCTGAAAAATTCCTAGAGATAGATATTCGTCTCCTAAATGTATAAAAAAACACATATTTTGCACATAGAAACACGAGGTGCGACCGGCATGAATGCAACGAACACGTTTCTACCTTTTGATAAATTTTAAATTAATGAAATTTTTTATTTTCCTATGTTTTCATGTGCATAAAAATTCACAAATAAATCATTTTAACTCTATTTTCAAAAGTGGCAAATTTTAGGGTGTTACAATTCTACCCCCTTAAGATGAATCTCGTCCCCGAGATTCGGAAGACGTCGACTAGGAGATAGAGATACTTCATCTTTAGATTCTTCTTTACTTCCTTGTGTAGTTCCATCGTCTTCTTGTTAAGGATTCTACTTTACTCTGCATACCTGTTAATCTTACTCTAAGTAACTTGCCAAACTGATTCCAAGATTTTAATAGGCACGTTGAACAACTCTCAGGTATCTCCAATCATTAGGTCACCTTTCTGTTAATACCAATTCTTTTTCTTAAAATATCCACCTTCCAGCGAAAATTCCTCACTCCATTGGTCAGAAGGAAAATTTTCCACCAATCTTCAAAACATTACTAATTCCAGTTAAGTTGCTCGAACTTGAAATACAATTCTTAGTTCTTGGTGTCACCCGAACCTTCTTAGCACAATTCTCTGTTGCTAAGGTCATCGGCCATGACTTTTGCTTCTCCAAGTGATAGCACTTTTCCAAGTCATAACCAATTTCATTCCAACGAGGATAACACAAGCTCAAGACCAACTTAGTGAAGATGTCCGGTAGATTCTTGTGATCCTCCTATATGTCACTTTTACTTTCAAAAGACAATACTTCTATGATTCACAATGGATAACTCCATATAACATGTTAGGTAGTTCTACTCACGCTTCCTTAGTTGACTTAATGAACAAGCCACTACTTTTCCTTCTAGTTTAAGGACACATCCCACACCTTTGACAAGATGCATCATTGTAGCTATAAAACTCTTGTCCTAATCTAACAAAGTTAATACTTAGGTTTTACTCCAACCTCTTCTTGGATTCCTTCAAACACTTACCTAAAGTTTCTTTATCCAAACTAACTTGAAAACTTCTCTGGTAGCTCTACATAAATCTTGATGATCTTGGTTAAACCTTCGTTGAATCTTCAATCAAACCTCATTGAAACTCTGAGTTTCTCTCACATCTTTGGGTACCACCACGCTTCTGCTGCGCAAACTAGAACGTAGGACACTTCATCTTGCAAATTCTTTACTTGGCTACCCCCCTTAAGAAAAGATCAATAGGGTAGCTTGCACCTTCTTCTAGACGGATTAACTAGCATAAGGTCATCCTGACATCGCAAAGAAACTCTCGTGTAGGGGCAAGAACAAGAAATCTGAAGTTCCTCGCGAGTAGAAAAACAGCAACGTAGTAAAACAGCTGTAACTCTCATTATATTAATCCAATGAAGTTGTAGTTTATATCGTTGGAAATCTTATAAAATTCTCCACAACTTCCTTATAGAACACTTTTCCAAATTCTGTAGTTAACTTAGTCAAAGATAGTGGACAACAGAAACTGTTCCAGGTTCCAAACAGCACAACTGCATTGCCTTGTGATTTTTGTATATCTATAACCAAAATAGATATCAGGGTGATTCTTGTGCTGAAAGAATGATATTGAAGTCTACTATGGTTCAGAATTTTCTCATGAGTTTTGATTGTCCGAAATCAGAGATATAAGCCGAAGAGTGCAGACTGCTCCAAAAAGACAGGATAGGAAGAACAGAAGAAAACCATAACCCAACTATTTATTTCACTAATCCTTATACCCTAGGCCTATAAGCTAAATGAAATTGTGGGCAAACCCAACAAGATCATTGCAATCATTACAAAGATGCAAAACAATTGTAAGCATAATGACAATTCAACAAGCGATAAAAGTGCACAACTCAATCATTGAGTCAACTTGCGATACTATCGTCCTCATTGTACTAGGGGTAACAATCCTAAGACTCGTCTTCAGATTACGCAAGAAGGTGATGAGGGACAGTTCTAAAAGCATATCAAACCAAGGAGTGAAGATGAAAACAAAGGCTTAAAACAAGCATCAAGGAGGAGATAAATATCAAGGATAGATACATAGTAGAGAAGAAAATATCAAGATTTATAGAACAAGGATTTTATAGCAACTTCTAAACCTTAAGACGGCCAATTTCTAACTAGGCTTGAATCCTACAGTCAGCATTGCTCTGATACCACTTTGTAGCACCCGGTTTTAAGAACAAAACCAGATACACTCCATATGTGAGCCCAGGAAGTCAAATATCACATATAGCTACAAATAAGGGTAATATCAAAATACAATGCTTAAATACATAGCGGTTTAGTATAAAGAATATAACCTCATAGTATAGACAACGGAAAGATAACTCCGATCTTCAGGCGAAGACTCCAAATCCACAGGGACAACTGACTGATTGATCACAAGCCTAATTCCTCCAAACTCTAGCAATCTGGTACCCATCCGGGATTTTCATCCAAATATTTGAAAAGTAAAGCAAGCGTAAGTACATGTCGTACTCAATAAATATAACATGGGGTTCATGAGGCTCAAAAGGCTAACACCGGTTTAACTGCGATTATCTTTTAATTGTCACAATTTTAGCTATTGAGTAGCAACAAGTTTATCCACAAGCCCACATAAACATATGGTCAGGTAAAAATGAATAATGAATAGCATAAACAATTAACCATTAGTGAGCATCTTCATCATCCATATCATTAGTTTTTATCATCTATTCCGTAAGGGTTCCAAGGCTGCTCGTGATCGTGAGCACGGCTGATATACCAGTTTTACACTATGCAGATGTTGTATACTTTCACTGTGAGTCGTGATTTACCCTTTCACCCGAGGTGATCAGCCTGTTGACCCACTACCTAGGAAGGTCGGTAGGGTTCACTATGGAGCCTTTCAAAGGTTCGTCTAACAAGTTATGGCCGCTAAGGTTTCTCCATCAATAAGCATGAACCCCCCTCCAAGGAGTGACTAACAAAATACAAAGAAACCAAAGTGCACCCTCTTGGCAAGCCGAGATCATACAAACCGGAGCCCCTCTTGCGTTATAAAGGTAACCACTAACAAGCTAGAAAAGGTCCTCATACTGAGCTAAAACCAGAGCCATATAGCCCTCACAGCTGTACTGTAAGTCTCAGATGATCACTTACAGATAAGTCCTTAGGGAGAGGAATCTAAAGCACCATAAAATAGCCCAATGCTCTAGCCCCGTTGTTCCATGTTGCTAAAAAAACATCTTTTAGTGTTTATTGCATATACCATTAGTCAAGTTATAAGATCATGGTTGTAGTTGAGCACCAGCAAAGCTACCCAATGCAATAACCCAAAGGTGTCAAGGTACAAGTACAAAAGACTAGGATATCCTTAGTGGTAGTCAAGGTAGACACATGCAATATGAATTAAGTGATTAAAAATGAATAGGTAATAAGGATGGTCCCATGCTATACTTGTCTTAAAACACCGATGCTCCGATAAGCTTTAATCTTAAACGTTCTTCTTTTTCTTCTTGACCACCACGTATATCTCACCGACTGGACGTAGTCATAAAGCACCACACAAGCATCCATACAATCATACACGAAGCAAACAATAGAACTAAATCAGAACAGTACACCAACCAAAGAAAAATAAGTAAAAGAGTTTGAAACACGATTCTACGCGTCGCTACGATCACACAGTCGCGAGAAACACTCTAATCGAAGCTACGGTTGGAAAGAAACGACTACAGGGTTTTATATTATAAAAGAAAAGAGAAGACTATAATCTTGATTTATGTTAATTTGAAAAAACTATGTGAGTAGCATTAATTTAGATTAAACAAATCATATTTGTACTTAAAAGCTGAGTTGAAGCTAATCATATTTTATTTATAAATATTTTGATATCATTTATACCGATTCAACTTTAACTTGCAAATACAAACTGACATGTGAGAACATCTAATCAAATTTGATATGTGTGTTTAGACTAAACATATTATAATTTAGAAACATATTTATGCTAGCAACTAATCATGTTAAAAATTATTTGCAAAAGAGCATTGTATATAATTATGTTGCTTTTATTTATAAAAACTAGTTGCATGCATATTAATCAAATTAATATTTAAACATATATATAAAAGTCACAAAGCTTGGACGTTGGACCTTAAAAATCCATGCCATTTCAAGCCGGTCATTTCTAGCTCTTCCTACGATCACTTTTGTCCTGTTTTGCCCGCGTCTCTGATTTTGGTCGATTTTTAAGATGAAAGTTAATTAGCCTGACGCAACGAATCACTCAGAACCGAGCAGCAAGGGAATATCTTGGGTGGACACTAGTACTAGTATATATATATCATGGTACATACTGAAGAAACCAGCAATTAACTGGCTTTCAGTTTCAGGCGAAGCAGCAGATTTCCAGCATGATCCAGTCGTCAGCACTCAGCACAATCCATGGAGCCTGGAGTTATTAATACTTACACTAATTTGGCATGCATTGACCACGACATGAAAAGCGACGACACTAGCATGTAGATCACATCGATACGAATCTAACGCAATTGTAACGACTCGAAACGGACTTAAAACGAATATACGACGACGATATTACGAACTGGTGGTAATTTGGTAATTACCTCGTCTTCATCCTTTGGCCTCCCGTACAGCCACCACACGGCCGTGGCAACAGCAGCTGTGCATGGGTGGGCTCGACTTGTTGCATGAAGAAGAGGATGACCGGGCTGGGCAGCGCGGCGACGACGGTGACGGCGAGAGAAGGAGGAGAAAAATCCGATTTCCTACACGAGGGATTTCCCAAAACTAGGGGCTCCTCTTACGGTAGTTTTGGTATACTTTGCCCAAGGGATAGGTACAGATATATAGGAAGAAAAACTCCCCACCTCCACGTCAACTAACGATACGGTACTCGTTGACGTTGCACCATCCACCTGCACTAATGTGCCTAAATAATCATTAAAGCCCATTAGTAAATAAAGGCGTGTCTTTATGATTTATTAGGATTATTGCACATGGGCTTTGAGCGTTGGAAAAATGAGAGATTTATTATTTTCGGAATTAATTAATTTCGTGGATAAAATATTTCTAGAAAAGTTCAGAATTGATATTTAAGCCGTGAAAAATACTTCGAAAACACCAAAAATTCGGGGAAAATTCCTAGAGATACTTTGGAATATGATGAACCCAAATAAAGTATTTGGATCTCATAAAAATATTGTTGGGAACTTGGAACATAAATATTAAGGTGAAGGAGGTAGGAATTAAATTCCAGGAAGAAGCTGGAAAATTCATAGAGATAGATATTCATCTCCTAAACGTATAAAAAACACATATTTTGCACATAGAAACACGAGGTGCGACCGGCATAAATGCAACAAACACATTGCTACCTTATGATAAATTTTAAATTAATGAAAATTTTTATTTTCCTATGTTTTCATGTGCATAAAAATTCGCAAATAAATCGTTTTAACTCTATTTTCAAAAGTGACAAATTTTAGGGTTTTACATCAGGGGTCGGGCGAGGCGGAGTTTTTTTTGGGGGTCGGTTGGAGCTATAGTCATGCTCTTTGACTGCTCGGTCGAATCAATGTTGATGGTTATTAGCTCCTCTTCGGGTATCCTAGTATTGGTCCCCAACAAGGACGCAACGGTTTATCCTGATTCGGGTCAATCGGTGCCCTACATCTAGCAGCTGATGATCCTTACACTCAAAAGCACCCCAAATCGGGGGGGGGGGTTCCAATAGGGTTGTAGAGAGATTTGGTAGGGGGTTAGCTCAGCGCTAATCCTAACATTGCCTCGTCGCTGGTGGAGCCTTCCCCTCATCGGAGAGGAGGAAGATGACGGGATGTGGTGGAGGTGCTCTCGGTGCCCCTCCATGGGTTGCCTTGCTCTCGGTGCTCATCTGAGGCCAAGGAATGGAATGGAGTTGAATGATCTATCTTTCTCCTCTTTAGGTCCGACCTTATCTGTTATATAACAAGATAGGTTAGGTACATGGTGGTTTGGGGGAACTAGTCTACGGTCTACATGCACCAGAGTCCAGGAGGGTCTTGCAGCGACACGCTATGGACTGTGGCGGTGTCGTGGAGCTGAAGAAGCGTTGGGCATCATCTGGCTGCTCTGTTCTGACACTCTACATGTCAGGCTATGTCGGCTTGAACCAGCCCCCCTAGGTGGTCCTTTTGGAATCTTCTTGGTGGTGAAGGAGGTCGGCACCAAGGGCTGACGCACGGGCCCGGGGGCCTTCGATCCCCTAGAGGCTGCTAGGAAGCTTTGTCTTCTTGTGTCATGCCCCATGCGTGACCTTGTCGGAAATGTGCCCAGCAATGCCGTGCCTAAGGGGCAGCACCGGGGAGCCCCCGAGCCTCGGTAGCTCAGGGCTTGTCTTTTTGCGCCCGGGCCTTGGCTGGCGTTGTTGGTGGGGCAGGAACCAAGGGCCAGGCCAAAGTGTCATCATAGATTAGGAGTCTTTGGGCTCGGGCAAGCCCCCGAGCCCCAAGCGGAGGTTGTGGCGGAGTCAGGCTTGGTCGGATTTCTTCTCAGAGGGAACACACAGAGCGTACCTGAATGGTATAGCCCCTAAGCCCTTAGGCGATCTTGGAGGGTCGATCGGGGGTCTTCATCGTTTGGGAACCATTAGACCCAAGGCTTAACATACCCATATGTTAGGATCTCGTTAGGAGCCCTCGAGCCCTTCGTGGCCTCACTTGATGTGATGGCAACAAGGATCCCTACAAAGAAAAAAGGAATGGACACAAGAGAGGCCCTTCGATTGGCCTCACTTGATCCCCTGATGGCAACAATAGATTTGAAAGATCGAACTTCGATGATCTTCAAATTATCCATGAATACCTGTCTTAAAGGGTGATGAACCTCCTTGGCGGGGATGACTTCCGCTAACAAGGGTGTTGTGCCCTACTTGGAGCATTGTTCTCCCATGTGATGGGTGCCGCTTGGCTGTCGTGGCCAGGCAATGATGGTGCCGATCCTTTTGTGAGTATATGTCGCATAGGTCTTTGACTCGAGCGAGGGCTAGGTGAACTCGTCTAGGAGTTGCCGACCTTAGGCCCAGGGGGCCCTCTCCTTTTATCGGAGCCTACCATGGGCTAGGTGATCGAGAGCATCTAGGCTCTGGCTCAGGGACCACTGATCATCTGGAGCACCACGCCCTTCTAAGGGCTACGGTAGCAGGTCTCGATCCTCTCGAGCCGGCCTTCTGAGGCCGATCCTCTACGGCCATAGATCGGGGTGCAGGGAGCGCGCCGAGCCCTAGATAGAGACCCTCATTGGCCCAACTGCTCAACGGCTCCCAACCTAACTTTAGGGAGTTGGTTGGTTTTGGGGGATGCTCCACCTGAGCACCCATCGATCGAGGGGTCAGGTTGCTCTGTCTGGGGAGCTAGCGTAGTCCCCGAGGCTGCTAGGGCCTTGGAGTCTTCAGGGGCTTGGATGAGCCTATAGCTCAGGGCTGTTATTTCCTTGGTGGGCTGGGCTACGACAAAAATAGCCTCGGTGGCCAAGATTGCTGTGCCCGTGTGACTAGCGTGTAAGTCCGTGAGAACCCCGGGTTTATGGTTGTTTCATGCCCCGGTCATGTCCCCCAGAGGGGAGATCCTTAGCTTCCTGACCGAGCCACTCATATAGTTCCTTAGCCCGTCTATCGGTGCTCGGGGGCTCGCTGCCTCCCTCGTTGGGTCACCACGAGCTGCTCTGAGTTAGTACTCGAACATCGTTCATCCAAACGGTCGGGACGCTTTTGGGCGCCCTAGCTACAGCCATGTGGGCTCATCTCCCTAATGTCCCTCGCACTTTAGGTGCTTCAGGCAGCCTTGAAGCCCGGTGGGCCGGCCTTAAAACCCTCGACGATGCCCCATTTGGGCCCCCCTAGACCATCATGCGGTGGGGTGGCCTGATCCAATGAAGGATCGAGAGACAGGTAGGTACCTACAAAGAAAAAAGGAATGGACACAAGAGAAGGGAAAGATGACATAGCTGGTAACACAGTGGTCGAGGCGATTCCATTAGCACCTTGCTGATCCCTTGTGAAAGGATCCCGATTCCCACGAGGGGAAATCCATAGATTTGAAGTATAACATGATAGTCCCAGCCGATCATCCCATCAAATTATCAAATAACAGTCGATATCATAGTCATACATCGAATACCTGTCTTAAAGAGAGTACAAATAGCAAGGTTTACTCATTATTACGTCGCCACTTGGTGGAATCACTTAGAGCATGCAGCAACTAGAACAACATCTGGTAGAATGGCAGCGGGCGCCGACTCCATCTTCATGAACCAAACTTGAGCACAGGAACATGACCTCTAATCCTCCCAACCATCTCCCTGGTAGTCGTACTCAGACTTAGAACCTGCCAAACAATTGTCAGTACGATTTGTACTGGCCACTGGCTCCCACCCTATGCTTTGTGTTTGCTTTGTGGTAGTGGAAAGCAAGGGTACAGCAAAAGACCTAATTGTGGCTATAGTTTTTCCTATGTGAGTATGTCATGTTTTAATAATAATTCATCAAGTTTTAACCCATCTTATCTGCACGTTCTCCCATCCCATCACACATATCTCACCACTCTCACACTCACTAGGCCACAAGGATGACTCCCTCTCGTGCCTTGCCTCATCGGCCAAAGCCAGAATCTAACACAAGAACCTAGGAGGGAGAGAAGAAAGGACTCGACTCTCTAATGAAGGGAAGCGTAGGTCATAGGAATGTCAATATCCATGGACATGGCTATACGTATAGATCGATCAACTCTGCAGAGCGTGTACACCTAGAACCACAAGATCACCATCATTGGTGGTGCCCCACCTAGGCTGATATCGGGCTACCTTCCAATCGGAGCGATGCCACCCTACCACTTAGCCCTAGGCCACCCTGGAGTCCACTGAAACACTAAGACTATGAGACATAGTACTGGGCCCCAGAGGCCACTACACTGTCTTAGGAGGGAGTGGGCCATACGCTCATACCTCCCTACACTATCCACTTCCAACCTAGTAGTAGTGGCACCGTCCTAGCTGGTCAGCATCCATCCCCCGCCCATTCATGAACGAATGGCGTGCACATAGGGTCCAATGATCCGGTTCTCTCGACATACCATTCCTTAGGGGGACCGGATAGGATATCTTCTCAAAGGGGATAACCAACACCCCATGCCTCGACAACACCTCCATCCCGGGGCTTCATCCCACAAAGACACTCCACCCCAAGATCTCCTCATCTCACATGCAACCGCCACAGGTACCTCTCATAGGGGATGCCCAAGTTGCACCCCCCGACAAGACTCATCCAATGACTCGTCGTAAGATCCTACCCGATCGACTCAACCCTCACCAGACACCCAAGACGCATGCCAAGATCTCCCCGGTTGTTACCACATTATCGGCACCAAGGGCCTTATCCACTCACAAACAATCCTCCACCTAGCATCACATCAAAGATATAATGTGTAGTAGAAGCAGTAGTAAGTAAGCAAGCGTCTAGCCTAACAGCGGGTGTGCAGGGGTATAGGTTGCGACAAGGTAATGGCTCACAAGCAATTCTACCATGCAACCTATCACAGATCATTGCATAAAAGTAAAGCACTAGCATCTATATTATAGCATGTCTACTAGGATTCTACGAGGTTTGGTGGGACATGGCACCTGGCAAGTCATCCCCAAGCTCCTTAGTGTAGTCGGGGTCAAACTCCTTAGTCTACGGCTCCTTCGGGTTTGCGAAACAAGACATATAGCCACGATAAGCGACTCCAATAGATGGTCACAAAGAAGCAAAGGAAATTCAAAAGATTCAAATGCACTCAAACATAAGCCTATGATGTAGAGCTCATTTTTAGAAAAATTTGGACTCTGGTTTTATATTTTTCTGAAGTCATATGAATTTTCTACGAATTTCACAAGTTTAAACCATATTTTGAAAAATAAAAAGAATTGGATAAACCAGAGGTTGACATGTGGCACACTGTTATTGGGCGAGGCGAGCTGAGTCACTGACAGGTGGGGTCGGTCAACAGTCAGTGTTGATTGGTCAACAATTGTAACACCTCTGGTGTTACGAGCTCGCTTAGCACTGAGATTATGGCCTGAGAGATGAATCTAATAAATATAGTGAGCTAGCTTACTTAAATGCCTATAAGTGTTAATGAAAAATCCTAACACGAAGAGTAGAATAAGTAGTTCTAAACAATGGCATGCGTATCTTATAGGACTCACTTCTATAGTTAAGAAAAATTAAATGAGTGTTGTAAGTTAGTTTATTTTAGATGAAATACGCTAATGAGATCCTAATATGAAAAATTGAATAAGTTGTTTTAATTGTTGGCATGAAAAATAAATTTTATAAACCGAAGCGTAATATAACTTAGGATTCAAAAGTGCCATTTTTGGAGGATTATTTGATGCAAAATAATTAAACATTGTCTACATATTTTGTTTCTATGAGTTAGTACGAAGTATGGGCTATGTCACGGTAGGTTTGTTAGTCAAAATCAACAAGGTTTAGACCTTTTAAAAATTAGGGCAAAAGTGTTAAGGAAGGTAAGTTATAACGGAACCTTTGAATTCTCTAAGTAAGAAATGATAATGGACAATGCTGTTTTGGCATTTAAAATCCAACAAAAATGCCTAAACACTAACTTCATATTTTCACACAGTTGGTTGCATCAAAGTGAATACTTGGGTGTGGTGTAGTCCCTGAGTGGGGTGGAGTTGTCGTGGTGTCGCAAGAAATTCTCCAACATCGCTAGAACGCGTTGCGGTCAGGTTTGGTGCTCCGTTAGTGAATCAACGCCTGGCTTGACGAACCTATTTTGCCGTGTCTCTATCTCTCTCAGTAATTCCTCTAAGTTTGGGTTTGATGCTCCTTGGGATAGCCTTTAGGACCCTCATGAGCCTTGGCAAATTGGTTTGGTCTCAACCGAGTTGGTTTGGTTGTGGTCGGAGCTTTAAAATTTGTGCATGTCACTAATAGCAGCCGCTCGGCCGGTGTTCGCGGTCACCGTGTGCACGCACATGGCGGGCGCTGGGCTTGGCTATTGTCGGTTGTGGTTTTCTCCTCGTGCCTGTGTACGTGTCATTGCTGTGTGTCGGCTGACGCCGTGGCGCGCCCCTCGCCTTCCTGCGCCCTGGTGTTGTCTTGGCCGTGCCGTGCTGCTGCGCCGCGTGCTGGGCCGGGCCAGTGCCTTGGTGGCCACCGTCGGATCGACGTGGCGCTCACCCCGCCCAACATTCTACCTACTACGCCAGTCTATGCCTTAGAGCCCTGCCCCGTGTCTCAATGGTGTCCTGACCGTAGAAGCGATGGGATGCTTCCCTGCCTTGCCTTGCCCCGCTAGACGCCATGGAGAGCTCAGCTCGGGTTCGGTCGCTCTGAGTTAAGAGCGTCGCGCCAAGTCTCCTGTTCATCCATCGCATGGACTTGCTCGTGTCGCAGCCAGTGACCAGGGTTGGCCATCTTAAGCCTTCCGCCCGCGCGCGTGTGCTTCTCCACGGTACGGCACGATCAGAGCTCGTCTAGCCGCCCTCCAATCCGCTTAATCTCTGGTCCTCCATGACATGATTCTTTGTGCCAGTAGGTGGCTCTAGAAGCCCACTAAGCGCTCCGTGTTTCCCATCCCTAGCCAAGGGATATCGACGGCCAATTGAGCATTTTGCCGTCGTGGGCCATGGTCACCGCCGTGACTAGGAACTAGGAAGAGAGGTAGGATTGGAGCGATAGAAATTCAATTGTTTGAGACCATAAACTCATATTGACCCCCTCCACTTGGTGCTCGTGCTGTTTTGTCCAGGAGGCTCACCATCGGCGTGGTGACGTGCGGGTGCCACGCTCGGCATGCCACCATGAGGTGCGGGCGCACATGGCCAGCACTGCGGGGCCATCTCTGACTTAACCATCACCTCGATCATGTTCGTTGTAAGCTGCTAATGCTCAATCACTGCCCTTTTAGTCTGTTAGTGGCTCTAGCTTGCCTGAACGCTCGCGCTGCCATGGTGGTTGGTCCGCCATCATGAGCAGAGCGATAGAAGTCGTCGTGAGGCTCCCAACCGTCACCTAGGAATGTGCGCTTAGTGGTAGGCAGAGGTTGGCTCCTTTATCCCCGTCGTAGTGAGCTTCGTGTGCTCAGCGTAGCCACCCATGCTGCTGGTGGCTGTGCTAGCAAAGGCGGGGTAGAGCAGGGGTCTCCCCATGGTGAAGGCGGCATTTTCCTAGGTCCTTAGTGCAAAGCTCTTCTCTGGTGTAATAGTGTTCCGTAACGTCGTGCGATATTCTGTGAAGCTAGGGGTTCTTCTACAAATGTGCGGGTGCACGCTCGAGTTTCCCATCGTGGACCAGTTGTTGGGCCGGCCTGCTACACGCATGGCCATTTCCGTGTGAGCTGCCTGGGCTATTGCACCGAATCGGTTGCCGCCGGCCCTTTTTGATTTCTAAAGTCGTTTCTAATTTAGCTCTTAAGGTAAACTTGTAAATTCAAGGTAAAATTGTGTAGATGTTCAAAAATTATGAAACCAATTTTGTTAGGTTCCTAAAATCATGACCTATCTGCTAATGTATTTTGTTCACTTAGTGTCATATAATTTTTAAGAGTAGACTAATTAATTTGAAGCACTTAAAATGGGTAAAACATGAATTTGTAGGAATTATTATGATAAATTGGTAGTAGTACTAGCCTTGAAATTTTTACAGTAGATTCCTAACATTATTAGGTGCTCACTGTAATTTTTGTAGCTCCATAGGAATTAGTGTGTTAAGGTAACTAAATGAGCCATAGTACGAAAATATATATTTAATCAATCAAATGTCAAAATAATTGGGGGTTTGTAGAACGAAAACATTTTCTGGAAATGAGCCTCACTTGACCACATGGATACATGGCTTAGTATGTTAGTCATTAGAGCTAGCAAGTTAGCTTGCGAGACATTTTTAGGGTTGCAGATGCCGTTGATTATTTACGTCCCTGCGTTGCATCCACGTATTTCATGATAGGAATGATGTTGGATCACGGAGTCATCGGGAGTAGCGGAAGAAGATGGTGACTTGATGATCATGCCACCAAGATGAAAGCTAACTTGGTTATATCTTACCTAGGCAAGCCCAAGTGCATAACCCCTATTATTCTACACTTTATCTTATGCTTGTGTATTAAGTTTTAAGGAGTTGAATGAAAACCACTTGCATATATATATATATATATATATCCTTATCCTATGAGTCTTACTAGTCTGATAGGATCGTTTAGATTGCTATGCTACATGACTCCGTTAGAAGTCGAGTGATTGCCTATCACTCATGAGAGATAGGAAATGTATTATTGTTACTATTATCATGTTACTATCATATGGAATATATGTGGATAATAATTGGAGACCGAGGCGGGACCATATTTTGGATTTTGATTTGGACTTGGTTAGGTAACCAAGCGAGGCTCTGGTTGTGTTTGTACCACCTGTGTCGATTAAGGACCGTCCGTTGCATTGGATTCTAGTCAGGTCACAGACTTATTATCCTGAGCACATACTTGCTTATGGGGGCGGGAAGGCTTGTTGCTCTCTTATCGTGGGTTCTGGCTCTTTTCAGACTAACTGATTGGAGGCAGGGATGGTGGAGGTCTAAGCACCACACTGAGTTTGGGACCCAGGTGTGGGGGCTAGGAGTCCAAGTTTGGACAGGGACCTGGACCCCTTGACAGGAGAGTGGTGGGTTGGTCTTGCTTATGCCTGGGGTACAAGCGGGGCGTGTGTTTTGGGGTACCCAGCTATGATACATTGGTTGATGAATCGCCGTGTGATATGGTACGACTTGGTTACGATCTAGCACCGTAGTAAGAACTAGAAGATGAAAGATGGTAAAATGGTTCTGATTGCTTACCACCTGCTTTAAAGTAGCACATGTGCTTACATAGAATGGTTAGTTAATGAACTAATGATGACTGCTAATGAAATTGAATATAAGGATGCACGCTTAGTAATGCTTCCTATAGATGCAATAACCCACAAGCCAGATAGCCTTGCATATCCTTGGAGTCTTTTCTTTCCTCCTGTCGGGTAAGTCTTGCTGAGTACAATCGAGTACTTAGTGTTTGTTCTACCCTGTTGCAGGTGCCAAGAACATAGGGAGCTGACACTAGTGTGTGGAAACCTCTGGGTGGGCTCAGCGAGCATTTCCTTAACATTGCAGACATAGAGTTTATTTGAAACTTCCACCCAAAATGTTTTACAATGAAAAAACTTATAACCTGTTATGATGCATATAAAGGATCATCATGTTAATGTTAACTTGTCATTCAATGATTTTATTTCCCCTGAAACTCTGATAACATGGTTATATTCCGCTGTTATAAACAATAAATATTATACTCTGATGTTGCATGGAAAGTGATGTAAGAAATGGCTAAAATGTTGTAAGCTATATTCTCCCATTTATGATCCTATTTAAAAATGTGGATTTTCGGGTTCTCCCATGGGGTGTGCTCGACAGAACTATTTAAATTAGCTCACTCTTGGGGTGTTTAGTGTCTAATGGAAGACAAGCACCTCCGAAAGTGAGTTATTTTAGGCGGTTCTGCCACATGTGGTATCAGAGCATAAATGAGGAAATAAAGCTTCAAAATACTTTTCTAAACTAAAATTTGACAACCTATTTTTGCAAAAAGTTAGGGCGTTTAACTATGAAGTATAAAAGTAGCCCTATTGCTATAGTTAAGCATCCATGATAGGTTTAACTAGGTTCTCTCCAGTGGACTGACTCTCGCATAGTATATGATCTTTTAGTCAGTCGTGTTGGTACTGCTTTTCTCGTCGTGTCGTATTGCGCATGACTGACCCGTCCTTGTTCTAAAGTTATTACTGCACTGTGACTTTGTGCTCCATGTTCGCCTGTGGTTCACACCTACCATGACCCATGTCTCCCTGTACTCTTTTCTGTGCTCTTGTCAAACCCTTGCCCTACAGTCGTATTAGTCATTAATGGCATCGGACATCGTTTTTCTCGAACGCATGAAAAATTCAGTTGATTCATTTGTTGTAATTCCACGTAGGAACCTTGGTGGACTACGCCAGGACCACTGACCGCTCTGCCATTATAAGCAGAGCCTAGTATAGATAGTTTTACCACCACCCGATGCACCGATGCTCGCCTAGTTTTTCCTTTTGAGCAAGCTTTTCACTCAATCCTTCCCTACAACCACCGCCAGGGATGGCAAGAGCCTGGGTTAGTAGTTACTGCTTGAATACTGAGGGTTTTCCCAAAATCCTATATGCCACCCTACAAAAGCTCGGAGTCAAGGATTGTCCCGAGTATGAGGGCCGTGAGTATGAAAAGCATGGCACTGAGCGGTGTGAACTTACCGTCTATATTGGAAAGAGTGAGGAGTTTCCCGGCATCACTAAAGCCTAGAATGTGACCGCAACCGAGTTTCGCTTCATCAAAATCTACCAAGTTGTGGCCCACAAAGCCTTGCGGTACCTTTGCCAGATCTATGAAGTGCCCATTGCTCATACCCCCATGAGGTTCTTTCCACCTTTGGAAAAGAATCGACGCGTGCATGGAGGGCTCGCATGGAGGCTTTGCAAGGGTGAGACGCGCAAGAAAACAGTCCAACCGTGGTGCACTTGACCATGTACCTGCTGCTCTAGATGAGCAGTATGACCGGCAAGCCTCGGAGCTAAGGAAGTGCCTCTAGTGAGTCGAGGAAGCCGAGATCTTCTCTAGGATGCTCTAGGTACAGCTTGCTGAAGCGCATGCCAGTGCAGCAACCGTAGAGAGTCAATAGACTGCCATGTTGGAAGCCCTAAAGGGGGCTAAAGATCGACATGCCCATCAGTTGGGAGAGGCCTACCTTGTCACTAGGGCTAAGCGTAGGCTGCTGGCCACTGAAAGGCAGGATCCCTTGATCTTGGAGTGAATCCCTGTCCAACCATCGGAGAGAAGGAGAACCGGTGTTACAGTACCGCCAGCACCCCCACCCTCGGAAGTGTCAGAAGTAGAGCCCTTGCTTCCCCTCACTCAGCCACTGCCAAGAGAGGAGGTAGACCCATAGCCAGGGCGGTAGAAGAATCTAATGAGCCCGAGAATGAAGATGTGTGGTCCAACAAAGTAGATTAGTTGCCTTGGGAAGATGTACCCATAGTTAGTAGTGTCTTTCGTCGCTATCCTCCAGTATTGTAATCTTTCCATTGTATTTCGTCCATAGTTGTGTGGTCGTCCGATCGTAGGGAAAGTGAACGATGTGCCGAGAATGGGGAGTGAGTGCCTGTATGTTGTACCAGCATAAGGACATTCAGAATGTGCATTTTATTTATATCACTATATTTATTGCGTCCATCTACCCTTAAGTCTTGTTAGACATGTTTAGGGTTTTCAAGGGTGATGTTAAGTGGGTTACAAGAGAAGTTACCATTAAGATGCCAGCAGACCAGCTGTGATTGGATAACATAGGACAATGTATTGACTAATTGTGGATGTCCTAGTAGAACACTTGAATCTTGTTAAATCAAATCTGTTGTTGGATTTGAATTCCTTGTCCCTTGTTGCGAAAGGAACCCTTGTTGTCTGAATCTTACCTTGCAATACTCCTCTAGTTTTGTGGTCTATGACCCCACCGCCTTCATTGCATGTAAGTTGGTAATAGTTGCCTGGTTAATAGCTTATGGTGCCACGATGAAACTGAGGGCCCTTGTGGAACAGCTGCCACATGGTGACACTGCTCGACACACGCTGGTATCGAGGTTGTTGACCAAGCACCTTTACCAAGTTACACCTCCGTACCGCTTTTGATACAAAATATTCTTCTTGGAAATATTCAGGTGTTCGAACGGGAAATCCACAATGGGTGGATGAAATAGTGTCTCCTTAAAGAAAACAAGAGAATGCGGTTTTGGAGGAAGCATGTATGTCGCGATCTCAGTTCGTACAAAAGGTTGGCGCCTATTGAGGTCAAGGAAAAGAAGAGCAACAAGGAAAAGTTAGTCCCGGGTAGTCGGGAGTGATCGAAAAGCCTGAGTGAATGTCATGTCCCATGCTCCGTGTCTCGCTTGACCGTACTACGCATGCTGGGTCATTTCGCTGCGTACCCTATGGACCGTATCAGTGTCGGGCCCATTAGCACCCTGTTCTCATGTGGCCGCGACATCGTGCCGCACTCGTCGTCCTCATGTACTGTGCGCTTCCCCTCCTGTCAGCTATCGATCCCATGCCCTCATCCCCGTACCATACCCTCCTCCCTCCTTTTTCTTCTTATGGGGACATGGCCGCCCACATGCCTCCCTCATCGAGCGAACCCCCTCTCCTCTCCTTTATCCCCCCTTCGCTCACTTGCGCAGGGAGCGCACCATGGCCGACTTTATCCCCACATCGTGAATCGGTAGTGTATCCCATCCATGCCGTCTCCACTTCTGGGGCACTGCACCCCACCTCCGTTCGCCACTATAAGATGCCTTTGGTCCTTTGCTCTCCTTCTTCATCCCCACCCCCTTCGCATTCGAAGTAGAGCTATGAGATCCAGTCATCGTTCATGGAACTAGGTTCGCTAGTCAAAGGTGATTGGGTATTCTGAGAAGAAGAAGGGATCTGGTTTTGTCGAAGAAGTTCAAGTCCACCTTTGGTTAGTTGTTCTTAGGGTTCACGATGTTTGAGTTCTCAGTCTCCTATTTCTAGATTTGTTGGACATACGCCAAGTTTTGGATAATCATTTTCTTGTTGTTTCTCCATTGCCCTCGTCTATCCCGACTTCTAGATTAAGCCTTGGTTGTACTAGGTTGCTCTTAACCATGTATCCCTAAATCCCCATGGGGTTTAGTATTCGAAGTCGTGTAATCTTTCATGTAATTTTAGATCTACGAAGTGTAATCACGTTGTCTCCTTTTTGGTTCTTGCTCCAAATCTCAGGATGGGATTCTTTTTAAGGGGGGTTTATTGTAACACCTCTGGTGTTACGAGCTCGCTTAGCAATGAGATTATGGCCTGAGAGATGGATCTAATAAATATAGTTAGCTAGCTTGCTTAAATGCCTATATGAGTTAATGAAAAATCCGAGTAGAATAAGTAGTTCTAAACAATGACACGTGTATCTTATATGACTCACTTCTGTAGTTAAGAAAAATTAAATGAGTGTTGTAAGTTAATTTATTTTAGGTGAAATACGCTAATGAGATCCTAATAAGAAAAACTGAATAAGTTGTTTTAATTATTGGCATGAAAAATAATTTTTATAAACCGAGGCATAATATAACTTAGGATTAAAAAGTGCCATTTTGGAGGATTATTTGATGCAAAATAATTAAACAATGTCTACATATTTTGTTTCTATGAGTTAGTATGAAGTATGGGCTACATCACGGTAGGTTTGTTAGTCGAAATCGATAGGTTTAGACCTTTTAAAATTAGGGCAAAAGTGTTAAGGAAGGTTAGTTCTAACCGAACCTTTGAATTCTCTAAGTCAGAAATGATAATGGATAGTGCTATTTTGGCATTTATAATCCAACAAAAATGCCTAAATACTAACTTCATGTTTTCGCATAGTTGGTTGCATCAAAGAGAATACTTGGGTAGGGTGTAGTCCTCGAGTGGGGTGGAGTTGTCATGGCGTCGCAAGAAATTCTCAAACATCGCTAGAACGCGTTACTGTCAGGTTTTGGCGCTCTGTTTGTGAATCAGCGCCTAGCTTGACGAACCTATTTTGGCATGTCTCTATCTCTCTTGGTAATTCCTCTATGTTTGCGTTTGATGCTCCTTGGGATAGCATTTAGGACCCTCTTGAGCCTTGGCAAATTGGTTTGGTCTCAACCAAGCTGGTTTGGTTTTGGTCAGAGCTTTAAAATTCGTGCACTACACTGATAGAAGCCGCTCGGTCGGTGTTTGCGGTCACCATGTGCATGTACGTGGTAGGCGCCAGGCTTGGCTGTTGCCGGCCATGGTTTTCTCCTCGTGCCTGTGCGAGTGTCATTGCCGCGTGTCAGCCAACACCATGGTGCGCCCCTCGCCTTCCTACGCCCTCGTGCTGTCCTGGCCATGTCGTGCCGCTGCGCCATGAGCTAGGTTAGGCCAGTGCCTTGGTGGCCACCGATGAATTGACATGGCGCTCACCTCACCCCTCATTCTACCAAGCTGCACCAGTCTATGCCTTGAAGCCCTGCCACTGTGTCACAATGGTGTCTCGACCGCAGAATCGATGGGACGCTTCCCTGCCTTGCCTTGCCCCGCTAGACGCCATGGAGAGCTCAGCTCGGGTTTGGTCGCTCCGAGTTAAGAGTGTCGCGCCAAGTCTCCTATTCATCCATCGCATGGGCTTGCTCATGTCGCAGCCAATGACCAGGGTTGGCCATCTTAAGCCTTCCGCCCATGCGCCCATGCCGCCCTCCAATCCGCTTAAGCTCGGTCCTCCGTGACTTGATTCTTTGCTCTAGTAGGTGGCTCTAGCTAGCCTGAATGCTCACGCCACCATGGTGGTTGGTCCACCGCCATGAGCAGAGCGATAGAAGTCACCGTTAGGCTCCCACTCGTCACCTAGGAATGCGCGCTTAGCGGTAGGCAGATGTCAGTTCCTTTATCCCTGTCGTAGCGAGCTTCATGTGCTCAGCATAGCCGCCCATGCTGCTGGTCACCGTGCCAGCAAACACGGGGTAGAGCAGGGTTCTCCCCGTGGTGAAGGTGGCTTTTTCCTGGGTCCTTAGTGCAAAGCTCTTCTCTAGTGTAATAGTGTTCCGTTACGTCGCGCGATATTCTGTGAAGCTGGGGGTTCTTCTACAAATGTGTGGGTGCACGCGTGGGTTTCCCATCATGGGCCACTTGTTGGGCCGACCTGCTATGTGCATGGCCATTTTTGGGTGAGCCGCGTGGGCTGTTGGACCGAATCGGTTGCCACATGCCCTTTTCTATTTCTAAAGTTGTTTCTAATTTAGCTCTTAAGGTAAACTTGTAAATTCAAGGTAAAATTGTGTAGAAGTTCAAAAATTGTGAAACCAATTTTGTTAGGTTCCTAAAATCATGACCTATCTGCTAATGTATTTTGTTCACTTAGTTTCATAGAATTTTCAAGAGTAGACTAATTAATTTGAAGCACTTAAAATGGGTAAAACATGAACTTGTAGGAATTATTATGATGAATTGGTAGTAGTACTAGCCTTGAAATTTTTATAGTAGATTCCTAACATTATTAGGTGCTCACTATAATTTTTGCAGCTCTATAGGTATTAGTGTGTTAAGGTAACTAAATGAGCCCTAGTATGAAAATATATATTTAATCAATCAAATGTCAAAATAATTGGGGGTTTGTAGAACGAAAACATTTTCTAGAAGCGAGCCTCACTTGACCACGTGGATACATGGCTTAGTATGTTAGTCATTAGAGCTAGCTTGTTAGCATGCGAGACGTAATCATATTTTAGGGTTGCGGATGTCGTTGATTATTTATGTCCCTGCGTTGCATCCACGTATTTTATGATAGGAACGTTGTTGGATCGCGAAGTCATCGGGAGTAGCAGAAGCAGATGGTGACTTGATGATCATGCCACCAAGATGAAAGCTAACTTGGTTATATCTTACCTAGGCAAGCCCCGGTGCATAACCCCTATTATTCTGCACTTTATCTTATGCTTGTGCATTAAGTTTTAAGGAGTTGAATGAAAACCACTTGCATATATATATATCCTTATCCTATGAGTCTTACTAGTATGATAGGATCATTTAGATTGCTATGCTACAGGACTCCGTTAGAGGTCTAGTGATTGCCTGTCACTCGTGAGAGATAGGAAATGTATTATTGTTACTATTATCATGTTACTATCACTTAGAATATATGTGGATAATAATTGGAGACCGGGCTGGACCATATTTTGGATTTGGATTTGGACTTGGTTAGGTAACCGAGCGAGGCTCTGATTGCATTTGTGCCACCTATGTCAATTGAGGACTGTTCGTTGCATTGGATTCTAGTCAGGTCACAGACTTATTATCCTGAGCACATACTTGCTTATGGGGGCGGGAAGGCTCGTTGCTCTCTTTTTATGAGTTTTGGCTCTTTCCAGACTGACTGATTGGAGGCGGGGATGGTGGTTCTAAGCACCACACTGAGTCTGGGACCTAGGTGTGGGGGCTTGGAGTCCAAGTTTGGACGAGACCTGGACCCCTTGATAGGAGAGTGGTGGGTTGGTCTTGCTTGTGCCTAGGGTACAAGCAGGGCATGTGTTTCGAGGTACCTAGCTAGGATACCTTGGTTCACGAATCGCCGTGTGATACGGTACGTCTTGGCTACAATCTAGCATCGTAGTAAGAACTGGAATATGAAAGATGGTAAAATTGTTCTGATTGCTTACCACCTGCTTGAAAGTAGCACATGTGCTTACATAGAATGGTTAGTTAATGAACTAATGACGACTGCTAATGAAATTGAATATAAGGACGCACGCTTAGTAATGCTTCCTGCAGATGCAATAACCCACAAGCCAGATTGCCTTGCTTATCCTTGGAGTCTTTTCTTTTCTCCTATCGGGTAAGTCATGTTGAGTACAATCGAGTACTCAGTGTTTGTTCTACCTTGTTGCAGGTGACAGGAACATATGGAGCTGACACTTGTGTGTGAAAACCTCCTGGTGAGGTCAGCGTGGATTTCCTTAACATTGCAGACATAGAGTTTATTTGAAACTTCCACCCAAAATGTTTTACAATGGAAAACTTATAACCTGTTATGATGTATATAAAGGATCATCATGTTAATGTTTAACTTGTCATTCAATGATTTTATTTTCGCTGAAACTCTAATAACATGGTTATATTCCACTGTTATAAACAATAAATATTATACTCTGATGTTGCATGGTAAGTGATGCAAGAAATGGCTAAAATGTTGTAAGCTTTGTTCTTCCATTTATGATGCTGTTGAAAAATGTGGATTTTTAGGTTCTCCCATGGGGTGTGCTCGACAGAACTGTTTAAATTAGCTCACTCTTGGGGTGTTTAGTGTCTAATGGAAGACAAGCACCTCTGGAAGTGAGTTATTTTAGGCGATTCTACCACAACCATCAATGTTGACTGGGCTTAGACTGGGCCTAGTGGGTCGGATTTAGGTCGAATTGGGCCGAGTTTGGGCAGGCCTGGCCCGGACACAAGTCAAACAGGCAGGTGGCCACGTGGCGCTTATGGGCCGCCACTGGGCTTGGCTCACAGGTGTGGCTCACGATGGACAGCTCGGCATGGGTCCATGGACCGCAGGCACGGTCCATGGTGGACCGCGTCCACTCTTCCTCCTCCTTCTCTTGTTCACGGGGCACCAACTACACCGAGCAACAATAGGGGTGCAGCGGGTCCTTCTCCCCTTGTGGTGGTGCTCTTGCCGATAGCGATCTCGTGCGCCAGCATGCTATGGTGGCTCGGCAAGGCAGTTGAGGGGCTCGTCGTCATCGTGTGCCACCAAGGGGTCAAAGGTGGCACCTTGGGACTCTGGGGGACCAACTATGGTGGCTTAGTGGCTCATGGTTGCATGGGGTCAATGATGAAGGCACCTAGGACATCGACACAACTCTAGCAGGATTCATACGGCTTCCTCATGCACTAACAAATGCGGCTAGGGTGCTAGGCGCGACTCTAAGGGCTCCGGTGAGGCTAGCCGTGGTGGCAGCGGCTTGGCAGGGACATCGAGCTATGGTGAGGTGGCTACGGCCTCGATTGGAGCCAAAGGTGGCTCCTTTCCTTCACTTGTGGCCATAGGAAGGCAAACGACTCAATGGTGGTGACTAAAAGATGCGGCGGAGTCTGCACCATGGCAAGGTGCATGGCGGAGCTCTAACGAGCTCATGGCTACGATGAACTAGGACAAAGCGAGGGATTTGCACTCCACCATCTACATGGCTCCATGCATGGTGTGGCGGTGAACATCATCGGCCCCTCCTCTCATCGTGAGGCAGCCAAAAGCGGCGGGAACGTCGGTGGCATGGTGGTAGCTTGGGAGCATGGCAACTCCAGTGGGGCAAAGATGACCAGCAGTTCCTTGGCTCTAATTATCCAGCCACCTAGGCGTCTAGGCTCGTGTGGTCACGGCAATCATCATCGGCCTATCCCCAATCTTTGAGGCCACCGGGATCGGTAGGAATACGACGACGGCATGGGAGGTGGTGGCTCTAGCAAGACAAAATGAGGCCAGCGGATCCCGAGGGTCTTCTTCTCCTTCTACCTAGCGCGCGTCGTGTCCCTTGGCAAGGAGAAGCTTGCTATGGTTGTCTTTTTACCTCTACTGGCTCGAGGTGGCTGGAATGGGGTGGTGGCATGGCAGACTCTGGCCAGGGCGATCACAGGGGGTGCGATGTGTAGGCAGCTGGTGTTCCCAAGTGCTAGTGGCTTGGCAAGGCCAGTCCTTGGCTTGTGTGTCTGTGTGCGTGTGTGTAGCGCATCACAATGGAAAAAGACCAGCCTTTGGCCCTCCCAAGGGGGAGAACACGGTGGGGCGACCATGACATGTCCACGACGAGCACAGGCTTGTTGCATAGGAGCTCACCGTGGTGGCAAGGTAGGTAGGATGGTGGTGTGGTGGTGAGTCAGGGCAGTCCATGGAGAACCACGATGTCGGTGTAGTCGATTGGGGCGGTGTCCTCCGCTCTAGTGACTCCGATGGTGCTCCGGCGGCACGGGCCTCCTTCCTTCCCTTTCTCCTCCCTTCTCCTCCTTTCTCCTTGGCTTGGTGCGGTTTGTGGGTTGCCACAGAGTGGTGGCGGGGTATGGGAGAGGCACTAGGGCATTGGAGGGGGGTTTATAGCTGGGCGGTGGCCATGGTAGGTCGGCAGATAGCGGGAGGCAATGGAGGGGCACATGTAAGGTGATCAGGGCACCTAGGCAAGGATTTTGGGGCACGTGTGGTGGTTGCGCGCCCACTGGTGCACTCCCAATTTGAAACCCTACGATCAAAAAGGTGGATGGGTGGCATCATGGCAATGGGGCCATGGCGGTGACGTCAGCATGGCATGGCGCTGGCTAGGGTAGGCTGGCGAGCTACAGATCATGGACATGGCACCCCGGATGGACGGCAGGGATGTGAGGCGCGGCCTCGGATGCTCTCACCGGTGAGGTGCTCTGCCTCACGGGGGAAAGCAGAGGAGGAGGGTATGTTGTGGGGGATGATAGGTGGGTCCCATGGGGCCTGCTTGTCGGTCTCATGGTGGAAGGGGGAAAGGGGTGTGGGCTGCGGCTTCTTGGCTAGGCCATAGTGCTGCTAGGCCACAGCGGTGTGGGCACACACAGGCTGCTAGTGAGGAGCTAGGCCACGGCGCTGGTTGGGGCTGGGTTGGCTGCTGTTGCTAGGCTGCTTTCCCTTTTCCATTTACTTCCCTTTTCTAATCCTTTTCTATTTCCTATTTCCTATTTCTATTTACACCTTGTGCACCTATGCATGTATACATGTGTTGCCAAGGACATATGCATCCTTGCAGGGTCCACTAGGGGTCTTCTAGGGTTTTAGGGTCCAAGCCAAGGGTTGGCAACACACACACAACAAGTTTGTTAAAATGTTTACTTGATTTTATTTCATCACATAAAATCATGAAGAAGCAACTCACAAGTTGTTTAATATGCAAATGCTCAACCATGCTAACTTGGGATCTACTTGTGCAACTACAAGGGTGGTTTCCTAGTATGCACACTCACCATGCATGTGTTTTTGTTAGAATTTTTTTAAGTTTAGATTTTTGGTTATTGGAAAACCTAGGTTGTTATAGTCCTCCCCCTCACAGGAATCTCGTCCTGAGATTTAAGGTGTGACGTACCTTTCAAAGATGTAGGGGTAAAGGATCCAAAGTTCTGACTCCTTCTCCCAAGTGGCTTCTCGTTCAGTGTGGTTTCTCCATTGAACCTTGCACATGGGTATGGTGGTGCTTTTGGTTTCCTTCTTGGCTCTGTCAAGTATTCGGATAGGGTACTCCCTATACTCTAGAGTGTCGTATATATCTAGTGCCTCTGTAGGTACTTGCTCTTCTGGTAGCTTCAAGAACTTGCATAGCTGAGATACATGGAACACTAGGTGCACTCCTGTTAGCTCCTCAGGTAACTCCAACTTGTAGGCTAACTTGCCAATCCTTGGGCAGATCCTATAAGGTCCTACATACCTTGGTGCCAACTTCCCTTTCACATGGAATCTGATGGTGCCTCAGAGTGGGGAGACTTTGAGGTAGACATAGTCCCCAACTTCAAACTCAAGGTCTCTTCGCCTTTTATCTACGTAACTCTTCTATAGGCTTTGGGCAATTCTCAGATTCTCTTGCACTTGGGTGACTCCTTCTTTGGCCTCCTTGATGTTTGCGGGGCCAAAGAACAATCTCTCTCCTACTTCTGACCACATCAGAGGGGTCCTACACTTCCTCCCATACAAGGCCTCAAATGGTGACATCTTGAGGCTAGCCTGGTAACTATTGTTGTAAGAGAACTTTGCGTGAGGTAAAGTCTTCTCCCAATCTGACCCATACATCAAAACACAAGCTTGGATCATGTCTTCTAAGATCTGATTCACTCTTTCTGTCTGACTATCCACCTGAGGGTGGTATGTGGTGCTATAATCCAGTTGAGTCCCAATTGCCTTGTGAAGACTCTTCTAGAACTTGGACACATATTGCGTCCCTCGATTAGACACTATGCTCATAGGGGCTCCATGAAGCCTGAGAATATTATCCACATATAGATCTATGAGCTTCTCAACTCTATAGTCATTCCTCATAGCTACGAAGTGAGCTACCTTGGTCAATTCATCAACGATTACCCAGATCGAGTCATGGCCTTTCAGGGTCTGAGGTAAATCCACTATAAAGTCCAGGGATATGCTTTCCCACTTCCACATTGGAACATCTAAGGGCTTCAATAGTCCTACCGGTCTTTGGTGCTCGGTCTTGATCCTATTGCAAATGTCGCATCGCACGACATGTCCCGCAATATCAGCTCTCATATTCTTCCACTAGAAAAGCTTCTTCAAGTCGGCATACATCTTGGTACTCCCTAGGTGGATGCAATACTTGGAGTCATGTCCTTCAGCTAGGATCTCTCCTCATAGAGCTGTATCTAAGGGCACACAGATTCGATCCTTGTACCAGTACACTCCTTGTTCATCTTCTCTGAACTCAGGACACTTGCCTTGCTCCATGAGCTCTCGGACTTCCTAGATTTCAGGGCATTCTTGCTGGGCTTTGCGGATTCTATCTTCGAGGTTGTACTACACTCGAAGATCATTCAGCATTCCCTTTGGTAGGATCTTGAGCCTGAGCTCCCCCATTTCCTGGCTCAGCTCTAGTGGTATGGCCTCTGTCATTAGACTATGGGAATAGCTCTTATGGCTCAGGGCATCTACGACTATGTTAGCTTTTCTCGGGTGATAGTGTATCTCTAGGTTGTAGTCCTTAATTAGCTCTAGGCATCGGCGCTGTCTCATGTTTAGATCCTCTTGAGTGAAGAAGTACTTTAGGCTCTTGTGATCGGTGTAGATGTCGCATTTGTTCCTGATCAAATAGTGTCTCTAGATCTTCATAGCATGCACAATAGCTACAAGCTCAAGGTCATGGGTTTGGTAGCATTGCTCATGGTCCTTCAACTGGCGAGAAGCATAAGCTATAACTCTCCCATTCTGCATTAGAACACAGCCAAGTCCCTATCTGGATGGATCAAAATAGCCCACGAAGTCTTGCTGAATGTTAAGCAATGCTAGCACAATAGTGGTGGTAAGCTTCTGCTCACACTTTGGTGTCCACTTGAACTCATTGGTTTTCTTTAGCAGGTTGGTCATCAGCTTGGCTATCTTGGAAAAGTTCTCGATAAAGTGGCGGTAGTATCCTGCCAACCCAAGGAAACTTCGAATATTAGTCACATTGCAGGGTTGTTCCCACTCTTTCATATCTTCAATCTTGGCAGGATCGACAGCTACTCCCTCAGTGGTGAGAATGTGACCTAGGAAGGTGACTTCTTCAAGCTAGAACTCGCACTCGCTGAATTTGGCATATAGTTGATTCTGTCTTAGCTTCTCTAGCACTACTCTCAAATGCTGCTCATGTTCTTCTGCGGTGTCCGAATAGACAAGAAAGTCATCAATGAATACGACCATGAACTTGTCTAGATCTTCCGTGAATACCTTGTTCATCATGTTCATGAAGTAGGCTAGGGCATTGGTGAGTCCAAAAGACATGATGGTGAACTCATACTGCCCATATCTAGTGACAAAGGTGGTCTTGGGAATGTCCTCAGTCTGGATCTTCATCTGATGGTACCTAGATCAGAGATCAATCTTGGCAAAGAACTTGGGATTCCTCAGCTGGTCTAGGAGGTCATCTATCCTCGGCAATGGGTACTTGTTCTTGATAGTCACGGCATTCAACTTCGGTAGTCAATGCACATCCTCATGGAACCATCCTTCTTCACAAACAAGACAGGGGAACCCCTGGGTGAAGCAATGGGTCTAATGTACCCCTTGTCAGACAACTCCTTGAGCTGTTTCTTAAGTTCCTCCAGCTCATCAACTGACATGTGGTAGGGCTCTTAGCAATAGGTCCTATACCAGGCAAAAGGTCGGTTACAAACTCCACATCCAGATCAGGTCGCAAACCTAGCAGTTCATTGAGAAACACATCAGGATATTCGCATACTACGAGCACCACCTCGACTGACTTGGCTTCCAAGGCACACAACATGGAAACTATCCTCTTAAGGTTGGGCTCACATCGGATCACGTGCCCACTCAGATGTGTTATCTCCACATATCTTGGTGAGCAAGATATTACTCCCTTGTGTTGAGTCAACCAATCCATCCCCATTATGACATCTAGTCCATTAGGGGGAAGTAAGGTAAGATTGGTTAGAAAAGGGTGACCCTCAATGGTGATGCTCACTCCCTAACATCTCTTGGTTCATCTGATGTTGCACAAGGGTGAACTAGTGTCTATGGGCACTCTTCGTGGGGTTAGAGGTAGGTTATGCTCTCATGCAAACTTGGTGGATATGTATGAACATGTAGCACCGGAATCAAATAGTACTAAAGCCTTAGATCAATGCACTAAAAACATACCGTACGCCACATCGGGGGCATCCTAGGCGTCCTCAGTAGTCAAGTGGGTGAGACGACTACGGGTGGGTCCCATAGCATGCTTGTGTGGCGTACCCTAAACAGGAGCCTATCTCGCTAGGGTCGGTGCAGGTGGTGTAGCGTTCTTCACGGGGCAGTTGGCGACCTTGTGGCCCGACTTGCCATAGCCAAAACAGGTGAACGGCATGCTGCCTGCAGAGGTGGGTGCAGCGGTCTTCCAAGTGCCAGGTGTTGGCAGTCCTTAACTCGACATTTTTACCACCAATATTGAAAGAAAATAAAAAAATATGAATGCCAAAACTTAGAATTAGGGTTTACAACTCACATTTTCCATGAGTTTTGGTATATACATGTTTTGCTGGCACAAGTATGAAAATTCACCAAAATGTGCAATCAAGAAGGTGTATTCAGTCAAAACATATTGTTGACGGTAGTTAACATTCATCATAAACCATCAATATAACTTGTATAAATGGCTAAAATGGATCACCAATGTAGACTTAGGGGTTTAAACTAACAAATTCCATGAGTTTTCATGAATTTATGTTTTCAGCAGGATTTAATTAGAAAACCGCCTAGGAGGACCTATTTGTCAAAAGAAATCATGGAATTCCGCCCTGTAATCGACGTGGGAAGACTCTAGAAGGCTCTAGAAGGTGAATCACTAAAGCAGGACACTTGTATCTAACATGTGGGGCCACCTGGCCCCACCTGGTGGCCGCTCAGCCCCTATGGGTCCCACCTATCAGCCTCATTGTTATGTGGGTTCTCCACCGCCTTAAGGATTGCATCTCCGCCATTCTCTAAGTTGGTTTGATCTAAGGGCTCACGTTGGATGCTCTAGGCCATATATATCAGCCCCTACCACCCCCAGGGAAGAATGAATAGGCATTTGATCATGAGAGCTAAGAAGCCAGAAACCCTAATTCATATGTCCACCAGGATCATAGCTAGCAATCAAGAGAAGATTAGTCCTTAATATATTGGATCTAGTCTTGTATTAGAGATAGAGAGATAGAGTGAGAGGAAAGAGTTTTGGAGGAGACCCGGCCTATCAATGCTCTTTCTACGGCTTGTACCCTGGCGGAATCAAGTTCTTCTTGAGCTTGCTTCTGAGATTTCTCTGGTAATCCACTTCTAATTCAGGTAAGCATCTTGTTCATATTGTTCTTTAGGTTTGTGACTCTCTTTTGAGTACTTTAATCCTTGTAGCTCCTGGGTTAAAGTAGTATTCGTAGTGTAAGCGTGGTGCTTAGACTCGGTTACTCATGGATGTACCCTATTTTCTAGATCAGTGGTAGCTCGCGAGGGTGACTCTTATAGCCTCGTTGAATCCTTTGTAGCCCACCTCCCGTTAGTAGGCCTAGCAAGACCTTGTTGCTATAGGAAACATACTCTGCCTATGTTTTCTCTAGTAATATCGTCAGAATTGAACAATAGGAGACAAAGCTTACCGAAGTTAGAACTAGAAGACCTTAGTAGTCTCCTCTACGCTCTTATTATCTAGCCTTGATTGTGAAGTTGGGATAAGTTAGATTTGGCTATTCTCACGCATGTTTCCTCGAGTTTGAGATAAAATTACGTACTCCTGGTGAAGTGCTACATCAGTATAACATCCGTGCACTTGTAGATTATTCTCTGTGCATTAATTTATACCAACGAGCATTTCTAGTGCCGTTGCCGGGGAAACGGTTGCTGAGTTAATTTCGAACCTAGTTTATCCTTGTATCATTACTCTTTTATCTTTTCTTTTCTTCTTACCATGGATCTAGACTCCATCCCTATCTACCAATATGGTGCACCCACGAGCACAAGCATACAGCCAAAAGAGTCTTCAAAGCCTATGCTAACACCTGGCTATGAGCTATGCCCATGTTTAATCAATATGGTTTAGGATCAACCCTTTTTGGGTGAAGATGATGAAAACCCCTATTCCCACCTAAATGAGTTTGAGCAAACATGTGCATGCCTACACATTGCAGGTATATCAAATGAAACCTTACGATGGAAGCTTTTTCCCTTTTCTTTGACAGGAAAAGCTAAACGTTGGTATAATCTCACCATAGGGAGTAGACAAGGAGATTGGAAAGCCTTATGCTCTAGCTTTTGTTGACAATTCTTTTCCATCTCTAGGGTAGTCAAACTTCGTTCAGAGGTTCTATCTTTTAAACAAAAGAAAAAAGAATCTCTAGGCATGGCATGAGAATGTTTTAATACTCTCATTAATACTGGCCTTGACCTTGCCATTCAAGACCCTATTCTTCTTCAACACTTCTATATGGGTCTTGATAGGAAAACCTCGAAGCTTCTTAATACGGCCTCAGGAGGCTCGTTCTTGCATGTCTCCGCCAGTGCGGAGAGAAGCATTCTTATGAAAATCTTAGAGAACATCCCTAAAGAAGTATAAGAGAAACCATTAGAGGAAGAGTCCTAGATAGTTGAACCCAAATCTTTACCGGACCCATCACCAACTTCAGCTATCCCAAATCCTGAACCACCAGAAAAGGAGAACACTCCAATTTTGGACTTCATGCTTGAATTCGAGGATGAACTTTTTGATAAATATGGAAACACCTTGAATTACCATACCATGAGGAGACCTCAAAAGTCTAGGAAATCATCATCCAATGAAGAACCTTTAGACCCTTCTGAGGAAGCTTTCCTTAAAAGACTACGAAAGAGCTAGCATCTATTATAAGCAATGGATGGTTAGAAGAATCAGAGCTTTCCTCTGATCTGATTCGTTTAGACTCACCTTCTATATCCATTCATTGCCAAATTAATAAATCTCCTTTCGATGCTCTTTACAATCCAGTTGTGGGTGTTAATATCATGTCTGTATCTTTTGCTCTTGATTTATTGAAACACTTGCCATTAACCCGACAACAAAGTTATTGAAAAGTCTTTCAGGACATATTCTCCTGAGTTTGGGGATACTTTATGTCCTCCCTATCTAGGTAAAAGTAATCAAAGTTTATTGGAGCTTCTATATCTTTGATATTATGGAGTTCGACTTGTTGATAGGACAACCAATTGAAAGACTTATCCAAGAAGGACAAACGGGGAAGTTAAATATAAGACTTGGGAAAAACTTTAAACTTTCTATACCCATTACTCATTCTCTAAATGCTGAGAGTGAGCCAATTCCCAAGGAAGACCCAATGGAAGAGGTTAAGGTTGCATCTCTTGACTATTTAATCAAACCGAACCTTGAAGATGATGCCAAGTTCTTCATCAAGGAGGAAGAAGAAAATCCTATGGAGACTAAACCTCTAGATGAATTGCTAGAACCACCTAAGCCCACCATTGAGCTTAAACCCCTACCTTTTGGTCTTAGATACGCTTTTCTCAATAATGATCAGGATTCTCTTATGATCATAAGTGATAAACTCTCTTAGGAAGAATCCTTAAGCCTGCTAACTGTCTTAGAAATGTATTATTCTGCCTTTGGCTACTCACTCCAAGACCTTAAGGGATGTTGACATTTCTTGACATTGCTACTAAGAATAGAGTTTTAAATCTAGTCCTTAGCAACAGCGCCAGAAATGCTTGTTGGTATTTATTAACGTGTCACTTTGTTTTTAAATAGCCACCTATTATAAACCTATATCTCCTAATTTTACTAGGTTGTCATCCCTAGTGATGATATCAGAGATACTTGTTGGTACTACATATCATTATTACTAGAATAATACTAAGTAGTTTTTTATTAATTATGTGACTAGGAAGAATAGATATGAATATATGTTGACACAAAAATATGGCGATGTGATCAACACACAGCAAGCCGGATGATCTGAGTGGAACAAGACTAGAGATCTGCTTGGCTTCAACACAAGAACGGTCAGTTTCAGGACCAAAGGCGTGCCAGTCAATTTGACCCTACAATTGACAAGGAGAGAAAATCTTATCAGTAGTTTAAGGTGGAACATGTCGGTGTTGCACCAGACAGTTCCAAATGTACGGCTAGATAGCTGATTCAATGAGGCTATCGACTAAATTGTTGATATCCGACGTATCTGTGAAATGAAGATCTTTAAATCAAGGATTATCGGCTAATATTAAATGATAATGATATGAATCAAAATAACCGATGCTCATGAAACATCAGAAAGCATCATCGGCTAAATGGAACATGATCGATATAAAGCATCGAGCCGATAAGTTTGATGAAAAGAGTATAACATGCGAACAATGGACTGTTTACCATAAATGAATTCATAAACAATCTAGATCTAATCTATTATCATCAACAGTGAGGTTCGACTGGATCAATGCAGCTATGATAATGATAACAAACTAAAGCCAAAGAATCTATAGAAACCATCTATATGTCAACAGATTCATGAAAACATGCTATATGTGTGAAAGCATAGGCAATCGGCTAAAATAGCCGATGCAGGCATAGCAAACAAACATAGTACATATCTCGATCATGAACAAAACCACTAATCAATAATTTCTAATGTAAAGTCTTACTAGTGAGGTTCGACCAGATCGATGTAGCTATGGTAGTGTCATTAGTTTAGATTTTATTAACTAGTGAGTTTATTCAAGATTGAAACATGTCTTTGAATGCATACTATGTTTGATTGGAATAGAGATAAAATAGCCGATCTGGTAGAATTAAGTCATCAATTATGAGATTTAAAGCATGACTAAATCAAAGGACGACCAATTAAGATGAATATGATGCCGATCTATCTCTATCTCAATCAGGTGATTTGTTATAATTAATAAAACATTAATTATAACAAGATCGATAACTGGTGAATCAACCAAAAATAGCAAGGAAAATCTTACTAATCTTAGCAGATTTGATAACTAGTGATATTGTATTAAACAACAAGTTATTTAACATAAGATCGATAACTTTGATCTATATTATGATTCATAAGAGATCAATCAGCTGATGCAGCCTTACAAACTACGATACAGATCGATAACTAACTTATATTATGGCTCATAAAAGATCAATCAACTGATGCAGCTTTACAAGCACAATACAAGTCATGATGGTACTCAAAAGCAAGCTAGAGGACGATCAGTCAATGCAGCCCTGTTTGCTGAAGAACTCACCGAAAAGCTATATTACTCCTACTCCTAAGGGTTGACGTGAAGCCGAAAAAATAAAGACTGATTTTGATTGATGTGTGGATGTCTATTACAATAGCCGGGGTCCAATATTTATACCCTGGGCAGATAAGAGTCCTAAAGGGACTTTCCTAATAAGATATGTCTAAAATAAAGGAAAATATTAAGATACAATGACTCTGTGTGCATGCACATTGATTTATTTTTAGCTTGTCACACTTTCCCTTCACGCACGAGCTCCACCAAAAGATTTCTCTTATTTCCTTGAGTAGCCCAGCTATACAATATTAGAATATTCCTCCTTGACATGGCCAAATACGTTAATTGGCCATACTTAGCTCAGTGCGACCGCTTGCGGGCTGTCATTGTACTTGTGCTCTTATAAATTGGTCGGTTCTGTGACACTGGACATTCATGACCATTGGCCAGCCCCACCTCTGCCCCCTCTTGATTCCTTTCACCTCCATTCACTCCTCCATGCACGTGAAGAGCAAGGCCAAGGCAAAAATCTAAGTGCTCTATTGTTCTTTGCTCTCCACTCACCTTGTCCTTGCCTCCAACATTTCCAATCCATTCTTTCACTTCTTGGCTTTTTTTCCTTGCACTCATTCACCTGGTGGCACACTTGTGAGTGCATCTAGGAGAGAATCCATGCATGAGAAAACCAAAATGCCACCAAGGGGGCTGGCCGGCGCCCTACTCTGGTGCCTTTGGCACTTTGCCTCCTCTCCCACTCATTTATGTCCTTGTGAAGCTCACACATACACCACCCGCATATTCACTTCCAAGAGCTAAAGTTCCACTCCTCTCTCCTTCGTACTCCACACCATGAGCATCTTTGCTTAAATCACTAAGCAAATGAATTATTAAGAAGAGGAGAAGCATCATAGTGGTGATCCACTCAACACACAAGGGAGTAGCTCTTTTGTTTTACTAATCCTTAACCCCTCTCTTGTCTCTAGCTTGCTCTTGCTTGTAGGGTCATGAAGAAATTCAAAGGTGCTTTGGCATTGGAAAGAAGAAGGCCAACAAGCACATTTGGTTCCCGTCGGATGACAACTCCACGGCGGGAAGCCAAAGCAACCATAGCAGCGATGCCATGTCCGTCGACCAAGCAAGCCAAGAGAGCGGAGAAGAAACAATTCACGTTCTAACTAGCGATGAGCATATCATCTTGGTGGATGATCACGAAAGGCATGTTTTCCGAATCCTCAAGGACCGAACATTTCATCATACCTATGCCTACGACCATGACTTCTTAAACCGCACAGGTATGATAACCGAATTCCAAGTTATCTTTCATGCAATAGGATGGGATTTTTGGTAGGTAAATGAAGATGGGTGTAGGCAACTTACCATAGCATTTTTATGCACGCTCACTAGAACCGCTATGCATATCACATTTAGATTATTCGGTAAGCAATATACCTACACTTGGAAGCAGTTTAGTATTTTTCTAGGCTTTGATAAAAATTGCAACCATAATTTGGATAGAGCCGTAGAAGGATTTGATAGAGTAGACTTTTTGAAAGAAATTGGTGACAATGATAGCTCTACTCAACCAAGAACTAGTGAAATTCATAATCCCACTTTGCGTTTCATGCACCGATGGCTTGCTATGACATTGTTTCCTAGGAATGACCTCCGTACTGTTAGAGTTGAAGAAATGAAAATCATATATGACATGGTTAATAAAATTCGTATTTCCCCTGTTGTTGGCATGATAGATTATTGGCTAAGAACTTTTCACGTGATGAATATGTTGAGTGCACCTCCCTAATCACTAGACTTGCAAGAAACATGGGATTGCTTGATAAAGCTTTAATTAATTACATACCCACTGAGGAGTCTATCTTGATTATTATCACTTTTTCCACGCACACATGCTAAAAATGGATCAAGAAGATGATTCTTATGTTATGACTTATCAAGGGTGTGTCAATGAAATTCGTTTGCCCAACACAGAATTTTGGTTAAGTAATGTTGACCGGCTAACCATCCCGTTGGAGACCATAGAGGCATACAACCGTAGGATTGCAAGTGAAATGCAGGTGACAAGGAGGATGACAAGAAGGCAAGCTACTGCCGCCTGAGCTGCTGCACAAGCTCAGGCCAAACAAGAAGCTCGAGATGCTATTCTCTGGGGCACGCAACACCCATCTCAGTGTGTTGCTTGGCCTGCCCCGCCTGGCTCATGGGAGGCAGGAGGATCTCACTAGCACCAGCCGCTAGAATAGCACCACTAGCAGCAGGCTCTAGAAGGAGTCTCTCCATGGGACTAGCCGTAGCATAGCGGATCACAGTTGCACTCAGCAGGAGGTTCATAGTGGGTTCCTCCATTTGGAGCAGGCCCTTCTCATTTTGCAGTCGTAGGGATATGTAGCTATCCAGTTTAGAGGGATATCCCCCTCCTCATATAGGACGTCACTCTACCACAGCTGTTCCTATAGATTGGCAGCGCGACTTAGGCTTCCTATAGCACTAGATAGAGGGCATCCGCCTTGACACTACCGCCATCTGCCATGACTTTCTGGCACACCTAGAGAACTTTCAGGAGCACCAGCAGGAGACTGCAGGAGAGTTAGCGACCATCCATGGGCTAGCTAAGGAGAACGACCGCCGTTGGGACGACGTCTTCCATCACATGGGGTGGAGGCGCCGCTGATCCTGTGACAGAAGCAAGTTTGGAGGAGGATCCCCCGTGTGGCAGAACCTCCTAAATTATAGGGCCCACATGCACCTGTCACTGTCCAACGACCTTTGACATCTATACATATGTTCCCGGTAACTTAAGAAGACTGTCGGGTGTCCTCGGGGAACCCCGAATCATCCACGATTTCTGAGCAGGATCACATTACAGAGTCATTGCAGTATTACAATAGTTTATTCAAATAGATACATCAGAGTAAAAGTAGCGGAAGACTTACAATAACATAGTTTACAAACCATTTGTTTCAAACCATACAACTAAGTTCGATATTAATACAAACCAAAGTAGTGGAGTGGCATTATAATATATTACAAAACACACAACATAAGCTGCCCTGCCCAAGGGCCACACATTTAATTATCGTCATCGCACTGAACAACAGTCATGCAGCACGATCCAAAACAGATCTGCTCATGAGCCTCACCTGCAACAAGGGTCAACGAACCCTGAGTACAAAAGTACTCAACAAGACTTAACCAAAATAAGAATTTAAAAGAACACAGGAATGCAGGCTCATGGGATTCAAGGTATGGCTTTAGCAATAATCAAGGTTCTTTTATGTAAAAGCATTTTAACAAAAATTCTTTATATCAACGTTTAAAACTTCATAAAGATCATGTACAAAGCTGACACGATCCGAATGGAGATCATGAAACTTCGTATCCAACACTTTCTCATACCATCCTCAGTTTCCAGTTATTAATTACTACGATGATGAACAGTGAGTTGAGTCTCCATAACCGAGGAGCAACGACGATTCGAACCGATTATAACCCAGCTGGGAATTCCAGACCACACGACATATGTAGGTCCCCGACCTACATATACCAACCTACCCTCGGATCCTTTAAAACAAGAATGGGTCCGCGCCACCCGAGAATACAGTACTCCACCAATCCAGCCCATTGCCATGTGGGTACACGCTATTCCCGCCATCTCTCCACTCCCAGTGCGCGAGTAGCCATTCTCGTAATAGAATAGCCAAGTTAAGGCTTACCGGAGTATGTGGTTAGTACTACAAAGTCTCACCTCATGCAATTCAACAACGGACGGACCTTAATCGACACAGGTGGAAAGAACCTGCTCACAAGACCTCCATGTCTTGTGGCTCACACACACCGAGTCCGCCCGGTCTAGATTTATTACTCCACATTTCCATATCACATGCTAATATAATTAACCAAAGCTCCATTTAAAACTTGCAGATGACAGGTAATCACCCGACTTTCACCGTTCTAAGCATAGCTAAGCAAAACTGGCATATACGAATTTAAAACTGGTAATATGGTAAATATGGAATAACAAGGTTGGTAAGGTACCAATTTGGTTTTCACTTGACTCCTAATCACTTAATGCAGTAAAAAGAAGCAAAAGCGAAATCAATTTGTAAAATACAAGGTAGGGTTGTATGCATCCGGGGCTTGCCTTCGTTGACGGAAAAGTCCGGGTCCGGAGTCGTTCCACCAATATCAACACCAACCTCCACAGACGGATCAACCTTCTCAACTACTTGATTAACTACCACGTGCTCACCTTCGTTCACTACACGTAGTAACAATGCCATGCTTAACATGATGCGGAATACGAAACATGATGCTCAATGATGGATGCAAAATTAACAACTTTCCTTTGCGGTACAGTTACAAGTCAAACTAACTAAACTATTTTCGTAACACTCACAACAATTGCCAAGGACATCACTTAATCAAAAACTCAAACAAAACCTAAATCACTAAAGGTTACTATTTGCTTTTATGAATTAATTAATTAATTAATAATTATGAAATAAATCAACTTGTTCCAATTGACCTAAAATTTTTTGTATATGTTCATCACATGATAAATAAGTGACAAAACAATTTTCATAATTTTTGGATACATAAATAAGCCTAGAAAAATCCTAGAAACTCATTTATTAATTAATTGAGGAATTTTTATCACATTCAAAAACTACTGAAAATCAACATTTCATATTTTTCCTAAATAATACACATCACAGAGAAGTCACACAAAAATTTTCATAATTTTTGGAGCTCTAAATAAATCTACACAAAAATAACAAAAACAGACACTATTCACTTATTTCAGAAAAATAGAAAATCCATTTTGAATGCTGAGTCACTGACAACCAGGTCCCACTTGTCATCTTCAACCTCCGACGTTGACCACGGCAGCGACGGCTCTGACCGGTGATTCTTCGCCGATGGTGAGTCCAACGGCGACGGCCAAAGTACCAAAACGATCACCAAGATTAGGCGCATCGATTGACGTCCCTATCTATACTGATTACGGCCCTATACTAGCTCGACGGCGGCTATGGCGGACGCGGCAGCGCGGCTGCGCTACGCCGGCGATAGGAACTCAGTAACGATGAAACAAACAACTCTGTTAGAACCAGGAGCTCACCCCGAACACACTGGAGTTGCTGGCCGAGCCTGAGAAGCAACGGAGACACTGTTTGACGGTCACAGCGATCACGGCAGAGCAAATTTCGACGACGGCGATGCTCCGGCGACTGCGGTGGAGGAAATGGTCAATCAACCGGGCACAAAGCACCACGGCATCGAGGCGAAGCTGAAGCAAGAGTCAGAAATAGCAGAGGCTCACCGTAACGCGTTGGCCACGGCGACGCGCACACCGCGGTGGTGCTGCCGGCCGCGAGGAAGAAAACGATGAACGGCGAGTTCACGGCAAAATCAAGCGACTAGAGCTAGCTGGCTGGGTGCGCAAGGAACTAGCAGAGCTGGGACACGCATCGCTGCGACGGCTCAGACGCTGGTTCGACGGCAAGGGCTCAACGGAGAATGGCGGTGGCGGCGGGAGAAAACAGAGCAAGAGAAAAGAACGACGACGACGGCGCCTCGGTCCAAATAAGACAGCTCAGAAGCTCAAGGAAGCTGCGCTGTGGCCTTCACCGCGCCAGCACGACACCAAAAATGGCCACGACCGCGCCTGGAAGCAAACCGAAGATCGCCGGCGATGAGTTGGCTCCCGCGGTTACTGTTCATCGAAATTACAGAATTGCCATCCACCAAAATTCCCAAATTACTCCCAAATTTTCATAACAACTCAAAAATCTCCAAAAACAAAAGTTGTACAAAATCAAAAGTTCTACAACTTTGCTTTTGAAACCATACCCAAATTCGGCCTACATTTTGAAATGAACTTTTGAATTTAAAGCGGGGATATTTAAGGAATTTTGCCTTTTTAAATAACTTCAAATTTTACTAAACAACTTGAAAAACTCCAAAAATAAACTTTGTATAACTCGACAAGCTCTACAACTTTGCTTTAAGACTCAACTCCAAAATGTGCTTTGATTTTGAAATGGATTTTCAGGGTCGGATTTAAATATTGAAAATCAGGGTTTTCGGAATTTCAAATCAATACAAAGATTTCAAACTTGATTCAAACAATACCAAGCAATACTTATAACATAAATGTAAACTTGTTTTAGTGAATGCATAACAAAATTTGCAACATGACCAATGCCTTGCAATGCATATGATGATATGTCCGGTTTTTAATATTTAAACACCTGAGTTGTTACAATCCTTCCCCCTAAAAGAAATCTCGCCCCGAGATTCAAAGCCATAGGGTAAGTAATGGAAAAGGAAATGTGTCAATCCAAAAACATCCAATTCTCATCCATAAAACAACTGAGGTTCCTTTACAAAACACAATTTGTGACAACCGAGCTTAACTAACAGTACTCTATTCTATAATGACGCAAGAAACTCTGGAAACTTTTGTAACAAGTAGTCTTCTGATTCCCAAGTAGCTTCCTCTTCTGAATGTTGATTCCATTGTATCTTGTAGAACTTTATTGTTCTCCTCCGAGTAACACAATCTTTCTGATCCAACACTGGGATAGGATATTCTGAATAAGTTAGATCTGGTTTAAGTTCCACTCCTTCAACTTCAACATTCTGCTCAGGCACTCGGAGACACTTCTTCAACTGAGACACATGGAACACATCATGTACAGCTGATAAATGTTCTAGTAATTTCAAGCGATAGGCCACTTTTCCATATCTCTCCAAAATTTGAAATGGTCCAATATATCGAGGTGCCAACTTGCCTTTAACACCAAAACGGTTAACTCCCTTCATTGGTGATACTTTCAGATATACAAAATCTCCTTTGTTAAACACCAATGGTCTCCGTCGTCTATCCGCATAACTCTTTTGGTGGGACTGAGCTATTTTCAAATTACTCTGTATTTGCCTAACCTTGTCTTCCGTTTCTTTCACAAGGTCAACTCCAAAGAATCTTCTTTCTCCGGGCTCCGACCAACTCAGTGATGTTCTGCACCTACGGCCATAGAGTGCTTCAAATGGAGCCATCTAATGCTTTCCTGATAACTATTGTTATATGAGAACTCGGCCAAAGGTAAGCATTCGTCCCACTTGTTGGAATAATTAAGGACACAACACCTTAACATATCTTCAAGCACTTGATTGACTCTTTCAGTCTATCCATTAGTCTGCGGATGATAAGCTGTACTATATAGGAGCTTGGTATCCAATGAAGAATGCAATTGTTTCTAAAAACTGGAGACAAACTGTGTACCCCGATCGGACACTATGGTCTTTGGTATTCAATGGAGACTCATAATTCTTGCTAAATATATCTTGGCGTATTGGACAGTGGGATATATAGTCTTGACAGGAAGAAAATGTGCTGACTTAGTGAGTCGATCTACAATAACCCAGATTGAGTCAAATCCCTTAGATGTCTTGGGTAGACCAACAATAAAGTCCATACTTATGTCCTCCCACTTCCAAGTTGGAATAGGTAATGGTTGTAGTTCTCCAGCAGACCTCAAATGTATAGCTTTCACTTTCTGACAAGTATCACACTTTGCTATATATCTCGCAATTTCTATCTTCATTTTTGTCCACCAAAACCTTTGTTTTAAGTCATGGTACATCTTGTTGCTTCCTGGATGGATAGATAACTGTAACACCCAACATTTTTCATTCTTTTAAAATAAGTAAATTTGATTTAATTATGTTATTAAGTGTGCATTCAATTATAGGAAACTAATAATTTTTGGGGAATTAAAATCAATTATAAGATTTGAAACTTTTGATGCAAACATGCTGCTGCAATATTTATTCATGTGATGATTGTTCTTGAATTAAAGTTCAAATGAATTCAAAAATTATTGGAAAATGCTTTTGGAAAATTTGTTTGGAAAATAAAAAGGAAAATAATTCTTTTTCTTTTCTCCCCCTCCTTCCTTGTTTTCGGCCCGCTAGCCCCTCTCCCCTTTTCCCCGCTCGGCCCGCCAACCGCCGGCCCAGCCGCGCGCCTCGGCCGCTCGGCCCAGCAGCCGCGCCAGCCCAGCAGCCGCGCCAACCGTTGCCGCGCGCCTGCGACTGCGCCCAGCCGCTGACCGCCTGGCCCCACCTGTCGGCGCCGCCCCCAACCTCCCGCTCGCCCCGCGCCTGTCAACCGCGTAGCCGCAACCGCCGCCCACGATCGGCGTCGTGGGAGCGCCCCCCCCACGCGCCCTTGCCTCTACAAAAGGAAGCCGAGGCCGTCCCCGCATCCGCTGCTGCTTTTCCCCACTCCCTCTCGCGTCGCCGTGCCCGTGAGAACCGCCACCCCGAGGTCTCCAAGCTCCGTCGTCCGCCTCCGCGCGAACCTCCGTCACCGAGTCGCCTCCGCTCCGGTTTTCACCGCGGTGAGCATCGCCGTACTCTCCCCTCTCCTCCCATGCTTTTCATTTCTCATTTCTTGGCTTCCCGAGCCTTGGCCGCGAGCTCCGCGAGCCATGGTCGCCGGCCATGGCGGCCACCGCACTAGCCACCGTTCCCGGCCGCCGTAACGGCATGGCCGCGACCCCCTATCTTCCCCCGCGCTCACCGGTGCCCTTGGAGGTCCATTTGGTGAACCCTAGACCCTAACCACGCGCGACCGTGACCTCCACGCCGCCGGCAATGGCGCCTGGCCACCGGTGACACTGTTCCGGCCAGCCGTCCCTCCCCAGGCCGATCCTTACCGCCCATCGCGAGATCAACGGCCAGGATTAGAAGTTACCCATTCGCGGGTAATTTTGCTAAAGAGTCCCTGGACTTTTCTAAGTCCTAACCCTCAGCCCAAAGCGTATTTCCCGAATGCGCAATCCCGTTTGGAAAGCATAAACTCCACGGCTTAAGTCAAAAATATGTTTTCGAGAATTCTGAAATGCCATTTGAACTGCTTTTGCTTATAAAATTATCGCTTTAGCTCGAATTAATCCATTCAAATCGCGTTAGCTTCGTAATTTCATAAGCTACATGTTGGAGCTACTGTTAGTCAAGTTTGGAACTTTTTAATTTCATGATTAGATTTAATTAAATATATGGCTATAGGAAAACCCGTTTAAATCATAACTTTCGCATTTTAGCTCCGTTTTTCGTGAACTTGGCGTTGACGTGATCGTAGAAGTAGACGTAGAATATGTTTACAAATATTTTATCTTGTTTTCAATACTGTTGGTGTACTGTTCTAATGATAGGAATGTTTTGCTATGCATGAATGCTTTTGGAATGTTGTATGTTGCCGTGTTGGTCGCGTTCGGGACGGTGAGGAAAACGTTGGAGACCAAGAACTCTTCGACGACCAAAGGACCTAAAGCACGAGTTTGTGAACCAAGGCAAGTATAACATGGGCCTTCCTTGATGTCCTATTTCACTTTAATCAATTACTCATTTGCATGTGTCTAATTTTGATACCCGTAAGGACATCCTAGTGATTGTTTATCCTGTTCCTTGTCTCCTATGGGTTAAATGCATGTGGGTAGATTGCTAGTGCTCTAACTGAACTAGACATACATGTTGATGAATGATACTATGGAACAAAGTGAGTAACATGATTTATAACAACTGTTCCATAGGGTGAAAGTGCAAATGACCTTTGTTCATGTTGCTCCCAGCCCTCCATAAGGACTTATCTGTCGGCAAAAGCTAGGACTGACAGTGCAACCGGGAGAGTCATATGGCTCTGACTTTAGCTCAGTAATAGGATCTTTCCTAACTAGTTAGAGGTTACCTTTTTGGCGCAAATGGGGCTTGCCACGTTGGGTATAGGGCTGCCTCTATTCCTATGAGTATAGCCGCGATGGATATGTGCCATAGAAAAGGGGGGTTCCTACATCTGCCTGCCAAGGAAACCTAGCGGCCCTAACTTGTTAGAGAAACCTATGAAATGGCTTCATAGTGTACCCTGCCTGCTCACCTTGGTAGTGATATGGGAGTAATTAACCTGGGCATATGGGGATCATGACTCGCGGTGAATGTGCACCACCTCTGCAGAGGGTAACAAACTGTTATAACAGCCGTGCTCATGGTTACGAGCGGCCCGGAAAACTCACAGAATAACTGGATACTTGATGATGATCTTATAAAGTTGTTTATTGATGATATATGATACACATGACTCTGATATATGTTCATATGGGATTAAATGGGAGCTTAAGCATAACTTGATAATACTTGAGAATAAAAGCTTGACCTATTAAAAATGCTAACTGCAGTAAACCAGAGTCTATCCTTTTTGAGCTTCATAACCCCATGTTAGCTTGCTAAGTACGGAATGTACTTACACTTGTTTATTTTCTTTACTTGGATAAAAATCCTGGATGGGTAACAGATGACAACGGGTATGGGGATTTCCCGGAGGATTATTAGGCTTGTGGTCAACCAGTTGACCTTCCCTGTGATGACGGCCACGAGAGTTTTATTATCTTTTTATTATTCCGCTGTGATATATAAGACTAAGTTTTATTATAACTCTGATGTATGAGACACCGTGATGATACTTTATGTAATTTGTCAGCTTGTGTGTGTGATTGTTTCCTGGGCACACACGAGTTTTGTGCATTCAATTTTATCCTTAAAATTGGGTGTGACAAATTGGTATCAAAGCCGTGTTGACTGTAGGACGCAAGCCTAGTTAGAAAATGGTCGTTTTAGCATCTTTGCTCCTCTGGTTTCTTGCTTACTGACTTATTCTTGTTATTTTATTAAAACATTTATGCTTTTCATACCTTAATCTATTATTTAAAATTGTTGATTTTAATTTCATCTCACTTTAAATCTATAGATGTCTCATAATCCGAAGACTGCTTGCCTCAGCACCACCGGCTATCGTGCCATGTTCACCCCGCGTGCCCCACAGGCGGAGAGGGAGATTGTGATCATCTCCGACGACGAGGAGATGGCTACGCCGACGCCTACACCTGTTCCTACACTAGTCGCCGTGCCCATCTATCCTGTGGTAGCTACACCTAAGGAGTCGACGGCTACTTCCCCTACACCTGCACCATCCCCAGCTGTTCCCGTGGTGGATGAGGAGATTGGCTGAAAGTGCAAGTACTACTTCAAGCCAGCCCCTGAGACAGCCTACTACCACACCCTCCTCACCCACGTGTTGGACGACTACTTCCCCGACTTGCACGCCTCCATCAGCTACCACTGCGCCGAGTACAAGCACCCACTGGAGGCTACCTTCTGGAAGGTAGAGCTGGTGGTCACCACATGGAACGATATCATTAATGGACATGAGGTGGAGACTGTCCATTGTGCCCCTGCCAGGAGAGCCCATGCTTTGGATGGCATGGAGGATGCAGCACAGAATGCCTACACCCACTACCATGGTCGTCGCTTTGAGGCCATGAGGGAGGATCACTTCAGGTTCCTTCCTCGAAATGATCATGAGGGTGTTTGGCAGGTTTTGGCTCCACCAGAGAATGACCCAACTCTGGAGGCAACGGTGCAGCATGTCCACGCTATGCAGGGAGTGGATGATGAGGTCAAAGGAGAACTGCGTGCATCTCAGAGGGCGCAGAGACGTCTTCAGAAACAAGTGGATGAACTTCGAGCACAACTTGGACAGCCTTCCATCTACAAGAAGAAGCGCCGGTCCTTCACCATGATTGACACCGCTCCATAGGTGTTAGGTGCCTTGATCTAGATTATCACGTCGTTAGTTCATGTTCTTATTTAGTCTTGTTGGTCTTGTGAACTTGGTTGATTAGATGTTTGATTTGTGAACTTGGTTGATTTGGTATTTTGCTTGATTGCTGGAAGTTTGTGGGCATGTCCACAACTTCCTTAGATGGGAACTTTAAATTTAGAATGAAATCTTAATGCAGATGTTTTGTTTTATCTTATCTCTGCTGTGCTGATTTCTGGAGCAGCCTGTGTTCTTTATCTGGTATCTCGAAATCTGGGATGATAAAAATTCTGAAATTTTTGTGGAGATAACTAGACCTCTGTATCTTTCAAGTGTCTTTGGAATCACGTCAATAGCTGTTCAGGTTTGGGAGATCTAGCTGACACAAGTTGGTGTTCCTGCGCTGTCTGGAACCCAGAACAGTTTCGGTTTAGCTCTACTTTTGACTATGTGTGAGTCAGAATCTGTAAAAGTGATCTAAATGAAAGTTGTAGCTGGTCTCCTAAGCTTTCTAACAAATCTTGGTGGACCTCTGTTGGATCTCTGAAACTCGAGTTATAACAGTTTTTCTGAACTGCTGAATTTGAATCTAGTCCAGAAAATTCTCAGCATTGTTTCTTATCTTTTGTAAACTCTCTATATTTGGAAAATCTCTAAATTTTGCACATTTGTTGGAAAACAGATGGCCGCAAGAGGAGGAAGAGGCAGAGGCCGTGGTCGTGGATGTGATGCTCTCATAAATCCACCACCACCGCCACCTGTGACCATGGAACAGATATTGGGAATGCAAGCGCAGCTGATGCAAGCTATGATGCAGCGCTTGGACAATGAACCTGCAAGAGGACCACCGCCTGTTCAGGTCAGAGATAAGCGTGGTGAGTTCATGAAAGGTCGACCACCGGTGTTCACCCATGCCTCAGACCCTATGGAGGCAGATGATTGGTTGCGTGCTGTGGAGAAGCAACTGAACTTAGCACAATGCAATGACCTTGAGAAGGTGTTGTACGCTTCCGGGCAACTCCGAGGAGCTGCTCAGGATTGGTGGGAATCATTCCAGTTTGGACGTCCCAACAATGCTCCTGCAATCACTTGGCAGGAATTTAAGGACAGTTTCCGATCCTACCATATTCCTGATGGACTAGTGGAACTGAAGCAGGAAGAATTCAGATCTCTCAAGCAAGGATCAATGACTGTGGCGGAGTATCGGGACAAGTTCACGCAACTATCACGCTACGCTCCTAATGATGTAGCGGATGACAAGGATAAGCAACGCCATTTCCTCAAGGGACTCTATGATGGACTGCAGCTCCAGCTGATGTCTAATACTTATCCTAACTTCCAGTCTTTGGTGAATCGCGCAATCGTGATTGGATGATAAGCGCAAGGAGATGGAAGCTAAGAAGAGAAGGCTCCAAGGGCAAGCTTCTGGAAGCAACACTCGCCCACGTGCTTATCCCCAGCAAGGTTTCCAGCAGAGGAATCAAGGACCAACTCACCAGGGAAACCGTGGTCAGTATCCTCAGCGGAACCAGTTCCAGCAACGCCCTCAGTATCAACAACAGTTTGGAAATCAGCATCCCCCGCAACAGACCAGCAATCCTGCAACACGCCAGGGAGTGCCCAACAATGCTCCTGTGAAGAGTGGTGCACCCAACAATCCCAATGCCTGCTACCGATGCGGAGAAGTAGGTCACTATGCTCATCAGTGTCCTAAGAAGCAGAACCAACAAGCACCTCAGAACCAGACCAACAATCAGAAGTTCAACGCCCGACCACCTCACACTGTGAAGGTGAACTATGTGTCATCTGATGCAGCTCAGGAGACGCCTGAGGTCATGTTGGGTACGTTCAGCGTCAATTCTATTTCTGCTACCGTACTTTTTGATTCTGGTGCTTCGCATTCTTTTATCTCCCAAGCTTTTGTTAGAATACATAGCATACCTTTGTGTGCCATGAAAAACCCCATATTAGTGAATTCCCCGGGAGGTAGTATGCCCGTTTCTTATTGGAGCCCCTCAACTAGCATTTCCTTAAGGGGGGTACACTTCAAAGTGAAGCCTATTGTGTTGAGAACAGCGGGAATCGATCTTATTCTGGGAATGGATTGGATGAAACAACACCGGGCAGTGATTCAGTGTCAGGAGAAATCTGTGGTTGTGACATCACTCAATGGGGATAGAATCTGTGTAGAAGTAGTAGTGCGAGCTCAGCCTACAGCCATAGTGAACCAGCTAGATGGTGAAGTCAATGAACAAGATCATGTCGTGGAGGAGTTCCCGGATGTCTTCCCCGATGACTTGCCAGGTATGCCACCTGACCGAGACATTGAATTCATTATTGAATTATTACCTGGAACTGCACCAATAGCTAAACGTCCATATAGAATGGGAGTTAATGAATTAGAAGAGCTTAAGAAACAACTAAAAGAGTTGCAAGAAAAAGGTTTCATACGCCCCAGTTCTTCCCCATGGGGGGCACCTGTGATCTTTGTGGATAAGAAGGATGGTAGTCAACGGATGTGTGTGGATTACCGCTCACTTAATGAGGTTACAATCAAGAATAAATACCCTTTACCTAGGATTGATGATTTGTTTGATCAGTTGAGAGGAGCTCATGTGTTCTCCAAGATTGATCTCCGATCTGGTTATCATCAGCTTAAGATTCAGAACTCGGACATACCCAAGACAACATTCACTACACGGTATGGATTATATGAGTACACCGTTATGTCTTTTGGATTGACCAATGCACCCGCATACTTCATGTATCTGATGAATAAGGTGTTCATGGAGTTTCTGGATAAATTTGTGGTAGTATTCATAGATGACATACTAATATTCTCCAAGACTGAAGAAGAACATGCGGAACACATAAGGTTGGTCTTGCAAAAGCTTAGAGAACATAAATTGTATGCTAAGCAGAGCAAGTGTGAGTTTTGGTTAAAGGAAGTCTCTTTTCTGGGTCATGTTGTCTCCAATGGTGGAATAGCAGTGGATCCAGGCAAAGTGCAAGATATACTGAATTGGAAACCACCAACAACTGTAAGTGAGATTCATAGCTTTTTGGGATTAGCTGGATATTACTGAAGGTTTATTGAAGGTTTTTCCAAGCTAGCCAAGCCTATGACAGCTCTGTTGGAAAAGAATGCTAAGTATGTATGGTCGGATAAATGCCAGGCAAACTTTGAAGAGCTAAAGAAGAGATTGACTACAGCTCCAGTATTAATCTTGCCCGATTTAAGCAAGAACTTCTCTATATATTGTGATGCATCCCGTTTGGGCCTTGGATGTGTGCTTATGCAAGAAGGAAGAGTGGTTGCATATGCATCTAGACAACTAAGGAAGCATGAGTTGAATTATCCTACTCATGACTTGGAGTTGGCAGCTGTGGTTCATGCTTTGAAGATCTAGAGACATTATCTGATTGGACATAAGAGTGATATCTATACTGATCATTAGAGTTTGAAGTATATCTTCACCCAATCAGATCTGAATCTAAGACAACGTCGTTGGTTGGAATTGATCAAAGACTATGATTTGGAAGTGCATTATCACCCGGGAAAGGCAAACGTCGTAGCTGATGCACTTAGCAGAAAGAGCTATGCCAATGGAATTCAGATAACATCTATGTCAGCAGAGTTGTGTTTTGAAATGGAGTATCTCAACTTGAGCCTGGTCACTAATGCAATGGAATTGGTGATAGAGCCTACATTGGAGCAGGAGATACGCAAAGGACAATTGGAGGATGAAAAACTTAAGGAGATAGCAGAGAATGTAGTGCTTGGAAAGGCACCTGGATTCAGAATGGATGAGAATGGTACTCTTTGGTTCGGGAAAAGGATATGTGTACCTGAAGTGAAAGCTATACGAGATGCAATTCTGCAAGAGGCCCATGAGTCTGCTTATTCTATACATCCCGGAAGTACCAAGATGTACTTAGATCTCAAGGAGAAGTATTGGTGGTATGGTTTGAAGAGAGATGTGGCAGAATATGTGGCTTTGTGTGACACTTGTCAAAGAGTGAAAGTTGAGCATCAAAGACCTGCAGGGTTACTACAACCAATGAAGATTCCTGAATGGAAATGGGAAGAAGTTGGTATGGATTTTATTGTAGGATTGCCCCGCACTCAAAGAGGTTATGATTCAATATGGGTAATAGTGGATCGACTCACTAAAGTTGCTCACTTTTTACCAGTCAAGACTACTTATAATGGTGCAAGATTAGCAGAGTTGTACATGGAAAGAATAGTGTGCTTACATGGTGTTCCCAAGAAAATTGTGTCAGATAGAGGCACCCAATTTACATCGTAATTCTGGCATAAAGTACATAGATCTTTGGGAACAAAGCTGAATTTCAGTTCGCTTACACCCAAAACCGATGGATGATCGAAAGGATCAACCAGATTTTGGAAGATATGTTGAGAGCCTGTGCACTTCAGTATGGTGATAGTTGGGATAAGAGTCTGCCTTACGTAGAGTTCTCGTACAACAACAGTTATCAGAAGAGCCTCAAGATGGCACCTTTCGAGGCGTTGTATGGACGTAAGTGTAGAACGCCTTTGTTCTGGAATCAGACTGGAGAAACTCAAGTGTTTGGACCCGATGTCCTTAGAGACGTAGAAGAACAAGTGAGAATGATTAGAGACAATTTGAGAGTGGCTCAATCCCGACAGAAGAGTTACACTGATACTCGCAGAAGAGAGCTGACTTTCGAGATTGGTGATTATGTGTATTTGAAGGTGTCACCAATGAGAAGTGTGAGAAGATTCAATATGAAGGGAAAGTTAGCACCAAGGTATATAGGACCTTTTAAGATCCTAGAGAGACGTGGAGAAGTAGCTTATCAGTTGGAACTGCCTGAGAGCTTGTCCGGTGTGCACGACGTGTTCCATGTTTCTCGATTGAAAAAGTGTCTCGAGGGTACCGGAAGAACAAATTCCTTTGGAAGAACTTCTTTGTCAAGGAAGATCTTACTTATGAAGAGTATCCGATAAAGATCTTGGAAGCTGTCGAAAGAGTTACACGAAGAAGCCGAACAAGTAAAGATGTGCAAGGTGCAAGTGGAATCGTATCTGAGAGGATGAGGCTACTTGGGAAAAAGAGAAAAGGATCGAGAAAGACTTATCCCCAAACTGTTTGAGTAAGCAATCACCCGAATCTCGAGGACGAGATTCATCTTAAAGGGGGTAGAATTGTAACACCCAAAATTTTTCATTCTTTTAAAATAAGTAAATTTGATTTAATTATGTTATTAAGTGTGCATTCAATTATAGGAAACTAATAATTTTGGGGAATTAAAATCAATTATAAGATTTGAAACTTTTGATACAAAACATGTGCTGCAATATTTATTCATGTGATGATTGTTCTTGAATTAAAGTTCAAATGAATTCAAAATTATTGGAAAATGCTTTTTGAAAATTTGTTTGGAAAATAAAAAGGAAAATAATTCTTTTTCTTTTCTCCCCCTCCTTCCTTGTTTTCGGCCCGCTGGCCCCTCTCCCCTTTTCCCCGCTCGGCCCGCCAACCGCCGGCCCAGCCGCGCGCCTCGGCCACTCGGCCTAGCACCAAGGCCAACTGCCGTTGCACAGGCTCAGCCAAGGCCTCGCCACCACCGCTGACCGCACTGGCCCCACCTGGCCGGCGCCGCCTAACCTCCCGCTCGCCCACACTTTGTCAATCACAGAGCCAAGCCGCCGCCCACGATCGGCGTTGTGGGAGCGGCCCCCCTCGCGCCCTTGCCTCTACAAAAGGAAGCCGAGGACGTCCCCGCATCCGCTGCTGCTTTTCCCCGCTCCCTCTCGCATCGCCGTGCCCGTGAGAACCGCCACCCCGAGGTCTCCGAGCTCCGTCGTCCGCCTCCGCGCGAACCTCCGTCACCGAGCCGCCTCCGCTCCGGTTTTCACCGTGGTGAGCATCGCCGTACTCTCCCCTCTCCTCCCATGCTTTTCATTTCTCGTTTCTTGGCTTCCCGAGCCTTGGCCGCGAGCTCCGTGAGCCATGGTCGCCGGCCATGGCGGCCACCGCACTAGCCGCCGTAACGGCATGGCCGCGACCCCCTATCTTCCCCCGCGCTCACCGGTGCCCTTGGAGGTCCATTTGGTGAACCCTAGAACCTAACCGCGCGCGACCGTGACCTCCACGCCGCCGGCAATGGCGCCTGGCCACCAGTGACACTGTTCCGGCCAGCCGTCCCTCCCTAGGCCGATCCTTACCGCCCATCGCGAGATCAACGGCCAGGATTAGAAGTTACCCATTCGCGGGTAATTTTGCTAAAGAGTCCCTGGACTTTTCTAAGTCCTAACCCGCAGCCCAAAGCGTATTTCCCGAATGTGCAATCCCGTTTGGAAAGCGTAAACTCCACGGCTTAAGTCAAAAATATGTTTTCAGTAATTACAGAAATGCCATTTGAACTGTTTTGCTTATAAAATTATCGTTTTAGCTCCGAATTAATCCATTCAAATCGCGTTAGCTTCGTAATTTCATAAGCTACATGTTGGAGCTACTGTTAGTCAAGTTTGGAACTTTTTAATTTCATGATTAGATTTAATTAAATATATGGCTATAGGAAAACCCGTTTAAATCATAACTTTCGCATTTTAGCTCCGTTTTTCGTGAACTTCGCGTTGACGTGATCGTAGCGAGACGTAGAATATGTTTACAAATATTTTATCTTGTTTTCAATACTGTTGGTGTACTGTTCTAATGATAGGAATGTTTGCTATGCATGAATGCTTTTGGAATGTTATATGTTGCCGTGTTGGTCGCGTTCAGACGGTGAGGAAAACGTTGGAGACCAAGAACTCTTCGACGACCAGCAGGACCAGCACGAGTTTGTGAACCAAGGCAAGTATAACATGGGCCTTCCTTGATGTCCTATTTCACTTTAATCAATTACTCATTTGCATGTGTCTAATTTTGATACCCGTAAGGACATCCTAGTGATTGTTTATCCTGTTCCTTGTCTCCTATGGGTTAAATGCATGTGGGTAGATTGCTAGTGCTCTAACTGAACTTGGCATACATGTTGATGAATGATACTATGGAACAAAGTGAGTAACATGATTTATAACAACTGTTCCATAGGGCGAAAGTGCAAATGACCTTTGTTCATGTTGCTCCCGGCCCTCCATAAGGACTTATCTGTCGGCAAAAGCTGGGATTGACAGTGCAACCGGGAGAGTCATATGGCTCTGACTTTAGCTCAGTAATAGGATCCTTCCTAACTAGTTAGAGGTTACCTTTTTGGCGCAAATGGGGCTTGCCACGTTGGGTATAGGGCTGCCTCTGTTCCTATGAGTATAGCCGCGATGGATATGTGCCATAGGAAAGGGGGGTTCCTACATCTGCCTGCCAAGGAAACCTAGCAGCCCTAACTTGTTAGAGAAACCTATGAAATTGCTTCATAGTGTACCCTGCCCGCTCACCTTGGCAGTGATATGGGAGTAATTAACCCGGGCATATGGGGATCATGACTCGCGGTGAATGTGCACCACCTCTGCAGAGGGTAACAAACTGTTATAATAGCCGTGCTCACAGTTACGAGCGGCCCGGAAAACTCATAGAATAACTGGATACTTGATGATGATCTTATAAAGTTGTTTATTGATGATATATGGTACACATGACTTTGATATATGTTCATATGGGATTAAATGGGAGCTTAAGCATAACTTGATAATACTTGAGAATAAAAGCTTGACCTATTAAAAATGCTAACTGCAGTAAACCAGAGTCTATCCTTTTTGAGCTTCATAACCCCATGTTAGCTTGCTAAGTATGGAATGTACTTACACTTGTTTATTTTCTTTACTTGGATAAAAATCCCGGATGGGTAACAATGACAACGGGTATGGGGATTTCCCGGAGGATTATTAGGCTTGTGGTCAACCAGTTGACCTTCCCTGTGATGACGGCCACGAAAGTTTTATTATCTTTTTATTATTCCGCTGTGATATATAAGACTAAGTTTTATTATAACTCTGATGTATGAGACACCGTGATGATACTTTATGTAATTTGTTAGCTTGTGTGTGTGATTGTTTCCTGGGCACACACGAGTTTTGTGCATTCAATTTTATCCTTAAAATTGGGTGTGACAATAACCTAGTAGCATGTGCTTCTTCAAGAATTGACTGCCGCAACTCAGGAACTTTTGGTACTACCAAACAATCCTTGAACCATAGCACACCTTCATTATCTATACTGAAACATTCCGCCTTTCCATTCCTGACTCTTTCCTTGATATGGGCTACACCCTTGTTTTCCTTCTGAGCAGCAATAACTTGATCTCGAATAGTGGCTTCAACAATTATGTTGGTCAAACTACCTTGTTGAATTACTTCTACATTTAACTTCTCCATCTCTTGACATAAAGTCAAACCCATTGTTCTTACTGTCAGGCAATTGCAATAACTTTTATGATCGAGAGCATCGCCACCACATTTGCTTTACCAGGGTGATAATGTACTTCCAAGTCATAATCGTTAATCAACTCTAACCATCTTCTTTGTCGCATATTCAACTCGATTGAGTAAAGATATATTTTAAGCTCTTGTGGTTCAGTATAAATATGGCACATATTACCAAGTAGGTAATGCCGCCAAATCTTGAGTATGGACCATAGCTGCTAACTCCAGATCATGAGTCGGATAGTGTTCTTCATGTTGCTTAAGTTGCCTGGATGCATAAGCAATAACTCGGCCTTCTTGCATCAACACACATCCAATACCAATACCTGAAGCATCACAATAAACATCAAACGACTTCTCGATATCGGGTTGGGCTATAACAGTGCGGTGGTCAAAGGTCAATCTCTTCAAAGTCCGGAAAGCCTCTTCACAATCAGATGACCAGGCAAACTTGACTTGATTCTTCAGTAACTTAGTTATGGACTTTGATACTTTAGAGAAATCTGGAATAAACCGACGGTAATACCCCGCCAATCCCATAAAACTCCAAACTTGATGAACTGTGGTTGGTGGTTTCCAATCAAGCACATCCTTCACTTTGCTTGGATCAACAGCAACTCCTTCCTCTAACAAGATGTGTCCGAGAAATTGTACTTCCTTAAGCCAAAAATCACACTTGCTGAACTTGGCATATAGTTGATGTTCCCTCAAGCGAGTCAGAACAATTCTGAGATGTTTCGCATGTTCTTCCTTATTCTTGGAATATACTAGAATATCATCAATAAACACCACTACAAATTTGTCTAGCTCAGGCATGAATACTGAATTCATCAAATACATGAAATGAGCTGGAGCATTGGTCAAACCAAAAGACATTACCAAATATTCATATAGTCCATATCTTGTGGTAAATGCCGTTTTGGGAATATCTTCAGGCTTTATCTTGATTTGATGATATCCTGACCTCAAATCTATCTTGGAGAAAACCTTGGCTCCGGCCAATTGATCAAAAAGCAAATCTATCCGAGGTAATGGATATTTATTCTTGATGGTCACTTCATTCAACGGACGATAATCAACACATAACCTCAGAGTCTCATCTTTCTTTTTCACAAAAATTGCCGGACACCCCCAAGGCGACGAACTAGGTTGTATAAACCCTTTCTCAATCAATTCTTGCAACTGAGTTTTCAACTCGACTAACTCCTTAGGTGGCATCCTATAAGCTCTCCAAGAAATCAGAGCTGTTCCAGGTTGCAATTCTATGTTAAACTGGACATCCCTATCAGGTGGTAGACCGGGTAAATCCTCAGGAAACACATCAGGAAATTCACATACTACCAGGATATCTCTAATCTCTTTGACAGCAGTTGCACAAACTCTGCCCACTGATCTTCTTAAGGTTGGAAGTTGGATGAGAAGTTGAGAAGTTCTATCTGGCAAACTCACCCTTATAGTTCTATTCAAAGCATCTATAATAGCCTTATGCTGATACATCCAATTCATTACTAAGATTACATCTATATCCTGATCCTTAAGGATAATCATGGTAGTGGGAAAAATATGCCCACCCAGGTTTATGGGCACCTGGTATACCATTTCCTTAGTACACAGACGTCCCCCGGGCGACTGTACAAAGAAATTTTCCTTTGTTGTCCCAATTGAAATTTCATACTTCACCACAAATGTTCTATTGATGAATGAATGCGATGCGCCAGAATAAAAAAGTATAACTGCAGGACGATTGACAACAGGAAACATACCCATCATCACTGGCTCTCTTCAGGAATCTCCCCAGCTTGAATATAGAACACCCATCCTGTCTTCCTTTCATCTTTGCCTTTCTGAGCATTCTGATTGTTATTCTTGTTTTGTGCCTGAGCCTGTTGTTGGTTTGCAGGGGCCTTTTGATAATTGGGATTAGACTGCCTTGGATACGGACATTCTCTCGAGAAATGACCAGGCTTGCCACAATTGAAACAGGGATACTTGTGACCCTGGGGTGTTGAAGCAGAAACCCTAGAAACATTTGTCGGTTGTGGATTCTGATAAGTTGTAGCAGGACGAACATTTGATTGCTGACCGGCTTGAAACTACGGCGGACGATAAGGAGGATGATTATGATTAACTGGATGATAAATCACCCTCTGCCTCTTCAGATTTCCCCCATAAGATCCAGACGACATACTCTTTTTCTTTTTGAGCTCCTTATGCTGCCGATAGTTTGCCTCTGAAGCAATAGCAATATTCACTGCCTCATGATAAGTAACATTGGTACATGTTGTCATCATAGTCTGTAATTTGGTATTCAGACCTCTCATGAACCATTTCTTTTTCTTGGCATCAGTATTGACATGTTCAGGTGCATATTGTGACAGGTGATTGAATCTTCCCACATACTGCATCACGGTTTGGTCCCCTTGCCTCAAAGCAAGAAATTCATCCAGCTTCATAGCCATAACTCCCTCTGGGATATAATGGGCTCTGAAAGCAGTACGAAACTCCATCCAAGTTAACGGAACACCTGCGGGTTGCATGGCCGTAAGATTTGCATACCAAGCACCGGCTGCACCTCTAAGTTGCTGAGCAGCAAAGACTAGTTTCTGAAACTCTGTGCATGGTATAAGATCAAACTTCTGCTCCATGGTCCTAAGCCAATCGTCAGCCTCCAGTGGTTCATCTGCCTTAGTGAACACTGGGGGTTTTGTATCTATGAAGTCCACATATGTAGCCTCCTGCCTATTATGATGGCGACCACGGTTTCCATGCATCTGATTCTGATTACTTTGAGCCATCTCATGAAGCAAACGCGAATTTTCAACCGTCACATTGACAAGTGCGGCTGTAGCATCTGCTAGATTTGTTGGAACTGGTGGCGGATCTAGAATATCATTTTCATTTTGTGAAGTACCAGGAATATACGAACCCCGCGTACGACGCATCTGTTCACAACAAACCAAACTTTACTTCACAAGCCTTTATTGATTGATAAAAGAGCGGATTGCAACTCATTACACTAGTTTCACTTATTTAAACACAAAACCGCATTTAAACAAGACTACTTAACTTAAACTAGAACTAACTATTTCACAACTCTACTCCTTTTTGCGATTACATCAAACTTCAGGCTCGGTATCCATTCCAGAAATATTACCGCCTTCATTGTCACTTTCATCGATCATTACTAATTCTTCAGGATCTTCTTCTTCTTCTTCCGATTCACTACCATCGGCAAGGATAACACCGGGGTCCATTTCATCAGCTTGGGGTTCATGATTTGGATCTAGGAGATTGCTTAGCCTATGAACTTCCTCATGCAGATAGGTATTATGCTCCTCTAAGTCTTCTACATAAAATTCTAACTCATGAGTTCTAGCTCTAGCTACATTTTCCCTATGCCAAGCTTCATTCCTTCCTTCCACAGTACGAACTAACATACGTTCGTAGTTCCTGTGAACGGTGGTGAGACGTCTTAGTTGCTCCTGTAATCTGCCCACCTGAATGGCGTCCATAGCCCTATCTCTAGTAGCTTGGGCTAACTCTGCAGAAATCCTCTGTATCTCTGCCTGAGGATCAGGCCTAGAGCGCTACTGCTAGCACCATCATTCCTAGGGGCTAGTTGGTACCAAGGAACTCCTTTGGGCCCAGTGGACTTACGGGGTGTCTTCTTGGTACGAGCCATACTGTACAAGCAGTATTAATCCAAGTAAAACAATCTAACAATAGCCTCAAAAGCAGTAACGATGGACTACACACTCAACCCATACACACTACTCATCCCAGACTCAGAGACGAAGGAAGTAACAAGTAACTTAATTATGATGCATGAATCGTTCTGACGAACAAAACCACCAAGGCTTAAAACGAAAATAAACAACATTTGTTTTTATATAGGGCATAATAAGATTACTACTCCACCACACAAAACCTTTTTAATCAAATAAGGAATGGTGAGAAGGAAATAAGACAAGTCAGAAGCAATTTGGACCAAATTAATCAAGTTAAATTTAGTCATCCCAAATCATTTTGAAGTTTTTGTAAACCAATACCACAAAAACTTTGTAACGATCGCTCTGATACCATTCTGTGGCAGAACCTCCTAAATTATAGGGCCCACATGCACCTGTCACTGTCCAACGACCTTTGACATCTATCCATATGTTCCCGGTAACTTAAGAAGACTGTCGGGTGTCCTCGGAGAACCTCGAATCATCAACGATTTCTGAGCAGGATCACATTACAGAGTTATTGCAGTATTACAACAGTTTATTCAAATAGATACATCAGAGTAAAAGTAACGGAAGACTTACGATAACATAGTTTACAAACCATTTGTTTCAAACCATACAACTAAGTTCGATATTAATACAAACCAAAGTAGTGGAGTGGCATTATAATATATTACAAAACACACAACATAAGCTGCCCTGCCCAAGGGCCACACATTTAATTATCGTCATCGCACTGAACAACAGTCATGCAACACGATCCAAAACAGATCTGCTCATGAGCCTCACCTGCAACAAGGGTCAACGAACCCTGAGTACAAAAGTACTCAACAAGACTTAACCAAAATAAGAATTTAAAAGAACGCAGGAATGCAGGCTCATGGGATTCAAGGTATGGCTTTAGCAATAATCAAGGTTCTTTTGCGTAAAAGCATTTTAACAAAATTCTTTATATCAATGTTTAAAACTTCATAAAGATCATGTACAAAGCTGACACGATCCGAATTGAGATCATGAAACTTCGTATCCAACACTTTCTCATACCATCCTCAGTTTCCAGTTATTAATTACTACGATGATGACCAGTGAGTTGAGTCTCCATAACCGAGGAGCAACGACGATTCGAACCGATTATAACCCAGCTGGGAATTCCAGACCACACGACATATGTAGGTCCCCGACCTACATATACCAACCTACCCTCGGATCCTTTAAAACAAGAACGGGTCCGCGCCACCCGAGAATACAGTACTCCACCAATCCAGCCCATTGCCATGTGGGTACACGCTATTCCCGCCATCTCTCCACTCCCAGTGCGCGAGTAGCCATTCTCGTAATAGAATAGCCAAGTTAAGGCTTACCGGAGTATGTGGTTAGTACTACAAAGTCTCACCTCATGCAATTCAACAACGGACGGACCTTAATCGACACAGGCGGAAAGAACCTGCTCACAAGACCTCCATGTCTTGTGGCTCACACACACCGAGTCCGCCCGGTCTAGATTTATTACTCCACATTCCCATATCACATGTTAATATAATTAACCAAAGCTCCATTTAAAACTTGCAGATGACAGGTAATCACCCGACCCGCCATATCACAAAAATAACAAAAACAGACACTATTCACTTATTTCAGAAAAATAGAAAATCCATTTTGAACGCTGAGTCACTGACAACCGGGTCCCACTTGTCATCTTCAACCTCCGACGTTGACCACGGTAGCGACGGCTCTGACCGGCGATTCCTCGCCGACGGTGAGTCCAACGGCGACGGCCAAAGTACCAAAACGATCACCAAGACTAGGCGCATCGATTGACGTCCCTATCTATACTTATTACGGCCCTATACTAGCTCGACGGCGGCCATGGCGGACGCGGTAGCGTGGCTGCGCTACGCCGGCGATAGGAACTCGGTAACGATGAAACAAACAACTCGGGTAGAACCAGGGGCTCACCCCGAACACACTGGAGTTGCTGGCAAGCCTAAGAAGCAATGGAGACACGGTTCGATGGTCACAGCGATCACGGCGGAGCAAATTTCGATGACGGCGATGCTCCGGCGACTGCGGTGGAGGAAATGGTCAATCAACCGGGCACCAAGCACCATGGCATCGAGGCGAAGCTAAAGAAAGAGTCAGAAATAGCAGAGGCTCACCATAACGCGCTGGCCACGGCAACGCACACACCACGGTGGTGCTGCCGGCCGCGAGGAAGAAAACGATGAACGCCGAGTTCACGGCGAAATCAAGCGACTAGAGCTAGCTGGCTGGGTGCGCAAGGAACTAGTGGAGCTGGGACACGCATCGCTGCGACGGCTCAGACGCTGGTTCGACGGCGAGGGCTCAACGGAGAATGGCGGTGGCGGCGGGAGAAAACAGAGCAAGAGAAAAGAACGACGACGACGGCGCCTCGGTCCAAATAACACGGCTCAGAAGCTCAAGGAAGCTGCGCTGTGGCCTTCACTGCGCCAGCGCGACGCCAAAAACGGCCACGACCGTGCCTGGAAGCAAACCGAAGATCGCCGGCGATGAGTTGGCTTCCGCGGTTACTGTTCATCAAAATTACAGAATTGCCATCTGCCAAAATTCCCAAATTACTCCCAAATTTTCATAACAACTCAAAAATCTCCGAAAACAAAAGTTGTTCAAAATAAAAAGTTCTACAACTTTTCTTTTGAAACCATACCCAAATTCGGCCTACATTTTGAAATGAACTTTTAAATTTAAAGCGGGGATGTTTAAGGAATTTCGCCTTTTTAAATAACTTCAAATTTTACTAAACAACTTGAAAAACTCCAAAAATAAACTTTGTATAACTCGACAAGCTCTACAACTTTGCTTTAAGACTCAACCCCAAAATGTGCTTCGATTTTGAAATGGATTTTTAGGGTCGGATTTAAATATTGAAAATCAGGGTTTTCGGAATTTCAAATCAATACAAAGATTTCAAACTTGATTCAAACAATACCAAGCAATACTTATAACATAAATGTAAACTTGTTTTAGTGAATGCATAACAAAATTTGCAACATGACCAATGCCTTGCAATGCATATGATGATATGTTCGGTTTTTAATATTTAAACACCCGAGTTGTTACACCCCACCAAGGTAAGAATTCTATGTCCCTACTTAGTAGTATTTATATTTCTCACATTTTTCATTTCATTAGCATCTAAAAAAATGTTGCTATGCTTTGTAAATAAATAAATTAAGCTAGTAACCCATGGTTATGTTTATGCTTTATGCTTTATGTTTTTAGTTTCAAATAAAAACACTCTCACTACTATCTAATAAAAAGGAGACAACTGCCGGACCCAAATAAAATGTTGCTCAATTAATTTCTACACCACTCTCATTTTTTTTGCAACCACTGATGATTGGCATTGTCAGTATATTTTTGCTTTTACCGTGAACTTGAGTCCCGTGGGTTGCAAATGCTAGATCTAAGTTTGAGTGGTAGAATAGCATGATTAGCAAAGAATGGAGTAAGTTTTTATCCTGTCTTGAGCCAAGTTTATCTCTAGAGAATTTCTTTGTGAAAACATAAAAACTTGCTTAGTTTTTTTCTGTGGCAAGAAACACCTACTAGAGCCATATATGTTTAGCACTTAGAAAAACTTCCACACATGCTACTTGCCTTAGTAGCGAGCCTAGTCAAGCCTTATTGATTTTAGTTGAGAAACTTGTCATACTCCCATGGCCGAGAGCACATACACCCACCTATATATTTGCTACTCGTACACTGAGAGTATGCAATCACATGCTTTCCACTCCAAATATTTACTCCATGGAAAAGTTTATTCCTCATTGAAATATCTCTCAAAAGGGAGCATGGCTATCTCTAAAAAAAGAGAAAAAGGGAGAGAAAAGAAAAAGAAGAAAAAGGTTTGTGTCTCCTCTTGTCGAAAAAATGATGATGAAAAGAGAGGTAGCCATGCCTCCAACAAGAAAAGAGGATGCCATGAAAGGAGTAAATTCCACATATACCGCACACATGCACTCTCTTGGTCTAGGTTTATGACTTGTTGCTCCTTTTATCCAGGTGTTTGACTTAGCAATAAATGCTATGCAATGTATGCCTTCATATTTTTCCTTGCCCATAAACTCCACATAAGCTTTAGTAATAGGAATGAAGGCACATTTTGAGCCTTTGGTGAGGAGCATACACACTTATGAGAGATTGAGTGCGCCACAGAAAGAACTAGAGCTTGTGATTTTTCTTGCCAAAATTTATAAAAGCCTCCAGATGATATTTCTAAGCAAAATAGATAAGGAGAAAAGACCCTCTTTCTAGCTGATCTGTGTTTGACACTCAGACAAGGTGAAGGCCAAAAGCCCCATGGTGACAAAGGTCATGTGGGTAAGAGTTTCTATATTAACATTTCCAATTCAAAGGTTGGTATGTTTGTGTGCAAAAGTGCATGACTTAGTAAGTAGCAGACGTTTTCACGCTAAGTCCCCATCTTTGCTCAGGGAAAGACAAGCTTGGGGGAGCTTGTTGATGGTCACTAAACACCTATTTAAGGCATCAACAATGCATACATTTCAAAGGAAAATCAACATAAAATGAAAAGATTTGGTTTATTACTAATGGAATTCCACTTGTACATGAGATCTATTTGAATGCAGGAAAAATAGTGAAAAGGTGGAAAATATGCACCATGGAGGCAAATGGACGTGGCAGGGGCCTCTAGGCCCACATTGCCATGCCGACCGGTGGCAATGTGGCACCTCCCGACACCACCCTATCCTTGTCCATGTCATCGATCCGTGGGACACCTCCTACACTGCATATAACAAGCATCCATTTCTTGTTGGTTTGAGCAGTGGCCATGATTCACTTGCCATGGATCCATGGGCCCATTTTCATCCCCTTGGAGGCCATCAACCGACTTTGGAACCAACTTTAGACCAAGTCTTCACATGTGCTGGGAATGCAACCGCCTTTGGGAGCAAACTGTGACCCTCCAATGCAATGGTGGTGCATCAGAGGGCCGGCTGGCGCCCTCACCCCACCACCCGGCGACCAAGGAAGCTCCACCGCCTCTCCACTGCCTACAAAACCCCCCTTGCTCCTTAGTGCTATAAATAGAGGTGTTTCCCGCAGTTGTAAAGCGTCCCAAGTAGAATCATTCTCTCTACTCCTAAGTTTAGGTTAGTGGTGAGAGTGAGAGTGAAGAAGTGAAGAGCTAGGAGCTTAGGAGGAGTCCTCGGGAGTCTCTCTGTAAGCTCTTGTAAGCTAGTCTTGCTTTCTATTTATATTTCCTTTAGTACTTGTCTTTATTTTCAACATTTACTTTCTTGCAATTAGAGTAAAGTAGTGTTGTGAAAATTATGATCATATCTTGTTTAGTTAGTAAGTTTTCGATATATGGGATCCTCGTCACTAGTTGGTGCTCTTATCTTAGCGTGAGATTAGAGTTGTATCACTTAGTGTAAGCGTGGTGCTTAGACTATAGGGTACCTTGGGATGTGGCTAGTTCTCTAGATAGATTATGGTAGGTGGCAGTTGTCCATCCTCTGTATTCCACCACGTTGGAATTAGTTATTAAATCATAGGACTCATGTTGCTTTGTGCCTAATCAACCTTAGGATGAGTTTAGGGCAGGTACGCCCTGAAGTATATTCATTGCTCACTTGCTAGACAATTGATAGGATTACAATTAAGACAGTACTTCATTTATCTTCACCTACTCTGTGACCATAGTAGTAGTAGCAGTCTTTCTCAATTTATTATTTTAGTTAGTTTAGTTTACTTTCATTTGTTCCATTACATTCATGTCTAGGAAATTCATTTGAACTTAAGTGATCATTTATCTAAGTCATACTATGCCTTCTCTGTGGAAATAAATACGATACTTGGTTACTCCCAAGTGAAGTGCTACATCAATATATTTTGTGCGCTTGTGGAATTGGACCAATAGTTATAAGAAATATCTACACCGGTACTCTGGGTAAGGTCCAAGGCTCAGGGAAGCAAGCAGTATGACCCTCTCTTGAGGTGCTCATGAGCATCACACATCATGCGGCGAAGGGCCAAACATGAAACGGACTGGACACAAGCCTCGACAGAGGTCTCCACCTTGAGCTCCTAGAAAGCATGCAGCTCCCACAGAGTCTCACTCACAGGGACCATGAGGTGGATGACGATGTGGCCCTGCAGTCCGTTGGGTCCTGGCTCACCATGATAGACGTACTCGATCTACTCGGTAGGAACACCAAGCTCCTCAAAGATGTCATAGAGCATCTGAGCGAAACCTCTGTAGCTCAGACCATCAATGGGAAGCTCAACTATGGGTGCCATCTGCAAATCAGTCCATAAAAGGGGATCAACATGTTAGAGAAGAGGTAAGCCATGCATAAAAAGATGCAAGGTCGGTACATATAACCGAGAAAGACAAGTTCCACTCCTAATTCTATCGTCCAAACCTAGGGGTCTTGTCCTAGGGTTAAGTATAGCTCTGATACCAACTGAAATGATCCCGATTCCCATGAAGGGAAAATCCATAGATTCGAAGTATAACGTGATAGTACTAGGCGATCATCCCATCACATTATCAAATAACAGTTGATATCACAGTCATACATCGAATACCTATCTTAAAGAGAGTGCAAATAGCAAGGTTTACTCATTATTACATCGCCACTTGGTGAAATCACTCAGAGCATGTAGCAACTAGAACAGCATCTGGTAGAACGGCAGCGGGCGTCGACTCCATCTTCATGAACCAAACTTGCATGTAGGAACAAGAACTCTAATCCTCCTAACCATCTCCCAGGTAGTCGTACTCAAACTTGGAACCTGCCAAACAATTATGAGTATGATTTGTACTGGCCACTGGCTTCCACCCTATGCTTTGCGTTTGCTTTGTGATAGTGGAATGCAAGGGTAGAGCAAAAGACCTAATTGTGGTTGTAGTTTTCCCTATGTGAGTATGTCATGTTTTAATAATAATTCATCAAGTTTTAACCCATCTGATCCACACATTCTCCCATCCCATCACACACATCTCACCACTCTCACACTCACTAGGCGACAAGGATGACTCCCTCTCATGCCTTGCCTCATCGACCAAAGCTGAAATCCAACACAAGAACCCGGGGGGGAGAGAAGAAAGGACTCCACTCTCTAATCAAGGGAAGCGTAGGTCATAGGAATGTCTATATCTGTGGACATGCCTATATGTATAGATCGATCAACTCTACAGAGCGTATACACCTAGAACCACAAGATCACCATCATCGGTGGTGCCCCACCTAGGCCGATACCGGGCTACCTTCCAACCGGTGCGATGCCACCCTACCACTCAACCCTAGGCCACCCCAGAGTCCACCAAAATGCTGAAACTATTAGACATAGTACCTGGCCAAAGAGGTCACTATGCTATCTTAGGAGGGTGTGGGCCACACACCCGTACCTCCCTACAATATCCACTTCCAACCTAGTAGTAATGGCACCGTCCTAGGTGGTCAGCATCCATCCCCCGCCCATTTAGGAATGAGTGGCATGCACGTAGGGTCCTATGATCTGGTTCTCTTGACATACAAGTCCTTAGGGGGACCGCACAAGATATCTTCTCAAGGGGGATAACCAACACCCCGTGCCTCAATGGCACCTCCATCCCGGGGCTTCATCCTACAAAGACACTCCACCCTAGGATCTCCTCATCTCACATGCACTCGCCATAGGTACCTCATGTAGGGGATGCCTTGGTCGCAACCCCCGGCAAGACTCGTCCAATGACTCATCATAAGATCCTACCCAATTGACTCAACCCTCACCACCCACCCAAGACGCATGCCAAGATCTCCCTAGTTGTTACCACATTATCGGCACTAAGGGCCTTATCCACTCTCAAACAATCCTCCACCAAGCATCACATCATAGATATAATGCATAGTAGAAGCAGTAGTAAGTAAGTAAGCGAGCATCTTGCCTAGCAGCGGGTGTGCAGGGGTATAGGTTGCGACAAGGTAATGACTCACAAGCAATTCTACCATGCAACCTATCATAGATCATTGCATAAAAGTAAAGCACTAACCTCTACATTATAGCATGTCTACTAGGATTCTATGAGGTTGGGTGGGATGTGGCACCTGGCAAGTCATCCCCAAGCTCCTCAGTGTAGTCAAGGTCATACTCCTCAGTCTGTGTCTCCTCTAGGTCTATCAAACAAGACATATAACCATGATAAGCGACTCCTATAGATGGTCACAAAGAAACAAAGGAAATTCAAAAGATCCAAATGCACTCAAACATAAGCCTATGACATAGAGCTCATTTTTAGAAAAAATTGGACTCTAGTTTCATATTTTTCGGAAGTCATATGAAATTTCTACGAATTTTCTAAGTGTAAATCATATTTTGAAAAAGAAAAAGAATTGGATAAACTAGATGCTGACACGTGGAATGCTATGATTGGGTGAGGCGGTTGAGTCACTGACAGGTAGGGTCGGTCAACGGTCAGCGTTGACCGGTCAACGACCAACGTTGACTGGGCTCGGATTGGGCCTAGCGGGCCAGATTTGGGCTGAGTTGGGATGGCCCGGCCTGGACACGTGTCAAATAGGCAGGCAGCCATGTGGCACTTATGGGACACTACTGGGCTTGCCTCATGAATGTGGCTTACGGTGGATAGCTCGGCGCGGGTCCATGGACCGCAGGCACGGTCCTTGGTGGACCACGTCCACTCTTTCTCCTCCTTCTCTGGTTGACAGTGCACCGAGTGCATTGAGCGGCAACAGGGGTGTAGTGGCTCCTTCTCCCCTCACGGTGGTACTCTCACCAGCGGCAAGCTCGTGCGTCAGAGCGCTATGGTGGCTTGGCAAGGCAGTTAAGGGCTCATCATCATCACGGCCTTGAGATGAACCCACCGAGGGGTCAAAGGTGGCACCTTGGGGTTCTGGACGGCCGGCGATGGCAGCTCAGTGGCTCACGGCCCCGTGGGGTCGATGACGAAGGCACTTGGGATGTTGACACGGCTCCTGTGGGACTCCTATGGCTTCATCATGCACCAATGAATGCGGCTAGGGTGCTAGGCATGACTCTAAGGGCTCCGGTGAGGCTGGCAATGGCGGCAGCGGCTCGGCAGCGATGGCGGGCTGTGACGAGGTGGCTATGGCCTTGATTGGAGCCAAAGGTGGCTCCTTTCCTTCACTTGTGGCCACGGGGAAGGCAAATGACTCGACGGTGGTGACTATGGTGAACTAGGACAAAGCGAGGGATTTGTGCTCCATCACCTACACGGCTACACGCACAGGGTGACGGCGGACATCATCGGACCCTCCTCGCGTCGCGAGGCAGCCGAAAGCGGTAGGAACACCGGAAGCACAGTGGTAGCTTAGGAGCACGGCGACTCTAGCGGGGCGTAGATGACCAGTGGCTCCTAAGCTTTAACAGGCCAGCCACCTAGGTGGCTAGGCTCGTGAGGTCACGGTGATCATCATCGGCCTATCCCCAATCTTTGAAGTGGCCAAGATCGGTAGGAACATGGTGGCGGCATGGGAGGTTGTGGCTTCAGCGATGTAGAACAAGGCCAGCGGCTCCTAGGGGTCCTCTTCTCCTTCTACCTAGCATGTGTCATGTCCCTTGATGAGGCAAAGCTCGCCATGGTGGTCTTTTTACCTCTACCGGCTCGAGGTGGCTAGAACAGAGTGGTGGCATGGCGGACTTCAGCCATGGCGACCACTGTTGGTGCGATGTGTAGGTGCTGTCATTCTCGAGCACCGGTGGCTTGGCAAGGCCATTCCTTGGCTCGTGTGCGTGTGTGTAGTGCATCACAACGGTGAAACGACTGGCCTTTGGCCCTCCTAAGGGGGAGAACACTTCAGCATAGCCATGGCATGTCCACGGTGAGCATGGGCTAGCGACATAGGAGCTCACCATGGTGGTGGGGTAGGTAGGATGGTGGTGCGGTGATGAGTTGTGGCCATGGCGAGTCGGGGCAGTGCAAGGAGAACAGCGACATCGGTGTAGTCGATCGGCGTAGCGTCCACCACTCTAGCGACTCCAGTGACTCAAGCCTCCTTCCTTCCCCTTCTCCTCCCTTCTCCTTGGCTTGGTGTGGTCCATGGGTTGCCACAGAGTGGTGGCAGGGTATGAGAGAGGCGCTAGGGCACCGGAGGAGCGGTTTTATAGCTGGGCGGTGGCCATGGCGGGAGGCGATGGAGGGGCACCTGTATGGTGATTAGGGTGCCTGGGCTAGGGTTTTTGGGTGCGCGGGGTGATTGCGCACCCACTAACATAAACATTAACAGACTGCAAGAGGTGGTAGACAAGTGACTCTACTTAACTATCCCTGTATTGACATCGGTCATCTAGTGAGCAACTTATGTCACCCCTGTTGGATCGAAAAGGTATACAATACTTAAAGTTGGACAAGTTATTAGTCGGATGATAAATGGACCGGGATATTATGTCCTATAATAGGTCACCTGGTGCTCGGGAGCTTTCTATTCAAGTCTTGATCTTTATGTGCAAGGTAATCTTGCAGTAAAAAATCGACCTTCTTCGGTGTGATCCCTTTTCTACTGACTTCCATGGTGACTGTCTGTTTGCACATCAACTACAATTGTTGTCGTCAAAAAGGAAGTTTTGGAGCTTTTTAAGTGTTGGAAGACAACTAATTAGTTACCAGTAGGAAAGTTAATCTCCAACTTGGTAACGACTCTTTGGTAGCCCTGAAGGCTATGTCTCATAGAACAATGTTAAGCAAAGAAACAAGAAAGTCAGTCAGCGATGCAAGTACTGCTTTCTTCTCCAAACCTTAAGTCGTTAGGTCAATTCCATCTTGAACAATCACACAGGTAGTGCAAGATGTTGTATCAGCAAAGTAAAGAGCTAGAGAAAGCACGTTCCTAGTCTCGGTCAGCATCATTATGTATATGGTGCTATCAAAGGATTTGTTTAGGACTCTATTGGATGAAGCATAGAAGGGTAGTTAGAAAGTGTCCCTTATCTTGGCCGGACTGCCCCTCCATGTGGAGTATGCCTTGTGCCCTGCAAAAAACAACCCACAAGTCTAGTGCTTGTGCATCGTTGAGTTGGTGTCTAAATCAACGGTTGAGGTTGTTTCCTGAGAAGCATGTAAGGAAAAACCCTAACCTCTCTCCTTAGTGAGAAAGCTGCTGCTGCTGTATGAAGAGTTAGAGAGTGCAGAACACACTCCACAATGTGTGATACAAAGAAAAAGAAGAACGGGAAATCTGTCCAGATTTCATGCCACTAAACCGATTACCTTTAAGACGGTGATTAGAGGCACAAACATGGTTGGATTGTCACAAAACTTGGTGAGCTCATTCCTCGCTTAGGGTAATTCGATGTCTGAAGTTGGTTTGAGGATTGGTTGAGTAAAGCATTGGATTTGAGAGATGTTTTGTCAGTTCGGGTCACTAAAATTTTAGAACAGAGCAGTTTTGGTAGATGATTTGTTTGCATAGACAAACGGTGTCCATTTGAGCTGAATTTAGATCAGTAGTTAGAGGACTCTTGGATCTATATGTCTACCAAAATTCGTGCACAATGGAGTATTAGTTTATGAGATATTAACTGAAAACCAAGGTGTACAGAATCTGTGATTCTATGTTGACTGCTATCATCCCTCATATTAGAAGGTTGTGTTTGTAATTGATGCCAATATTAGCAACATGGTCAATGTTTTGCTGTTAGATAATCCTTTAGATGCCCTAGATAAGACTCCTTGCCCCCTTTGTGCCTTGCTTTTACCCTCTCATATCAATAATGTTTGAGCAGTCAAGTTGTTCTACAAGTCAATTTGTGCTGTTGCGAGTCGAAAACAACTTGAAAGGTGTCAAATAACAGATTTTAGATTATGATTTTGAGTTGTTGATTGACATTAAAAAGAAAGCTTCAATGTCAAACGTAGTTCAACAAGTAAGCTTTGTTGGATTTTAATTGTACCGTGAAGGAAAAGTTGCACTCAAGCTACTTTGGTAGAGGACTACTTTTCGAACTTTGTGAACAAACATGGAACCATTGTAATGAGTAGCCTTCAGAAGCTTGCGGTCTAGTGCAAAGTTCATATGGCCTATGCTATATTCACTACAGAAACAAATAATTATGAGGAGTTGGTTTATGATCCAAAACACTCTCCGTATCCCGAGAATGAAGCACTATGCTGTCTTGGATTCCTCCCAAAGTAACAATACTTCATTGAAGTCAATGAAGGAAATTCTTCAGTCAAAATTTACTACAAAGAGCAAGTATTAGAAAGTTGTCCTGACCAAATTAGCCTCTCTGATGCTCAAAGCTAAGTAGCCTAATGCTATCACGGATGTTGGAAAATGGATGGTATGCTTCTCTTCCCTTAAAAGTCTTTGGCACCGAATCTCGGGGCGAGATTCTCATAAGGGGGGAGGGCTGTTACACCCTAGGTGTTAGCCACTTGGTAAGCAGTGCGTTTGAGTTCAAACATGATAGGTTAAGTGGTAATCAGGAACTTTAGTTCCTTATCTCGGATGTGTGATAAAGGTGTTGATGTCAAATCTATTAAATTGAGTGCCAACTTGAACTTGGACAACACACCTTTGCTTACATGTGGACCCTTGTTAAGATTATGCATGATTAATGTTACACATGCTTATTTCATGTACATTACATCGACATGCATCCATAGTGAACTTTGGAAAAGTTTCATGAAGTTTGGAATCAAGAAGTCACATGGAATGATGAATTATATCCTTGCTTGAATTGCTTTATTAAGTGAATGAGAACATAGGTCATCAACCAAACCCTAAAACCTTGCTCAAACAATTCTCAATTGGTTCTACAACAAAAGTGATGAAGGGTTCATGTTGATCAACTGTCATGAAAAAGCTTCAACGGCCTGAAAATGATAATTTAGGCTTTATCGGGATGCTGCTTTGACCAAGATGAAACAATGATTTCGGTACCAGTGGTGAAGTTTGACCTTTAATAAAAGTTAAAGTTTGCGTGGGGTACAACAAACTTTATTTTTGGACGAAGCCCTGATTCAACACCTAAGTGGCTCAAACAGTGGTCTCAAGTTCGAATGCAGTGCTGTTTTGGTTCACCATAATTTTTTGTCCCTGATCGACAGAATTAAGTTGACATGTTCCTAGCAATTTCATGTCCAAATTCATATGGTAACTCAACTAGATTACTTAATATGAGCTGAAGTTCACTTTGTGAAGAAAACAACAAAATAAGTCTTAGTAGATTTGGAGCTCATTTGGTCTTTCAAAAGTTCTCTCCAAAATGTCAAGTTCACTGAATTCGGTTATACTTTGCTGAAACTCTGAAATCCAAATTTTAGTTTCATCTTCCTATCTTTGGGAATTTATATCTTTCTAACCAAGTCGAACCAGTCCAAAATCCTTTAAGCAAAGTTATAGTACTCATGTAGCTCTACAACATGGTGCGGTCGGTTGAATCAATCATCAACCGGTTAGAGAGTTAGAGGAAGGAGAATTAGTGGGTTTTAGTCTTTGAGATGGCTGCTTGAACACCTTCAGAGGTGCGTCACATCCGACCATGCATAGGCGTCGCATGCCGCGTGGCCCTCATACCCGGTCGCATGTGCGCCACCTCGCCTCTACGAATAGGAAAACGGAGCCAGCACTCTCCATTCTCTTGGCCAACTCTCTCTGGCTCACTTGCACCCCTCCCTCCTCTCGGCCTCACCTCTGGGTGATACAGCTGAGCAGAGCTTGCCACCCCTACTCGATCTGCCATGCCGCTCCCTTCTCCATCCTCCTCCACCCGGCTTGCCACTTGCTGCTCCTCCATAACTCACCCACCCTCGTGCAGCGCCCCTCACCGGTTGTGGCAGATAGCCTTGCGGGCACAAGCCCTGGCCGTTGCGCGTGGCCATGAGGCCTCGGCCTATCATAGGCAGGGCTGCGGCCTCCTATGGGCATGGTCTACTAATGCTCATCTATAGCAGCCTCACCCGACCACTTCCCCTTCGTCGCCGGTGGCCACCTCGTCGGAACCAGTCGTCCCCAAGCCGTCCCTGCTCTGTTTCTTGTCGAGAGGAAGAAAAAAGGGAGTAAAATGTAAATAAAAACTCTTTGTAGGGTTCCTAATGCTTAATGACTAGAGAGAAGGTTTTCAGATTGAGGCTTAGTTAATTAGAGGTAAGTCCAGGGTTCCAGATGCAAAAGTGTTTTTCCTTTTCTTTTTCTTATATGCGTCTAAATCGGCTGAAATTTTGGAAATTCATAGTAAATTGTAGAAAAATCATAAAATAGCAAATGAACATGTTTTGGAATCCTTGTGAGTAGCTCTATGTAATAGTTCCATAATATCATATGTTTTAGTAGAAAGTTTTTACTGCACATATTTATCTTTGTAAATTAGGGTTTTCTAGGAATAAATTCATAGCTATAGTTGTGGTGCTCCAAATGAGGTGAACTTTTTATGGTAGTCTACTGATGCTATATGTGTGCTGTGGTAAAAATTTCATGTTCATTGGAAGCAATATGATTGATTTATTGATTTAACTTATTTGGTGCTTTTAATAGTCATGTGATGCTTTTAATAGTTGTTGTTGAGTGGTATATATGAAGCTAAGTTATGATAAGTAGTGGTTAAGCTTTGAATATAACTCATATGTATGCTCTTATGTTAATATAACAACTAATGATTATGTTGCCTATATGAGTCTTCATCCTTGCTTTAATTCTTGCTTAAAGTGTTTAGGGTGTTTCATGTTACCTAGAACCAATGCTAATTAACTATGTTCATAGTAGTTGTGAACTATGTGTTTAACTAATGCATATGTTACCTTGTTAAAGAACCAAATGAAGAACCTTGTCGCATATGTGCTGAAAATGGCTGCATGTATAGTTTCTATGGTGGTGATATTTTCGTGATGCAAATGATGTTTTATGTAAATATGGTGAATACCAAAGTTGTATATAATTTCCTTATATTGATTTTCCTAAAATTTCATTATTTTAGGACTGATGGTTTAGGAGTTATAGATTTTACAAGTTTGCTATCAACTTTTGCATGTGCTCTAAACAAATCTAAATGATTATATTGTTTGGCTTACTTAAACATGGAATCATGTATTGGTGATAATAGAAGAGTTGTAGTGCTTTTGTTAATATTTCCAAAATGTCTAAGAGCACCACTTTTGATGGCCTAGAACTTTGGTTATAGCTGTTCAAAATAGAATGGTAGATTCTGTCCAAATCTATACAGAGATGCCTTCTTGGTGTTGTTTAACCTTGTTAGCTGTAGAATCATCTTAATATGATAATAAAAAAGTTATAGATAACTTAACAAGCTTTCTAGAAAGTTAAGAATCATGTTTGTTGAATGTCTAGAACTTCAGATATACATTTATGAAGTTCATGTCAGTGACATATGCATGTATACATGTGTTGCCATGCACATATACATCCTTGTGGGCTCCACTAGGGGTCTTCTAGGGTTTTAGGGTCCAAGCCAAGGGTTGGCAACACACACAACAAGTGTTTTAAAAGGTTTACTTGATTTTATTTCATCACATAGAATCATGAAGAAGCAACTCACAAGTTGTTTAATATGCAAATGCTCAACCATGCCAACTTGGGATCTACTTGTGGAACTACAAGGGTGGTTTCCTAGTATGCAGACTCACCATGCATGGGTTTTTGTTAGAAATTTTTTTTAAGTTTAGATTTTTGGTTATTGGAAAACCTAGGTTGTTATACCTCGCCTGGTCCTCTTGCTCCATCCATCCATCCTTGCCTCGCTCGAGGGCCTTCTGAGGTAGTTCTTCTTCTAAAAGGTTAGCAGGTTGTTAGCTCAGTCGATCCTCTAGTGCAGCCGAGCTACCGCTTAGGTGGCCAAGGATGAAGGAGACAATCATAGAGACAAGCAAAGCAAGAGGGTCGGGAGGAGGGGACTTATCTTGGTTTTTGTTGTTTGAGAGGTAGGCCGACAAAGGAGGCCAGCAGGCGGGCAATGGCTTGGGAGACCGTGCTTCTGGGTGGATGGCTCGATCAAGTTAACCCATTCTAGGGGTCGAGCACCTAGATGAAGGGGCCAGCCGGGCCACCACTGCCGCTAGTGACTTGGTCTACCTCGCCAATGCTTGATCGATCGAGCGCCACTGCTGCCTTGGCTGCTTCCTCCACCGGCGCCCTTCCTATGTCGTGACCAGAACCATCCGGATCACAGGGGGCGATGAGTGTGGCTACTTGGGCGACGCAGTCTTGCTCACAGTAGTAGGCTTGCTTGAAGCTACCCTCGACGGTGATGACCCCCTTCGGGTCGGGCATCTTGAGCTTCAGGTAGGTGTAGTTGGGGATAGCCATGAACTTGGTGAAGCACGGTCGATCGGGGAGGGCATGGTAGATGCTAAGGAAGTCAACCACCTCAAAGGTGAGTGGCTCCTTGCGGAAGTTGTCCTGACTGGCCAAAGGTGTCATTGAGCCGATTGCACTCGAGGGGGATGGCTTCCTTCCCTGGCATGATCCCATAGAATGGATCCTTGCTAGGGCGCAGGTTACTATGGGGGATGCCCATCCTATCGAGGGTGCTGGCGTAGAGTATGTTGAGGCCACTGGCCCCGTCCATCAACACCTTGGTGAGGCATGTGGTGCCCATGATCAGGCTGACCACGAGCGGGTAGCGTCCTAGATGAGAGACACTATCGGGTGGTCTTCCTAGTCAAAGGTGATGGCCATCTAGGACCATCAAAGCTAGGTTGGAGCGGCAAGGGTGTGAACGATGTTCACCTCCTGCTCGGTGATGCGGCGCTGCTAGTGGGATTCATAGGCATGGGAGCCCCCAAAGATCATGAGATAGTGCTCGGCCTTTGAGAACTCATTGTCTTCCTCCTAGGCGTCTCCCACTGGGTCACTAGCCTTCACAGCAGGTTTCTGGGCCTTGCCCTATTGGCTAAGGGTGCCACGGATGTAGCCCTTCATGGTAGCATAGTCCTTGAGGAGGTGCTTTGCCTGCCCCCCATGGAACAAGCAAGTGGCCTTGAGCTCCTTCTCAAAGTGTTCCAGGCATGTGCCTCACCCATGGGGTTGTGGTCTAGCAGCATGGTCATCCATGGTGACCATCTCCTCCCCATCGCCATCGCTGGGAGCCCCCATGTGGGTGTCATTATCGCTAGGATGAGGCGGGGTCATCACCGCCGTCGCCTTTGCTGAGGTGACCGGTGGCCTTGGTCTTGCCACTAAAGTTGGCCTGGACCGCCTCCTCACTGGTGGAGTACTAGGTGGCGACATCCAGCAGCTCCCGCGTCGTGCGTGGGGTCTCGTGGCCGAGCGCATGGACGAGCGCCTCGCAGGTTGTGCCATAGATGAAGGCGTTGATGACGTCGGTGTTGGTGATGTTAGGGAGCTCATTGCGCTTCTTGGAGAAATGCTGGATATACTCCTAGAGGGTCTCATCGAGCCTCTGCCTATAGTTGAAGAGATCCCATGAGTTCTCTAGTAGAGTGTACATACCTTGGAAGTGGCCGATAAAGACCGAACAAAGATCGCCCCAGCAGGGGGTGCTGCTAGGCTCAGGGCTGCTCGAGCCAAGCTCTGGTCAAACTTGATAGAAGTAGAGGAAGGTACTAAATAGTGAAGTCATTGTCCAACCCCCGACCTTCATGGCGCGGTAGTAATCCTCTAGCTAGTGATCTAGGTTGGTCTCGCCATCGTAGTTGGAGATGTGCGTCGGTGGCCAAAAACACCTAGGGTAGGGAGCCGCCCAGATTGCTGCCCCAAATGCTTGGGGGGCAAAGTGATCCGAGGTGGTGCCCCCACCCCACCGCTCAAGGGTATAGGACTATGCCTGACCATGGCGCCTAGCCTCGATGGTGTTGTAGATGTCATGATCGTTGCCAATTTGGTGGTGCATGGGGGGACGCTGAGGAGAAAGGTCTTGCCTTCGCTCCTGCTGAGGCTTGGTGCCCCAAGTCTACGGTCGGTTAGAGCTGTTGCTGAAGTTGTTGCCTCTGTTTCCCCCTACCTATGGTCCCCTTTGGGAGTAGCCATCATCTGGGATGGCTAGGAGAGCACGGCATGGCACTAGGATGCTGAGCTCTTGGCCTGCTGCTCGAGGGCGACGCAGAGGAGCCGCTTTGCCTCATTCAGCCGCTCGTTGGTCTTGGGGTCCGGTGTGTCAGAGTTGTCTTCTAGGAGGTAGGTGCATGGCCACCATGTTGTATGCTGCACGGGGAAAGCATAGGCCGCTAGGAGCCCCCGTGCGGGTGCCATCGTCATCATCGAGAGGGTGTGTGGCTTGTTGCCACGCAAAGTCCTACCTTTGGTGCTCGAGCTCTGCCTCGATAGCCTCCAAGTTCACCTACCGAGCTCGCAAGTGGTCCGCCTTCTCCTTAAGGTAGGCCACATGGCTGCGGGGACTCTAGTCTGGTGGCGTGAGCCCGTGTGCCTCCTCTGGCAGAACCTCGCCGTCGATGTGGTAGCACATTCATGGAGAGGTGTTGTGGTTGATGTCATCAGAGTCGATTCTGAGTCGCTCCCCAAAAGGATCTTGAGAAAGGTGCACAGCGATGGGACGTCGATCCCCACCATGCCGGTGAGGATGGCGCTTCATGGTGCCTCACGACTGAGGAGGTGCTCCAGCTCCATCTGGAAGGATGCCACCACGTTCTGGATCCCAAAAGGGAGCTCTAGGAGGTAGTACCAAAAGTGGTCAGACGGTGGGAGCACCTCACCGGTGGTGATCTAGCGGTGGACGTTAGCCAGCGTGTAGAACATCTAGCGAGGGTCTAACACAGTGGGGTTCGGGCCTAAAACGCACCGGATCTATCGGGCTAGGACCTTGAGATTAGCTCCTAGAAGTCCTGATGGAGGGGGTGACACTGGGGGCCTCGCTGCCCCACCGGTGTAGCCCCATGGAGTGGACGAAGCTCGCCGTAGTAGTCGGCAACGTAGGTTAGGCTCCCAAAGTTGAGGACATGGCCTAGAGCAAAGGCGCCAACCATGACGAAGAACTCACCGAGGAAGCAAACATCATTGTCTAGGGCAGTGCTTGCTGCTACTCTGGCATCGAGGCAAGGTGGCTCAGGCCACCATGGAGCTAGAAACACACTTGATGTTGCCCCCTACTTGGCACGCCAGCTGTCATGGGTCGAAACCATGGCAAGCATGTTGTTTGAGTTGGTGTCAGAGTATGGGTCTCTAGTGGCTTGAGAGGACTCAAGAACACAAGAATCATAGAGATGACACAATGGTTTATCCTAGTTTAGGCTAGTCAGTGCCCTACGTCCAACAGCTAATGATCCTTATACTCAAAAGCTCCCAAAATTGGGGGGTTACAACAGGGTTGTAGAGAGATTTGGTATGGGATTAGCTCTATGCTAATCCTAAGGTTGCCTCACCATCAGTGGAGCCTTCCCCTCATCAGAGAGGAGGAAGACAATGGGATGTGGTAGAGGAGCTCTTGGTGCCCCTCCATGGATTGCCTTGCTGTCGGTGCAGAGCGGAGGCCAAGGAATGGAATGGAGTCAAATGATCCATCGCTCTCCTCTCTAGGTCCGACCTTATCCCTTATATAACAAGATAGGTTGGGTACATGGAGGTTTGGGGGAACTAGTCTTTGGTCTACATGCGCCAGGGTCCAGGAGGGCCTTGTAGCGACGCGCTGTGGACCATGGCGATGTCGTAGAGCCGAAGAAGCCTTAGGCGTCATCCGGCTGCTCTGTTCTGACACTTTGTGTGTCAGGTGTTGATGGTCACTAACACCTATTTTGACCATCAACATTTGACACAAAAGCATGGTAAAGTGAGGTAAATCATCATCACATGTATAGAATTTTGTTTATAATTCATGTAGTTCCACTTGGCCTTGTAGAATTATTTGTATGCAGGAAATATGGCAAATTTTGGGAAAAATGGTGACAAACATGGACCAAGGAAGCAAGTGGATGTGGTAGGGCCACCTAGGCCCACATACCAACGCCGCCTGGTGCCACCTAAGCGCCGCCTAGCCCCACCAAGTGCCAACTTGGCACTTTGCCACATCACCGATCCATGGGAGCTCCTCCAGATGCAATGCCAAGCATTGATTTATGTCAGTTCCGACCAAGGTTCACGATGGAGAGGCCATGGATCCATGGGCCAATTGTCATAGACTTGGAGCTTCACCAATCGACTTATCGGCCAAGTTTCACCACGTGCTGCTTCTACAACCGCCATTGAGAGCCAACTAGTACCCTTGGATGATAAGGTGGTGCATCCAAGGGCCGGCCCGGCGCCCTCTACTGCCGCCCCCAGTGCCCAAGGGTGGCCATGGACCTTGCCACTACCTACAAATACCCCTCCCCTCACTATACACTATAAATAGTGGGTGTGGAGCTCGGTGGAGGAGTGCCCCAGTCATTTCCAAGCTCTCCAAGCTTCTCTTAGCTTTCTAACTTAGCTTTAGCTATAGAGTAGTAGTCTAGTAGCAGAGTACAGCAAGAGCGGAGCTTCTCGGAGTCCAGAAGAGTCTTTTGGATCTAGTATAGCTCCTTTGTAATTCTTTCATTTCTGCATTACTTTATTCAGTATTTATTTTAGTACTTTATTCTAGTATTGTTTACTTTACTTTAAGTACTTAGTCATTAGTGTTCATCATTAGTGAGCTTAGATGCTTATTGTTTGGCATTAGTAGCATAGGTTATCTTATCATTAGTAGTCTTTTGTTAGTTTCGGTTCCACCGTCTGGTTAGGGTGCTTTGATCTCATTTCATCGGAGCTCGGATCGAAGTAGTAAGCATTTAGATTAAGCATGGTGCTTAGGCTATAGATTACCTATGGATACGGCTAGGCCTCTAGATATATTATGGTAGGTGGCAAGTGGTGATAGCCTTGTCCATCCTCTGTATTCCACCACGATAGGTCTAGTTATTAAATTGTAGGGCTCATGGTAGGCCTTGTCTATTTAACTCTCCTAGTTAGTAGGCTGGTTGTGCCTTGAAGTACTATCACATTTCTCATAGTTATTTGTTTACCCTTAGTTATTAGAAAGATATATCGCTCGCTCTCCCACCTTGCTATCTCTGGTTAGCTTGTATTTAGTAGTTAGTTTAGGTAGTTCACACTCATCCTTCACTATTGTTCACCTACCTAGGATCAACTTAAGACCTACCTTTAACAAATCCTAGTCCAATATAAATTATGTGCGCTTGCAGAATCCTCCAATAGCCGTTAAGAAATATCAACAAGCATTTCTAGCGCCGTTGCCAAGGAAGCCAACTGGCATCAAATTTATAAGGCTGAATTTGTTAGCTAGGTTCTTGTTAGTTATCCTAGTTAGTTTATCCTTTTTTCCAAATATCCTATCACTACCCTACACGATCATGGGCGATAAGTCCATTCATGACTTTTCTGCACCCTTGGCTGCTAATGTAGCCATCGGACCTAATGTTATCAATGGGGACTCTAACTTTGAGCTTAAGCTAGTGTTAATTACGATGGTTCAAGCTAGTCCATTTGTGGGAAAGCTCACGAGGATGCAAATGCTCACCTCCAACATTTCTTCGTGATTTGTAGCACATTCACCATTAAGGGAGTGAGCCAAGAGGCTATAAGTCTTCGCTTTTTCCCTTTCTCTTTGTTAGGAAAGCTTAGCAATGGTTTTACTCTAACGCAACAGCTGTAGATACCTGGGACAAGTTTTCCAACGCTTTCCTAGTTAAGTGTTTCCCCATGGGAAAGACTAATGCTCTGTGCAATAAAATCTCAAGTTTTCAACAACTAGTAGATGAATCGATTCCTAAAGCTTGGGAATGAATGCAAGAGTATGTCTCTGCATGCCCACACCATGGCATGGAAGACTGGCTTTTGATCTAGAACTTCTACCATGGATTAGTGCCGTTCGATAGGAGCCATTAAGATGATGCTACTGGTGGTGCATTCTTTTCACTAAGTGTTGCAGATGCAATGACACTGATCGAGAAGATGGTCTCCAACCAAGGATGGAGCGACGATTGACTCCAACCCCATAAACAAGGTATGCATTCAATTAAAGAAATTGACACTCAAATCCATGGATTCCCACATGACTTGTGATGGATCTACTCACAAAGCGAGTGGAACATTATGAGAAGGTGAGTGCCAAAGAGACACTCAAAGCCATGGATTCCCACATGACTTGTGAAGTCTGTGGAGATGTTGGACACTTGGGCAATTCCTGCCCTGAAACCCAAGAGGACCTCAACTTCGTCAATACCGACAACAGGTTCTATCCACAACATCAAGGCTAGAATCAGCGCTCCAACAACTAGGGAGGTAACAATTATTACTCTTCTTCTTGTATGAATAGTCAACATAATAATAGTTATGCTTTCCTGAAAGATCTTGTTTATGGTCAAAGTAGAATGACTGATAGTATTAATAAGAAACTACATGCTCATGACAAGATGTTGGAAACCATAAATGCTAAATTGGATGAATTTTCTTCTGTCTCAAAGAATCAACTTAGTTTTAATATGATGATAGAAACCCAATTAGCTCAAATTGCTGCTGCTATCCCATCCTATGAAAAACATAGAATTTTTGGCAACCCTAAAGAAACAATGGAGACAACCAACCTTGTTACTACAAAGTATGGCTATGCTTTAAATTCTTGGGATTCCTATTTATTAGATTCCCCATTTACCGTTAAGAAGGGTGATCCAGGTACTCCTGTGATTACGTGCTCCATTGGAACTCATACCTTCCATAATGCTCTGTGTGATCTAGGGTCTAGTATTAACATCATGTCTAAGGAAACTTATGATAAGTTGTTTTATACTCCCTTAGCACCAACTTTAGTTTACCTACAATTAGCTGATCAATCCACCTGTTATCTCGAGGGAGTGGCCACTGATATATTAGTTAAAGTTAGGAGTGCTAATGTTCCTATAGATTTTATGATCTTAGACATGGGTAACGCTGAGGATACACCTTTAATCCTTGTTGTCCTTTCCTTAATACTGCAAATACTTGCATATATGTGGTTTCTGGGCAAATTCAATTCCACTTTGCTGGAAGAAAAGAAATATTTGCTTTTGCCTCTGGACAACCCCTCTTTGATGAGAAACAGGTAAAGAAGAAGCATCCAAAGAGAATCAAGATGAAGAAACTAAAGCCAATTGAAGAGCCAGAGAAACCTATGAAGAAGAAGAAGAATAGAAAGAGATGGCGTGAAAAGAAAGATCCATCCTCAAACTCGTCATCCCCTAATCCTAATCCTGACAAGGCCTCCGAGGTGGAACAAGATGAAATCCACCGCCCAAGGACGAATGACCTTGAGCCCGACAAAAAGGTAAGTTTTCTATTCCTTGCATTTATTTACCGCATTTTGTTTCCAATAAATTTGCTTTACATTGTATGATAGGTTAGTTGCATTTAGCTACTCTATGTTAATAAATAAAGTCTGTAGTAGCTAATGCCTGATAGGATAGATATGCATTTAAAGCAACATAAAAAATATATATTTAGTAATAAAGAATAAAATTCAGTAGCATCGCTGCTGAATAAGTTATCTAGTAGTTATAGGTTTAGCTAGTTATTTATGCATTCTAGTAGTATTAGTTAGTTAATAAAGAAAAGAATCAAAAGAGCCACCAGAAGACATTCCAACCTATGCAAAAGACAAGCTTGGGGAGACATCTCTCCCCGCTCAGGTATGAAAATCTTTAACCCTCTCTTTATATTCATGTTTGCTTTATATTTCAATATTTATGATCATGGAATGTAGAGAGGAGTGCCTTTAAAATTATTCCTAGAAAAACTCTGCTCTAATAAAATGATGATAAATTATTTGGAGATGATGAATAGTTGTATTGTGATACTTTGCAAAAGCTTGTGATACAACCTTATACTTCTTAAGTTTTGAGCATGATAAACATATAGTTCATCTTAAGTCGAATGCTTTCAGGGGTAGCTAATGCTAGAACCAAGAATAGGCTTTTGTGAGATATGTTGTATGCCATGATTAGAGTAAATCTTTAAACCTATCTGAGGAATGGTAAAGACAACCTGAAGTTTTGTTTTGCAAAATGCTAAAACTCTCTTGCTAGAAGTTCCTCAATGGTGATAAATTCCTACTAGAGCCAAATACTTACATACACATTCATACATGATAAATCCACCATAAAAGCTGCTTGTTTGTTTTGAGATTTTTTTCAAGCCTTGTTGATCTGAGTAGAGAAACTTTTCATGTCTTTTGATCAAGATCACGTACACCCACATATGCATTTCATTTATTATTGGTCTATGAGAACCAAAGTTACCTCTCTAGCTATCTTACATTAAAAGAGAGGCATGGGCTACAGAAAAAAATTGAGAGAGAATAAAAGTGCAAAAAGCTCTAGTGTTCAAAAAGAGAGAGAGAGAGAGAGAGAGAGAGAGAGAGAGAGTGAGAAAAAGAAAGTAGCCATGCCCTCTCAAAAAGAAGCTAGAGAAGGGAAACTTCTCAAAGGAGTACCACTTCCACCAAAAATACCATACACTTGCACATCTTGATGAATTTGTATGATTTGTTACTCCTTGTGATCCAAGTGTTTGACTTAGCAATAGATTCAATTCAAGTAAGCTATGCTTTTACCCCTACCTTGAGCTCCACATAAGCTTTAAGATGGAAATTAAGGCTAAAATTCATGGCCTTGGTGAGGATTTCAAACACCATTGAGTGACTTGAGTGTACCATCCGAGGAACTTAGGCAAATTTTCTTTTCAAATTAGTTGAAAACCTCTAGGAAGTTTGAGCTAAACCAAAGTAGGCAAAAAGAATCTATCTAGCTACACATTCTTGTAACTGCTTGTATCAAGGTGAAAGCCACAAGTCCCACATTGCTAAGACTAATGGTGAAATTTCTATGTGCTAACATGATCAACTCAAGAGATAGTATTTGTTTGTATACAAGTCTTTGCAGGGCGTTACATAGTAGCAACTCCTGATCCAACAACCTATTCCATGCTAAACCCGCATCTTTGCTGAGGACAGCAAAGGGGTAGCTTGGGGCAGCTTGTGGACGGTCACTAACACCCATTTTGACCATCAATATTTCACCCAAAAGCATGGTAAAGTGAGGTAAATCATCATCACATGTGTAGAATTTTGTTTATAATTCACCTAGTTCCACTTGTGCTTGTAGAATTATTTGTATGCAAGAAATATGAAAAAAATTTGGCCAAAATGGTGACAAACATGGACCAAGGAAGCAAGTTGATGTGGTAGGGCCGCCTGGTCCCATAGGCCAGCACCGCCCGCCACCAACCTAGGCGCCGCTCAGCCCCACCAAGTGCCAACTTGGCACTTTGCCACATCACCGATCCGTGGGAGTTCCTCCAGATGCAATGCCAAGCATTGATTTAAGTTGATTTTGACCAAGGGTCACGATGGAGAGGCCATGGATCCATGGGCCCATTGTCATAGACTTGGACCTTCACCAACCAACTTACCGGCCAAGTTTCACCATGTGCTGCTTCTACAACTGCCATTGGGAGCCAACCAGCACCCTTGGATGCTAAGGTGGTGCATCAAAGGGCTGGGCGGGACCCCTCTCTGCTGCCGCCCGGTGCCCTAGGGTGGCCACCGACCTTGCTGCTACCAACAAATACCCCTCTCTCACTATACACTATAAATAGTGGGTGTGGAGCTCGGTGGAGGAGTGCCCCTTTCATTTCCAAGCTCTCCAAGCTTCTCTTAGCTTTCTAGCTTACCATTAGCTATAGAGTAGTAGTCTAGTAGTGGAGTAGATCAAGAGCGGAGCTTCTCAAAATCTGGAAGAATCTTCTGGGTCTGGTATAGCTCCTTTGTAATTCTTTCATTTCTACATTACTTTATTCAATATTTATTTCAGTACTTTATTCTAGTATTGCTTGCTTTACTTTAAGTACTTAGTGATTAGTGTTCATCATTAGTGAGCTTAGGTGCTTATTGTTTGGCATTAGTAGCATAGGTTATCTTATCCTTAGTAGTCTTTCGTTAGTACCGGTTCCACCGTCTGGTTAGGGTGTTTTGATCTCACTTCATCAGAGCTCGGATCGAAGTAGTAAGCCTATAGATTAAGCATGGTGCTTAGGCTATATATTACCTATGGATATGGCTAGGCCTCCGGGTAGATTGTGGTAGGTGGCAAGTGGTGACAGCCTTGTCCATCCTCTGTATTCCACCACGATAGGTCTAGTTATTAAATACCAGGGCTCATGGCGGACCTTGTCTATTTAACTCTCCTAGTTTGGTAGGTGAGTTGTGCCCCAAGTACTAATGCATTTCTCCTAGTTATTTGTTTACCCTTAGTTACTAGAAAGATATATCGCTCGCTCTCCCACCTAGCTATCTCTGGTTAGCTTGTATTTAGTAGTTAGTTTAGGTAGTTCACACTCATCCTTCACTATCGTTCACCTACCTAGGATCAACTTAAGACCTACCTTTAATAAATCCTAGTCCAAAATAAATTCTAGCCTTCCGCATTCCTGTGAAAAAAATATAAATTTGACACTCGGTACTCACCGAGCAAAGTGCTACAAGATAGTTCTGTGCGCTTGTGGAATCCTTTAATAGTCGTTAAGAAATATCAACATCAGGCTATGTCGGCTTGGACCAGCCTCCCCCAGGTGGACCTTTTGGAGTATTCTTAGTGGTGAAGGAGGTCAGCTCTAGGGAACGATGCATGGGCCGAGGACCTTCGAGCCCCTAGAGGCCACTGGGAAGCTTTGTCTTCTTGTGTGTAGCACCCGGTTTTAAGGACAAAACCAGATACACACCATATGTGAGCCAGGAAGTCAAATCTCACGTATAGCTACAAATAAAGGTAATATCAATAGACAATGCTCAATATATAACGTACTTAATATAAAGAATATGACCTTAGATAGCAAGCAGCGGAAAGACAACTCGGATCTTCGGGTGAAGACTCCAATTCCACAGGGACAACTGACTGGTTGATCACAAGCCTAATTCCTCCAAACTCTAGCAATTTGGTACCCATCCAGGATTTTTTTTCCAAATATGTGAAAAATAAAGCAAGCGTAAGTACATGTCATACTCAACAAATATAACATGGGGTTCATGAGGCTCAAAAGGCTGACACTGGTTTAACTGCGATTAGCTTTTAATGAGTCATCTTTTAGCAATTGGGTGGCAACAAGTTTATTGACAAGCCCATATAAACACATGATCAGGTAAACTTGAATAATGAATAGCATAAACAGTAATCATTAATGAGCATCTTCATCATCAGTATCATCTGTGTTCATCATCATTAACCATTAGTGATCATCTATTCGTAAGGGTTCCAAGGCCGGTCGTGATCACGTGAGCACGACTGATATACTAGTTTTACACTCTGCAGAGGTTGTACACTTTCACTGTGAGTCATGATTTACCCTTTCGCCCAAGGTAGCTAATCTCTTGACCACTTCCAAGGAAGGTTGACAAGGTTCACTATGAAGCCTTTCAAAGGTTCGTCTAACAAGTTAGGGCTATTAGATTCACTCGGCAAACAGATATAGGAACCCCCCTGTTGAATGGCACAATTCCATCACGGCTATACACATAAGAGTAGAGGTTGTCCTATACACGATTCGTCAAGCCATTCTTACGCCAATAAATGTAACCACTAACAAGCTAGAAAAGGTCCTCATACTGAGCTAAAGCTAGAGCCATGTAGCCCTCACAGTTGTACTTTAAGTCCTGGATGATCACTTATAGATAAGTCTTTAGGGAGAGGAATCTAGAGCACCATAAAAACAGCCCAATGCTCTAGCCCCCTTGTTCCATGTTGCTAAAAAGCATCTTTTAGTGTTTATTGCATATACCATTAGTCAAGTTACAAGATCATGGTTGTAGTTGAGCACTAGCATCATACTACCCAATGCAATACCCCAAAGGTGTCAAGGTACAAGGTACAAAGTACTAGGAAATCCTTAGTGGTAATCAAGGTAGACACATGCAATATGAATTAAGTGATTAAAGGTGAATAGGTAACAAGGATGATCCCATGCTATACTTGCCTTAAAACACCAATCCTTCGGTAAGCTTTAATCTTCAACGTTCTTCTTCTTCTTCTTCTTGATCACCATGTATATCTCATCGACTGGACGTAGTCATAAAGCACCACACAAGCATCCATACAATCATACATGAAGCAAACAATAGAACTAAATTAGAATAGTACACCAATCATAGAAAAATAAGTAAAAGAGTTCGAAACACGATTCTATGCATCGCTACGAACACATAGACGCGAGAGGCACGCTAATCGGAGCTATGGTTTGAAAGAAACGGCTACCGAAAGATCTACTCATAAGAGAAAATATAAAACTATAAGATTAATGTGTTTTAACTATATAAAGGCTTATATAAATTGAATTAAGTCAAATTTAGATTTGAATTATAAAATTAAAGTAAAACAAATCTTGTTTTATTTATAAAATCGGTTGCATAATTATTATCGAAATTAGAGTTTAAACCATGAAATTCCAAAAATAGTGATATGATAAACATCATTACTAACGCGTAGATCTCATTGTAATGAATCTAGCACAACTTCAACAGGTCAAATCGGAGCTAAAAAGTAGAAGATATGAATTGAACAAGATTTCCTTTAATAAAATAATAGATTAAATCTAACCTCAAATTTTAAAAGTTGAAAACCTACTTAACAGTAGTATGAACATGTATATTATGGAATTACGAACCTAACGCAAGTTGAACGGATCAAATCGGAGTTAAAATGGAGATTTTATGGCTAAAACAAGATTAGTGCCAAAACTATAAATAGATGAAAATGTATTTTTGAAGTCAACTGAACAAAATACGCTTTTAAAAGAAGAAGGCATAATCTGTCAAATACGTAATGAACCATGGGTTAGAATCTGTAAAAGGGCAGGGGCTCTTTAGCAATTGTTCCAGACGAAGGGGTATGGGATGCTCTGGACCACTAGATCAGAGATGGACGGCTCAGATTAAAAGAGAGGGAGAAAGAGAGAGGAGAGCCAGCCGGAACAGTAGCCGGCGCGGTGGTCGGCCATTGCTGGCGATGGAGCTTCGCCGGAACAGTGATTCCGGGCGCGATTTACAACGGGAAGGGCAGGAGCGGAGAGAGGGAGGCATGGTGAACTCACCGCGAGACTTCCTATGGATCGACGGCGAGTCTTCGACGTCGTGCTTACGATGGCTATGGAGTTTGATAGCTAGGGCATGGGGCGGTGCAGGGCTAGCTCGAGGCGAGGCGGTACGAGATAGGGCACGGGGTAGGCGGCACGGCGTGGGGGCTCGCTATTTATGGGAACGGGGAACTTGCGGCGCAAGGCAACAGCGGAGTCGGCGTGGGCACGGATTCCTCGGCGGCAACGGTAGAGTCTGCATCGGTCATGGCGGGGAAGAAAGGGAAGAGAGCCTGACATGGATGGCCCACCTATCGGTGAGATAAGAGGCAGGGTCGGGCTGTCAGCCGGACAGAGAGGGGAAGGGAGTGGGCTTGCCGGCGCGGGGAGAGAAGAGGAAGGAGTGGGCGGCTGCTTGTTGGCCCACGAAGAAGAAAAGAAAGGAGGTGGGCTGAAGGGAGGAAAGGAAATGCTGGGCCAAGCGGGGAGGAGTGGTGCTGGGCCGTTGCAGAGCTAAGCGGGCCACGCACAGAAAACAAAGCCAGGCAGAAAAGCGGGCCGCGTGGGAAAGATTGGGAGGAGAGAAGTTTTCCATTTTCCCAACTCCTTTTCTATTTTGTTTTCAAAACCAAATTCAATTTTGAACCAAATCAAATTCAAATAGAGTTTTGAATATACTTTTCAACTCAAATAAAATGAGTATACAACTTTTTAAATCCTTTTTTTTCAAATTTTCTTTTCTTTTATTTCAAAGCCATTTTCAAATTTAATTTTCAAAAGCATTTTGAATGTTTTCAATTTGAATCAAATCCACACAATTCAAAGAAACAAATGCACCGGCATGTATGCACAAACATGTTGGTACCTTATAATGAATTTTAATTTAATGAAAAAAATTTATTTTCCTATATTTCATGAGCACAAAATTCAGAAATAAATCATTTTAAACCTATTTTCAAAAGAGGCAAATTTTAGGGTGTTACATTGTGTCACGCCCCATGCGTGACCTTGTCGGAAAGTGGTCGGCAATGCCGTGCCCAAGGGGCAGCGCCGGGATCCCCCGAGCCTTGGTAGCTCAAGGCATGTCTTCTTGCGTTTGGGCCTTGGCTGGCGTCGTTGGTGGGGCAAGAGCCTAGGGCCGGGCCAAAGTGTCATCATAGATCGAGAGTCTCAGGGCTCGGGCAAGCCCCCGAACCCCAAACGGAGATCATGGTAGTCAGGCTTAGCTGAATTTCTTCTCAGATGGTGTGCGCGTGCACGCGAGCGTACCCAATGGGTATAGCCCCTAAGCCCTCGGGCGATCCTAGAGGGGTCGGTCGGGGATTCTTCATCGTTCGGGAACCATTGGACCCGAGGCTTAACATACCCATATGTTAGGATCTCGTCAGGCTTCAACAATCAATAGTTGGTCCGGGTGAATGCTCCATCCCCAAGTAGCAAACAACATCATCTGGGGTCCTAGTGCCACCCCTAGCCGCCAAAACGCAAGTTTGCTTGCATTGAAATGGTTTCTTCTGAAGTAAGACATCTGTTGGAATGAAGAAATTCCAAATATGAACAAAACTGATACCGAACCCAAAACCAATTGGAACCGAATGCAAATAGGGGGTGACTGAATCCATCTAACCTTCACGGGGCGTTGTCCATGACGACAATGCAAGGTGCTCAAGGCAGGGCAAGTACAGGCGACGGGTCAAAATGAAGATGAAGCAACGGGTGGGGAGAAGGAAGATGAAGCAACAACGGGTGGGGAGAACTAATGGTTTCGTATTGGGATTTTTTAGTTGGTCGAACCACCACCAAGGCGCCGACAAGACCCGAGGGGAGTTGGGAACGGGATGGGCGCTTATAGGTTTGTTGCCAAACGGATGGTCCAAATTGATCGGCAGTGAGAATGGATGGCATGGGATAAATTAAACAATGTTCATATTAGGCCGACCATTGCCACGCTAATCCAACACTATAATACGGTGATTGTCAGTGGTTAAATTGCTTTTAGATTCTCCTGGAAACAACCGCAACCGTACATGACAGTTTTTTCCCTTTTCATTCACAAATATACAGAAAAAACAAAAAAAACATTCATCAAAAGATCAAATCCCTGCACTAACATTTTGGAAGTAGTATTAGAAAGAACTTGCTTTGCATTTCATATAAAATAGTTGGCGTTGAAGAGATCAAATCAGCAGTGAATAGAATTTTTTTCATTGATTCATTATATATTTTGGAAGTAGTATTGGAAAGAAATTGCTTTGCATTTCATAAAAAAAGGTGGCATTGAAGAGATCAAATCTGCACGAATAGAATTTTTTTCAATGATTCGTTATATATATGTAACATATAGAAACAATTTGGATGAGTATATGATTATACTCGTCCGGAAAAATAATAACTAACCTAAACTATTAAAATTACTTATACTAACTATAAACTACTTTGATCTAAACATATCACCTTACTCTCTTGGGAGGAGGCGAGGCGAAGTCGGAGTCAGAGTCAGAGTCAAAGTCAGAGTCATCGGAGTCAGAGTCGTCGGAGTCATCATTGGCGTCGCCCTCGTCCTCGTCCTCCTCCTTTGGGTCCTCCTTCTCGGAGCTCCACGGAGGACTATAATCAGAAGACTTCCAGTTGTCGGAGGAGACGTCCTCCTCGGAGGACTGGTGGGCTAGCAAGTCATCCTCGCTAGACGACGGGCTGCTTGGAAACTTGATGGGGTTGTCTGACATTTTCTTTGCAGATTGGAAGAGGGGTGGTTTCAGAGGGCACCGGGCTTGAAGAATATGTAGAGTAGTGGGTACAGCTCTTTGGCTTCTGGCGGTGGAACTAATGGTGATTTGATGGCCTTGGAAGTTGAGGGCATTCAACAGTCATGCTCAATTTTTACCACCGGTTGACCAAACACTAGTTTTGGATTGCTGGCCAAAACGCTTATCCCAGTCGGCCCGGCTTTTCATGCGATGGAGGAAATGCAACCCCAATACTACTGCCACATCTACCGTTAACCCATTGGTGGTAGCAGTTTCAACTACCGGTTTCCTCCCTTAGGAGGCCTCGCTATCGGTCAACCGATGGTGGAGGTATCACACCGTCGCTTCTATCGCTACGGCAGTGAAAGTGGCGATAGTGATAAATCAACCTGTAGTAGTGACATCATTGCAAATGCCACTGCCTCAGCACATTTTTAAAAGTTTAACCATTTCATCATTGCATATGCCATAGAGAAGTTCAAACATTATCAAAGCAGAGTAAATCCGGTGCAATAACTGTATGGCTGGGAAATGAATTGCATTTGGAAACGAGTTGATTTCTCAGCTCGTACAGTTATCACATCGGATCCACATCATGCATAGAGTAAGAGTCACAACTACAGGAAACTTAACCGAGGCGGGCAAAAATGGTTAACCGAGGCGAGCAGCCCCATTAGTAGAGTAGAGTAGTAGGAGGCGTAGTAGTAGAGTAGTAGTAGTAGAGAGTAGTAGTAGTAGGAGTACAGAGTAGTAGTAGGAGTAGAGAGTAGTAGAGGATAATAGTAAGAGTAGTAGGAGTACAGAGTAGTAGGAGAGAGTAGTAGTAGGGAGTAGTAGTAGGAGTAGAGAGTAGTAGTAGAGAGTAGTACAGAGTAGTAGAGTAGTTAGTAGTAGTAGTAGTAGTAGTTAGGTAGCAGTAGAAGTATTGAGTAGTACAGAGCATTAGAGTAGTAGTAGTAGTAGTAGTAGTAGAGTAGTAGTAGAGAGTAGGAGTAGGAGTAGCTACACAGCGTGGCAAGCAATAGAGAGGAATGGAGGAGGTGTACCAGTGTCAAAAGTGTCAAAAGTAGTAGAGTAGTAGTAGTAGTAGTAGTATATATAAAAAAAAAAATAGTAGTAGTAGTAGTAGTAGTAGTTGTTGTTGTTGTTGTTGTTGTTGTTGTAGGAGTGTAGTAGTAGTAAGTAGTAAGTGGTAGGAGTAATGTAGGAGTAGTAGTACATAGGTGTAGTAGTAAGTATTAGTTGTAGGAGTAGTAGAGAGTATTAGTTGTAGTAAGTAGTAAGTAGTAAGTAGTAAGTAGTAGGAGTATTAGTTGTAGGAGTAGTAGAGAGTATTACATAGTAGTAGTAGTATAGGAGGACAGTAGTAGTTCAAATCGTCCTAGAAGGGCTAAGTAGTAGTCGATGTACCATTTTAAATCGTACGATAGTAGTAGGTGTAGTAAGTATAATAGTAGTGTAGTAGTAGTAGTAGTAGTAGTAAGTAGAGAGAGAGAGAGTAGAGTAGAGAGTTGTTGTAGAGTAGTAGTAGTAAGTAGTAGTCTGCTCTAATGTAGGAGTAGTAGTACATAGGTATAGGTAAGTATTAGTTGAGCCACAAAGAGTAAGTAAGGTAAGTAGTAGTAGAGTAGAGGAGTAGAGAAGTTACATAGCGTCCCGGAAGGGCTAAGTCCTTGACCACAAATCGACCGAAGAAGTTGCCAAATAGAGAGAGAGGAGAAGAGTAGTAGTAGCCAACAAGTAGAAAGATAGTAGCGTAAAATGAAGACTAACGTAGTAGTAGTAGTTACAAAAGACACCGGTAGAGTACTAGGACAAAAGATAGAGTTACAATGAATTAGTAGATAGAACAATAGTGTATAGCAGCCACTAGTTAAGTAAAGTAGAGTAGAGGATTAGTAGTAGAGTAGTAGTAGTAGAGGAGTAGTATAGTATAGAAGAAGTAGGAGAAGGCATGTGCTCAATTCAAAATAGGAGAGCAGCATAGAGTACCAGCCAAGAGGATAGCAAGAAGAGGAGGGCAATCAAGAGCAGAGCAGTAGTTAAGGTAGAGTCAAAAAATTCAATAAGCAGTGGCCAAGCAAGCACAGCAAGCAACCACCACCTCACGCATTTTGAATTTCCAGATACACTGACTTATTTCCCATTGGTACATAGCATTTTGAATTTGCAGGCTACAGGAACCAAATGAATATCTCCCAAATATCATAAAAAACTTCTTGACTGAAAGTGGCATAATAGGAAGCTAGGAGACAGTGGCAAGTGCTCAGTTATATTAATCATTCAGACATTGCATATATGGTTGCAAATCTCTCAATAAAAATTGCATCATAGGTAGTGGCATTTGCATAGTGACTCAAAAAATCGCATCACAGGCAGCAATTAATCAAAACAGGCATATTAAAACAAAATTGCAGCAGTTCACCAACGAAAAAGGAGCAGGGCAAGCAGTTCACCAGTGGGGGACGGTGCAGCAGTCGGCGCTAAGCACGAAAGTGACGGAGCTCGGCGCAAAGGAGACAGCCATGTCGGATCTGGGTTCCCATGCACAGCTCGCCTTCCCCACGGACAGCGCGGCAGAGGAGGGCTGCGGGTTGACAACGAAGACATATCCAGGGAAGAAGGCCCCTGGGTTGCGGACAGAGCGGACCACGGTGGGTGGCGCGGTGGCCAAAGCTAGGGTTCCGCCCCTAAGGTCGCGGACGGAGGGTGAAGATGGAGCCAAGGAAGAAGGCCGGGGAAGATGGCCACGAGGTCATGGATGGAGAGGATGGCGGCCAGAGCTAGGGTTCCACCGCGAGTGCGCGTCGGTGGCGGGTGGAGCTAGGGATCCACCCGAGGTCGCGGACGGACGGGGATGATGGCGGGACAAAACTCCGAGCGTGCGAGGTCAGGGGCGGGGGCAGAGGAGCTCAGCGACAGCGATGGCGGCGGTGGGGGGAAATTTTGGTAGCCCTTCGGGGTTGATTTGAAACGGTCAAAGGACTTAGAGATTTTGGGGATGAAGACGGAGTATATATAGGTGATGATTAACAGAGGCGGGCGGCTTAGGGTGCCCGCCTCAGTTAAGATTTTGCATTTTTTTATATTTTGATGAAATGCCTCGATTATTTTTGTTTTACAATGTTTTAAAATTGATATTTAATTTGTAATGCTTTTAAAATTGATATTTATTTTGAAGTGCCTGTTTAACTTTAATAAAATTAGTACAAGTAGTGGTAGTAGTGTGTAGTAGTGGTAGTAGTGTAGGAGTGTAGTAGTGGTAGTAGTGTAGTAGTGGTAGTAGTGTAGGAGTAGTGGTAGTAGTGTAGGGCTAGTAGAGCATTAGTACTAGTAGTTACAAAATGTGCGGCATACATAAATGTGAGACATATATGGTTCCATTATAATAATATTTAGTTACAAAACTTCTCGTTAATCAATAAGTGACTACATTATTATATATATGTGTGGCATACATATCATTTTGCTGCAGGTGCTCCCACGGTGTTCTTCTCACCATCGGGGTGGAACCAGGGCATCATCATGGTCTTATTGAAGCGGGTCTCGACCAACTTGATCTTCCATGGATGATCGATAAAGAGAGAGAGCTCTGCGTAGTTGTTGTATTCTTCGGGACTCTGGACTCCATCAGCTCCCACAATCCTCTACTTTCCTGACACAACCACATGATTTTTGCTATCCTTGGGCTACCCATAGTAGGCTACTTGCGTGGCTTGCTAGGACCCACTGATCATCTTTGTAGTCGACACTTTGGAGCTCCATGTTGGTTAGCCCATAGTCGTCCATGACAACCCCCTTTTTTTGATCCACTGGCACCGAAAGACAGATAGTTGTAGGTCATCGCCACAGTCAAGTTCCCATATCTCTTCAATCTTCCCAAAGTATGTCCTGGTCTCCCCTATCGACGCGTCGATGCCCTCATATCGAACACCACTGTTCTGTGTCGCGCTCTTCTTGTCCTTCTCTTTCATGTGGAACTTGTATCCATTGATGCCATACCCTTGCCACATGGTGATTTGGGTGGATGGGCCGGACGCAAGCCTCGCTTCATCGGACTCTCCATGGGGTATGTCTTGCTGCTCCTTGATCCACGCCATGAAACTGACCTTGTGCTATTTCTAGACCCATGCCTCTATGCGTTGTCCGTCATGAGCAGCGCGGATCTCCTCCAGGTGCTTCTCAACATATGGTTCCACGACCACTAGCAGATTGAGGATGCTGTGATGAACTTCTTGCACCGTTTTGTACTGTACATCGGTGTGTACTTTCCTCCCCGTGCAACCCATTCCCGAGGTTCTGCCTTTGTGCTGAGGGATGGGCAGGCCAAAAACCCTTCCATCCCGGATGTACTTGGTGCAGCAGTTAATGGACTCCTTGGTTGTGTATGCCTCGATCATAGAGCCCTCCGAGTAGTCACGGTTAAGGATGTATCTATTCAGGGTCGACATGAACCACTCATACATCCACATTTGGTGCAGATATACACGGGCCCAGTTCATGTATCTGATCAACCATGTGCATCATTAGGTGTGGCATAATATTGAAGAAAGACGGTAGGAAGGACATCTCGAGTTGGCAAAGAGCCTCCGTGATGAACTATTTCAGGCCAGGCAGCTCAGCTTCATTGATGACCTTTAGTGTGATGCAGCTAAAGAAGTAGGACATGTGTGTGATGACCATCTTCATGTACTCTGGACCGATAGCCCTGATCACAATTGGAAGGAACACCGTCAGCATGACGTGGCAATCATGTGAGTTGAAGCTGGTTAGTGTGAGGTCCTTCATCGAGACCAGGCTCTTGATATTCGAAGAAAAACCGGTTGGCACCTTGACACCACTAAGCCATTGGCACACATCCCTCTTCTCATCTCTTGTCAGGTTGTAGCTCACGCCCGGAAGGTCAACTTTCCCGCTCTACATCGCCGGTGTCAGGTGAATTTTGGTCCTGATGTCCTGGTTGACAAGATCCATCCATGAATTTAGACCATCCTTCGTCTTAGTCCTGATGTCTAGTAGGACGCCAATGGTGCTTTCGAAGACATTCTTCTCGAGGTGCATGCAGTCGATGGCATGGGGTGTATCTAGATCCTTCCAGTACGATAGGTACTTGAAGAAACATGACTGCTTCTAGAAAGGAATGGGGGTGATAGGTGGTTCCTCCATCTTATCCCGCTTCCTCTTCCTTGTCATGGTCCCATCTTCCTCTTTCTTCTTCTTTCTAAACTCAACGTCTATGCCCTTCACCATGTCAAACACCTTTTGCCCATACCTCATCCTTTCTAGCTCGGCCTATGCTTTTTGATGAGGAATCGCCTATGCCTCATGTACACCATCTTCTTGGATGCATTAAGGTAAGTGTAGTAGGTACCATCCATGCAAACTACGCAACCTAACTTACCTTTGATCTACCCCGATAGTGAAAAAAGAATAGGGTAATCGGTGATGGTGACAAAGATGATGGCTTTTAGAGTGAACTCCTTCTTTAGAGATGCATCCATCATCTTGCCGGCTACTTCGGTCTAGAAATAATCATGGTTAGTAAAAGACACCTGCGCTTCTGACATAGCCAGGGAGGTAGGTTGAAGATGGTGAGGATGACCGGCCAATTGCTATGTGAGCTACTGAGGTCACCGAATGGATTCATCCCATCGGTACTCAGCATGAACCTGACGTTCTTGCATCACCGGTCATTTGTTGAGTGCACCCACTATCAAGAACCCAATGCCTTCCTCCGGCTTTGTAATTGACCTACAAAAGAAGATCAATTCCTTTTAGGTACCAAACTTGCTTGGGTCCTTGAACGTTAGTCACTAAGCTCTTTAGTACCCAAATGGCTTTCTTCTTTGAGCCCATCCATGGTTTACCAATGAACTTAGCCTTTAAACCATTTGCACCCTTGGTAAGCATATAGAAAGAATCAAGTTTAATGGAGGATACATTAGTATTTTTGCTCTTGTTTTTGCACTCATGCTCTTTATGACCAACTTGCTTGCAACTAGTGCAAAACCGACCATTGTTCTTCACAAAACTAGTCTTGTGAGGAGCAAAGGCTGCCTTGCCTTTCTTGGGGGTATAGCCCAATCCCTCTTTGTAGAGAGAAGCTCTTTGGCTTCCCAAGCACATAAGCAAGCGGTCCTCACCACCATAGGCCTTAGCCAAGGTGTGAGTGAGCTTATTGACCTCCTTCTTGAGGTTATCATTCTCAACCATTAGTGAGGCATCACAAGTGAGACCATCACTACTAGATGAGGTGGAAGTAGAAGTACTACAAGAAGGGTTAGGGGAGCAACAATGATAGGCATAGATAATGATTCATCAATTATATCATAAGTTAAGCCTACATCACAAGTCTCAACATGCTTCTTCTCATTTTGTTCATTAAGCAAAGAGGAATGAGCTTTTTCAAGCTTCTTGTGAGCCTTGCCAAGCTTCTCATGGGCTTCCTCTAGCCTCTCATGAGTTGCTTTGAGCTCATCAAGGGCTTGCTTAAGGGCTTTTACTTCCTTATTCAAGCTCTTGCATTTCCTTCTCTTAATGTCAAAGTGTTCTTTAGCATCTTCTAGCATGTCAAATAATTCATCTTTAGTGGGTTCATCATCACCACTATCACTATCATTTTCATTATCATGTTCCTCATCACTTCCATCATCATAAGTTTGTACCTTAGTGGCCTTAGCCATGAAGCATGATGGAATGTCGAAGAGAGAAGGCTTCTCATTTATAGCAATGCTTGCAAGTTCCTTCTTCTTGGTGGTCTTGTCATCATCACTATCATCATCATCACTTGAGGAAGCATCACTATCCCAAGTGACCACATATGAACCACCCTTCTTCTTCTTGAAGGTCATCTTGTCCTTCTCTTTCTTTTCCTTCTTGTCCTTCTTCTTGTTCTTCTTGTCATCATCTTTGTCACTATTGTATGGACATTGAGCAACAAGATGATCTTTGCTTCCATAATTGAAGCACCTTCTTGATTCTTCCTTGTTCTTGGATGAAGATTTCTTCCTTCTAGCACGGTAGCCTTTCTTCATCATGAACTTGCCAAATCTCTTGACAAAGAGAGCCATCTTCATCATCATCATCATCATCATCATCCCATGAGCCATCATCTTCACTTGATATATCTTGCTTTGTCTTGCCCTTGGATGATGTGGCCTTGAATGCCACGCTCTTCTTCTTCTCATCCTTTTTCTTATCTTTCTTCTCCTTCTTTTCTTCCTTCTCATCATCATCTCTATATGTATCATCGGTCATTATATCTCCCAACACTTGGTTTGGTGTCATGGTGTCCAAACCACTCCTCACTAGAATAGTGACCAATGTGCCAAATCTTGAAGGCAAGCATCTCAAGAACTTGAGGGAGAAGTCCTTATCCTTCACCTCTTCTCCAAGTGCTTTGAGATCATTGACAAGCACTTGAAGGCTATGAAACATCTCCGGCACACTCTCATCCTCCTTCATCTTGAAGCTTGCAAACTTCTCTTTGAGAATGTATGCCTTTGCACCCTTCACGGCTTGAGTGCCCTCAAATGATTCCTCCAACTTCTTCCATGCCTCATGAGCTCTCTCAATGTTCTTGATTTGCTTAAAGGTTCTCTCATCCAAAGCATCATGGATGGCACTAAGAGCAATGTCATTATTTTGGAGTAGCATTTCTTCGGCGGCGGTGGGAGCCTCTTCATCATCAATCTCAATCTTGGTCTCCACCACTTTCCAAACCTTCCTATTGATTGACTTGATATAAGTGGTCATCTTAGCCTTCCAATAGGGATAGTTTGAGCCATCAAATTGGGGTGGCTTCTTGGTGTTGTTGATTTGAGTCATTTTTACACCGAAGGTTGTTAAGCCTCAAATCACGGTGACCTCGGCTCGATACCACTTGAAAGGTCCTAATGGCTAGAGGGGGGGTGAATAGCCTACTAAAAATTTCTACAACAACACTTAACAAACCGATTAGGCAATTATGAGGCGTAGCAAGTGTTGTGCTAGGCTACTAAAAATGCAAGCCACCTACCACAATTCTAGTTTCTATAGTTACTAACCACACAATAGCTATGTCACTATACTAAGTCAGTGTGCTCTCAAAACGCTAACTAAAGAGCCACACTAACCAAACTAACGAGCTCTCACAACTAGTTACACTAAAGAGCTTGACAACTAGTTTGCGGTAATGTAGAGAGAGTGAGCAAGATGGTTATACCGCTGAGTCATGGAGTGAACCAATCAATCATAAGAATAAATACCAATGAAGACCAATCACCTCGGAATCAAATGATGACACAATGATTTTTTACCGAGGTTCACTTGCTTTCCAGCAAGCTAGTCCTTGTTGTGGAGATTCACTCACTTCGAGGTTCACGCGCTAATTGGCATCACACGCCAAACCCTCAATAGGGTGCCGCACAACCAACACAAGATGAGGATCACACAAGCCAGAAGCAATTTACTAGAGTACCTTTTGGCTCTCCGCTGGGGAAAGGTCAAGAACCCCTCACAATCACCATGATCGGAGCCGGAGACAATCACCAACCTCCGCTCGACGATCCTCGCTGCTCCAAGCCGTCTAGGTGGCGGCAACCACCAAGAGTAAAAAGCTAATCCCGCAGCGAAACATGAACACCAACTGTCTCTAGATGCAAACACTCAAGCAATGCACTTGGATTCACTCCCAATCTTACAAAGATGTTGAATCAATGATGGAGATGAGTGGGAGGGCTTTGGCTAAGCTCACAAGGTTGCTATGTCAATGCAAATGGCCAAGAGAGTGAGCTAGAGCCGGCCATGGGGCTTAAATAGAAGCCCCCATGAAATAGAGCCGTTGTACCCCTTCACTGGACACAACACGGGGTGACCGAACACTCCAATCAGATCGATCGGACCTAGGACCCCAGCGTCCGGTCGCCCGATGCTAGCCACGTGTCATCGGCTTCAAACGCTAATCGCCCGATCTCAACGGTCAAGTGATGACCGGACGCGCAGCTTGAAGTGACCGGACGCACCAACACCAGCGTCTAGTCGTTTCCAGTAAGGTTCCATTCGCGAAAATTCACGACCGGACACGTCCGGTCATGCCCGACCGGACTAACCCAACGTCCGGTCACTCAACGTCTCCTCTGTGTGCTGCCACGTCAGCGGGACCGGACATAGCCAGCCAGCGTCTGGTCGAAGACCAACGCCAGCGTCTTCACTACTTCCACTGACCGGACGCACCTGTCCAGTTAAGGCCAGCGTCCGGTGCACTATGTGAAATTTTGTCTTTTCTGTACAGGGCGCTGGTGGCACCGTCGAACACTCTGTCGGTGAAGTTTCTTACCCTTGCTCAAATGTGCCAACCACCAAGTGTATCACCTTGTGCACATGTGAGTTAGCATATTTTCACAAACATTTTCAAGGGTGTTAGCATTCCACTAGATCCTAAATGCATATGCAATGAGTTAGAGCATCTAGTGGCACTTTGATAACCACATTTCGATATGAGTTTCACCCCTCTTAATAGTATGGCTATTGATCCTAAATATGATCACACTCACTAAGTGTCTCGATCACCAAAACAAAAATGGTTCCTACCACTTATACCTTTGTTTTTCTCTTTCTTCTTTTCAAGTCCAAGCACTTGATCATTACCATGGCATCACCATCATCATGATCTTCACCATTGCTTCATCACTTGGAGTAGTACTACCTATCTCATAATCACTTTGATAAACTAGGTTAGCACTTAGGGTTTCATCAATTCACCAAAACCAAACTAGAGCTTTCACAACAGCCTCGGTTAATAAGCATTAACTGAGGCGGTTGCGTTACATTGCCCGCCTCAATTAAGCATTAACCGAGGCGGTTGTTGGGCCGGCTGCCCTGCCTCGAATAATCGAGGCGGGCAAAAGAATATGTGCAGTAGTGCTCCACCGACTTCTTCCATCATCACTGCACTTCGTGCGTACTCGGTCCGTACAACCAATTATGCATGATCCACGCGGCTCTTGTGACGTCCACTGCTGAGTTCTACGCGCATCTACTCCTAGAAATAGGGCTGCTAGCCTGCTGCTGTGTCGCCTCATCGGGTCATAGCACCGCCGCTCGTGTCCGCTTCGATGTTGCATCTACATCGCCGTCTCCTATGCATCAACAACTGTGTTGCGCAATATTTGTTGTGCCATCTGTCTGCACAAGGTCTTTGTCCTACTGATTGGGTCTTCGTCATTGAGCCGTCGCTACCCGCACCGTCGTTGAGCCCTACTCGGCGGCCGCCCCCTCGTGTCGTCGCTGAGCCTACTCACCGATGCGTCCGCTCCCACACTGCTTCGTCTTCGTCCAACACAACCACGCCATCAGCGTCGCCATCTCGTCCCCACCTACTTTGTCTACTCCGACAACCGCTTGCTGTGCCTTCTACCCCACTTCTCCGCACGCCACAACCGTCGTCGAGACCTTCTCTGTTGGTCCCTAGACGCTTATGCATGGTTGGGCCCCTCTACCTTGTACGTCCGGTATTGGCAACACCGGTGCATGTGTTCATCCCCGATGCATTGCTAGGTCTAGCAAACCCAGCCACGCCTCAGCTCAGGCAACTTGACTGCACTGACTTCGGCATCGACCCTCCCGTTCCCACCCCGTCTGCCTCAATTGCGTCATTGCCTTTCTTCTACGTCCACGACGGCCCTGACTACGTCAACTTCGGCATCGCCCCCTCCCACGACGACGGGCTCGACACGTCTCCGTTGTCACCCTGGCGCCTCTTGTGCGCCTGCAGCTCTATCAACATGGCAACCCGACCACAATTACGTTGACCTCGGCTATGTTCAGCACGACTTCTTCGACTACGGCTATAGCGCCATCACGCTCGGCTACCTCGACATCGGCACAAAGGGCTATCATCTGCATGAGTCCGCAGGTTTTCTCTCTAGTCGCAGCGTTTGCACAGCGCCAACTTGTGACTGCAGGGATGTCAGTTGACTTCTTCTCCAGTCTCACCATCTGTGGTGCTCCCGCTGTGACTGCGGGGGGATGTTGACTATATTTAGTGTGAACGACCTGGTCTTAGTGTACAGGATCCCTCTCCTTACTTCTAGGCATGGAGACTGGACACCATCGTCCAGGAGTGCTTCGGCACAGCTATATGTACTGTGCACTCTGATTAATCAACCCATCCATTCATACCGGTGTTCATATTCTTTCATATATAATCGAAACAGTCCAATCTACGGGGAGCAAACTTTCTAATAAAAGAGAGATCGATATGCTCCATCTTTTTCTCTTGCAGGCAAATGACTGAACAGGCACTCTCCTCTATCTTCTCCCGTACTGCATCCCACTTCCCAGTCGCATTTAAACCCCTGATGTTCCAACAGAGTATGTGCCATGATTGACTATTCATCTGGAACAAAGTGGGAGTAGGAGTGACTTGCTATGCATAGCATAGCAACGAGCAGATAGCGTATAAAGAAGTTGGCAAAGATATTCCACAACCAGCATAACATAGAACCAAGCAGATAGTATATAAAGGAAAAGACAGAGATGTTCGGCAACCAGATAGTCACACTCCTTAAAACATAATGCCCATGACAGAGACTAAAGCAAACAGAGTTCTTAAAGGGTATAAACAAAAGAGATAACTCACCAAGTTTTCAATTTAAATATCAGTACGGTGATGGCAGAAATTAGAAAATCAAAGTTTTAAATATGATGATGGTTAGAAAAAGATCATAAATAATATAACTTTTACATGAGCAACCATTTCTCAATTGATATTTATTAGAATCCCGCGAGCAGAGTGCCCGGATCTTAGCACATGCACGTTACAGGGCGAGGCGATCACGACGACTTGGATGAGTCATGAGTAGCCCCTAGTCATGAGAGAGAAGTCATCATTTTTCTTCTCTTGCGAGACTTCACAGAGGATGCATGGTCTCCAACTCCCCATATATAAGACGTACTATACGTACTAGTAATGTATATAATTAATTAACTGTGACAGCGTGAAACGCAGTGTTACTCGGTTGCAATTATTTAAAAAACTATGAGCGAGATGCCCGGACATGATTGAGAGCCTCTTTGTTTGAGTCAAAAGTCAGAAGCTCAAACAAATTTAAGTCAGAAACTTAGAAAAGCTGATCAGTTTATATAAAAAGCCTAAAAGCTCAATAATTTTCTGACCTTTTCGTAGCTTTCTAAGGGCACAAAGCTTAAAAACATCTTCTAAAACCTATGGTTGGTTTTCCAGAACTACTCCCTACATCCCAAAAGCTGTGATTTGAATCGGAGGGAAAAAAAGCTAACAGTAACTTTTTTAAAAGCTCCCAAAAGCTACCGCTCAAACAAATAGGCCCTGAGCCTCCGGCACATGCTAGAGAGGGCTGGATGCATTACTGATGGCTCTTGGAGCGCAGAAAGGTCGTCAACGAATGCAAACTACACATATAGTATATTAATATATTATAGGAATACGGACATTTAGGATCATGGCTATAAATATCCATGCAGCCCATGGCACGGCGACCCGACACGAAGCCCGACACGGCAAGTCGATGGTCAGCGGGCCCATGCTCGGCCCGAGGCAGCAGGGTGCACGGGTCCGAGCCCGATGGCTAGCCACGGCCCAGCCTTCAACGGTCCGCCTCCCCCACCCAGCCCCCACTCACCCTCCTCCCCAAGGCCCAGTGTGAAGCGGCCCAGCGGCTCCTGCCGCCCCCCCTCATATATAAGCTGCACGTCGCGGCGCCCTCTCCCTCACCCCGAACCCTAGTTCATTTCATTTTAGCGTCGCCCGCCCTCGCCCTCACCGACACAGCTCCATCCTCCCGACTCCGGTGAGGTGACCTCGGACGATCCGCTTGCCGCGTGTGGCAGCTCCCAACCCTAATCCCTCCCTCTCTTCTTCCATTGATGATTTGATCTAGATCTTGGTGATTTTGAGTTCATGTTTTCCTCCTCTGCTCACCGTCCTTCTAAGCGTGTGTCGGTCTTCTCCGGTGGCCCTCGTCTTCTCAACAGCTATGGCATAGAGTGACCAACCCTAACCCTCCTCTTCTTCCATTGATGATTTGATCTATTCGATTTGTTGGAGAGCCCTCCTCCATCAAGGGCGCCATGGTCGATAGTCGATGTGTCGTCCTCTAGGTCGTCTAGCGACCGCCACCCATGCACCAATGAGGAACGGTCTTTGGAGAGCCCGATTGCGGTCAAGGGCGCCCCCCGAGACGCGATGACGAGATCATCGGCCGCTCACTAGCAACGATGCGATTGGCGAGCCTAGCCCCACGAGGATCGCGACATCGTGAGGATGCTCTCGCTTGTTCGGTATCGATGTCGGTAGTGGCTCTACTGCTCCGATCGATCTGGACGGCGACTGTGGTGAAGGGGCGACGGCGACTAGGACCCCGGTATGCTCTAACGGCTCAACTCCATCTGTTGCTGGTACTGGTACCTCTTCTAGACCTGGTGTTGGTAAGTGTAAATCTGTTGTGTGGGCTGATTCTGATGATATCTATGAGACTATGAATGATAGGGAAATCTGCACTAAAGCTAACTGTAAATGTGTAAGCATACTTTGTTCTCCTAGATCTAATGCTGGCACTGGGAACTTGAAGAGGCACCAAAAATCTTGTTGGCAGAAAATTGATCAAGCTGCTAGGGTTTAGTCTAGGCTTGCTTACAATCCTGATGGTTCTGTGCATAACTGGGACTATAAACCTAATATGGTTAGATCTGAATTGTGTCACTTGATTGCTAGGCTTGATTTGCCGTTAGGTGTTGGTGAGACAGAGGTCTAGGAGGATTACATTGTTCATGCTCATAACCCTAGGTTTGTTAAAGTATCTAGACAGACCACCACTAGAGATCTGAGCAAACTGTTTACTGAACGTCATAATATGCTTAAGAATTCTGGGTTGTCTGCTGCTTCCATTGTTGCTCTGAGATTAGACATTTAGTCTGGTAATGCTAAGGAAGATTATATTAGTGTTGTTGCTCATTTTGTGAGTGCTGATTTGGAGTTATAGAAAAGGATGAAGTCCACTTTTGGCCCCTCAACTATTGGGTTCGTCTAATTTTGACCCTCAACTACAAAACCGTCTAATGCTGATACCCCAACTGTCAAAACCGTTCACTTGTAGCACCTCGGCGCAAATAAGGTTGTTTTGTCCAACGTGCAGTGGTTTTGATCACGCCATGCTGGCATTGACCATGCCATGCTAGCCCCTCTGGCGGCGCTCCGCCCTACACGCGAGCTGAAGGAGGCAAGCCAAGCTTGCCGTGCCGACCGCCTCACACGCCCCAGCCAAGCTCGCCATGGTTGCTCGGTTCTGGAAGCCACCACGGCCACCATCGCGTTCCTACCGCTCGCGCCTCTTCGAGCCGCATAAAGCACCACAGCGCGGTTAAGCCAAAGACGCATCGCTTGTTCATTGCCTTCCAATATCGTGGCCATGGCGTCACCGCCGCCATGGCTGCCTATGCTTGCCGGCCGAGCCCCTTCGCCCGATCACGCCCTCCCGTGTTCCTCTTTCGCCGGCTCCTCATCGACCATCTCCTTGGCTCCTCCCGGTGCGTGGCATCTTACCACCATGAGCCATAGCTCTTTGGGCTATCGGCGCCGCAGCAGCGGCCATGGCCCACCTCTCCGCCGAGCCACGGCCGCCCTGGGACTATGTGCCTTCGCTGCTCGAACGAGCGGCCTCTTCCGCTATTGGCTGGTCAAGCCCTCCCCTCGCCGAGTCACAGGGGCGCGGGCCTATGGATTCAGGGAGTAGGGCGTTGCAGATCCGGTCGGCGTTGAGGTGGGGAAGAAGCCAGCCCGCACTCGTGTCGGGAGCGCCTGTGCTGGGAGGCTAGCCCACGTCGAGGAGACGCTCGCGCCGAGGATATAGGGCCGCCCTAGGACCGGCCGCCAGGAGCCGAAGATCCCCGCCGCCCGGGCCGGGCCCTCCTCCGCGCCACCGAGCCGGCTCCCGGCCGCCGCGCCACCTCCGGAGAGAGGAGGCGGCGGGGAAGTGGCCGTGAGGATGGAGAGGGAGGGGTTGAGTGGATGACGCGTGGGCCCCACATGTCACTGAGATGGAGGTTGGGTCCTACGTGACGGTCAACGCAAGCGTGGCATGGTCAAAACCACTCCACGTTGGACAAAACAGCCTTACCCACGCCCAAGTGCTCAAAGTGAACGATTTTGATAGTTGGGGTACCAGCATTAGACGGTTTTATAGTTGAGAGTCAAAATTAGACGAACCCAATAGTTGAGGGGTCAAAAGTGGACTTAATCATACAGAAAAAGGTTATTGGACTTAGGTTGATTGAGGTGAAACTATTGTTGAAAGAGTTGCTTGTGTGGTTGAGGAGTTTGGTCTGATTGATAAGGTTTTCTCTATAACTCTAGACAATGCTTCTTCTAATGTTAAGGCTATAGAAACTTTGACGCCTATGTTTGCTGGTTATTTGGGTCCTGATCCTACACTTGAGTCTATTGATCCTTCTAAGCATAAGTACAGTCTTGTGCATCAACATTGTGCTTGTCATATCATTAATCTGATTGTAAAATCTGGTTTAAAGAGGTTCAAACCTTACACTGAAGATTTTAGAACTGCTATTAACTTCTTAAATTCCTCTCATCAAAGAATTGCTATGTTTAAAAACTATTGTACTGCTAAGGGTGTTAGACCTAGAAAGTTTGGCTTCGATATGGATGTTAGATGGAGTGTTACATATCTTATGCTTAAACACTTGGTTCCATATAAGCATGTTTTTTCTGTGTTCATTAATTCCAATTATGGCTTTGAATTATTATCTACAAGGCATTGGTATATAGCTAAAAAGATATTAGAGTTTGTAGAACTATTTTATGACTCCACTATTGTTCTTTCTGGTATTTACTATCCAACTAGTCCACTTATTCTGCATCATATGCTAGAAATTGCTTCTCATTTACATGCACGTGAAAAAGATCAAAATCTAATTGCCGTTGTATATCCTATGACTAGCTTAAATTTCTTAAATACTAGCATAATATACCTCTGTTATATTTATTTGCATTCATTCTTAATCCTTAAGCTAAGATGAGAGGTTTATTTAGTCTTGGAATTAGTTAAAGAGAGCACTGGTTGTGATTGTACTTCATATTATACTGATGTGAAAACTAAAATTTACAAGTTATTTAACAAATATGAGAGAAAGTTTCGTGTAGCTAGGACTCAAAGGGCTGCACAGCCTACAAGCCATATAGGCAAGAAAAAATAGGCATGGGGAAGAATCTTTGGAGGCCCTAGATCTGTTGTTGGTCCTTCCCCTGCCTGTGCCCTCACTTTATCTTCATCTGGTTCTACTGCTAGTGAGCTCTCAGTTTATCTAGACTGTGACAATGTCACTGCATATGAGGATGATTTTGATTTACTTCTCTGGTGGTCTAACCACAAACTAATCTATCCAATTTTATCTATAATGATTAGAGATATTATGTCTGTTCCTGTTACTACTGTCTCTTCGAAATCATGTTTTAGCTTGATAGGAAGGATAATTGGGCCCATTGCCTAAAACGTGGAGACTTGGGTATAAAGGATTGGGAGTTGGGAGAAAGAAGTGGCATGTGGTTGACAACCCTGGAGGACTCCTTCAAGAATCTGTACCTTTGATGAAGATGACAAAATTTCTTTGGTACTACTTGGTTCATCTGGGGCTCTTTGGTACCTCGGGTTCGGGGTTGCTGGTAATTAGTGTTGAAAGAGAGGAGAGAGTGTTCTATTAATCTGTTATCTCTATTTTGTATTTGTCATATGTGACTGTGACTTGAGACCTTTGAACGATAATGGAAGACTTAATTAAGAGTTGTGCTGTACACTTTTTTTCTTTTTAGGGTTTCTCATAATGATGAGTTTTACCTAGAAATGTTTTTAATGAGGTGACATTGCACAAACAAGATTTATCTTTTAAAGAGCTCTGCTTTCTTATTTTATTGGATTTAGACAGTTTTTGACTTAGAAGTTAGTTGAGTGGGCTAAAAGATTGTGTCGTTGTTTGAGTTGTAACTTGTGAAATTTGATAAAGTTTGGTTAGTGAACTTTTTAGGGGTTTTTGAGGTAAAACATGCTCAATGGGTGAAAATATTGACCCGTAAAGAGTTGCTTATGTGATTGAAGAGTTTAGTTTGATTAATAAAGTTTTCTCTGTAACTCTAGACAATGCAACTATAATCGTGGCAGATGGAGTGGACTCTCGACAACCTTATTAATCGTTGTCACGTCGTCTACCCAATGCAAGACAGTGCCTGCCTTCCATCCATCCAGCCAGGCTGAAGCTCTTAAGCACTAGGTTGGTTGGTAGCGTCTAATTAATCTCTTAGCTATCATTGATCCTCCGTATTCGTATTAGTACATATTATCATCCTATTCTGCAGCACTATTTCAGTAGCAATTTTTAGTAAATAAATATTATTTTTCTCTAATAATAAAACAACAAAAACATGAACGTAAACTAAATTTCAACGAAACGAACAGGACCCATCTTTTTTTTCGAGAGAGACTGCTGGAGACCTGGAGCGCGCTAAACTGCTAATCCATCACTCCCGACCCGACGCAGCAAAAATGACTGACTAGCGTATTATGGAGTTCCTTCCGGGACCCGACGGGCCAACACTCCCGTCCACCTGGGCTGCGGCCTGAGGCCATGGCATGGCTTGTGGGCCGCGCATGATCGCATTCGGGCCTTCCTTCGTGCTGATTATCTCCGAGTTTGTTTTTGATTGGTGCTATAATCCTTGTCCAGCTGAATCGAAACTTCCATCCACCACGGCATATTCTCTCTCTCTCTCTCTCTCTTTGTCTGGGAGCCATTATTGTTTTTTATAAATACCATGCGAGTAGGAGCTATAGTACAATGCAAGATTGCAAGGGCAATTCCGTTATAAAACTGTCTGGCCGCACACGTTCCTAGCCATCACATATAGGAGCCCCAAGCACTGGCTTCGAAGTTCAAAGTTACTGTCACGTTAGGGAAATCAGACCAAAAGTTACTGCCATGTTCGGGTGCCGAAAAACACAATTTAATGTCGCAGGGCAGGGAAATACTATACGGAAGAGAAGCTTTTTCCTTTTTTTGTGAAATTCTATACGTACAGGAAGGACGTTTGAGCTCAAGTTTTATTTACGGAAGATTGTGCTCATTTTACAGGATCACATCTAATAAAAAGTAGTAATTTGATTAACATTTGGAACTTTTTCGTTGGATTCATTGATGCATGAATTTGAAAAAGTTACTCTCTGATTTTTTTTCTGTATCAAAGTTAATTTTTTTTTGAGACTAGCTGAGCATTTGTTCTGTTTTTTTCGACAAGTTTGCATTTGTTCGTCGACTGCTATCATGTCTGTTTCCTCTGCCCTGCCGTTCATTTTGTGTTTGGCATTCCAACACCTCAAATCATATCTCATCTGTTTAATATGTTAGAGTGGAAGATTAGATCCAGATCTAAGTGGATCTATTAACCGAAGCGTAGACATAATAGAAAAAAAAAATGTTAGAGAGAACAACACTGAGGCACGATGTTTTTTTAATGGGGTTCAGCGTTGAGTCTTCATATATGATTACGGACATTCCCCCCCATAAAACAGCAGCTATAGCGGTATCCCGATTCTCAGCACACCTAACTTGGCTGGAAGATCTGTGACTGGAGACCCAAATGGTATAGTAGCAACCAGGAAGCACATCAACTTCAATTCAATAAAATGCACAAAAAGGAACAGTACTGATAGGCGGCATTGTCGGCAAGTGGCATTTCTTTGGCTACCCTCGCGAACAATCAGGTACGTATCTCATTTGAACTTCCGCTCAATAATCGTAGATAGAATCCGTATCCATCCATGCTTCTAATTGTTCCTGCCAATACCTCTCTCTCTGCTCCTCTTCGTCTTCATTCATCTCATCCTGTTTCATATACAAGAAAGGGGATTACAGAGCTTATATATGACGGGGGAACTGCATGTGTTTGGTGGAGAAAGAACATACAAGCACATTCAAACGCGACGTATTGTGATCCTCTCGTTCAGCCTCCCCAGATCTTACTTGCTTGCTGTGTGCTTCTTCAATTTGATATTTTCCGAGCCACTCGTTTGGTACTCGAAACCTTTTATTGATAAGCTCGAGGCACTAGAAGACAAGTGAAGACGAAACACATAAATAAGGAAATCGCAAATACCAAACAACTTTCAATATTTTTGACTCTTTTATACAATGGTCATTTTGAGGGTCTCGACATGCATCTTCTAGTGCTACGTAGGTTTTTAGCTTTTTATGGGTCATTTAGTTGGACCACCATGAATTCATTTTCAGTGGATGGATGAATCAGTAGAAACTCTGCAGAGTGAGGGTGAACGGGTGAAGTAATGATCAATGCTTGCAATATAATTCCGATAGAACTTACGTGTTTAAAATGTCGACAATAGTTACCATCATCCTCTATTTCAAAACTGATCGTGGGACAGTTGGGATGTGTCTGAACAACATCTCTGATGGTGCTTGCAACAGATTTCACAATGCAATCATCCATATCCTCCACTAAATCAAAACAATCGACGTCGCCTCTAATAACTACCTCCACCTTTGTGAGGGCGGAAAGGTGCATGATGCCAAAAGTAGAAGCACCATTCAGGCATTCCATCTTATGCACGCAGAACCTTAATTTCAGGTGCTCAAGTTTTGGCATTGATCCTGTTTCAATCTCCAGCGCGGTCCCACAACTCATGATGTACAGGGAGAAAGATTTCAGATTTCTGAATCCTTTGGCGCTGCTGAAGGTAATTCTTCCATTGGTGCCATACAAAGTGACTAGTTCGAGAGAAAGCAGACTAGGTATTGCTCCAAGGATCTCAAGATCTTCCGGTCTTGTACAGTAGATATGCAACTCAAGTTCCTTGAGATTTCCAAGAGAGCTCAACCACTTTGGCACCTTGTTGGTAGAGCAGTATGTGATGTGGAGCTTCTGGAGGCTACAGCGAGCAGTAGGGGACAATGAATCCATTGAAAATGCGCGAAACCAAGGAAATTCATCATGGTAGTCATGGATATATAGATTATGAATATTGCTTGTACAAATCAAAGTTCTCACATAACTTTGAGGGTCCACAATTAGGCTGCTGCTTCCTTCCAAGTCCAATGAACAATACAAGTTCCATGAAATTACCAATGTCCTCAGCTTGATTAGCTGACTGAATTCTTGCAAAGACTCCGCCACTTGGAGAGAGTGGATGCCGAATTCCTCTAGTACTTCCAAACTCTTCATCTGTCTAATCATTCCTTCCTGAATTATAACCCCAAATCAATATACAGATGTGTCAGTCGTTGAAGCTTCACCATTGTTGTTGGCAACTCTTGAATCATGGTACCTCGTATGTCCAACGTTTCTAAGTATTGCAGTTCTCCAATTTTTTTAGGGAGATAAGTAATTGAACGTGAGTTCATACACAAGTACTTCAGGTGAAACAGTTTTTGAATATTTGAAAGGTGTTCATTTTCTAACGACCGACAATTTTCTAGGTCCAATACACGAAGAGCAGTGAACGCCAACAAAGATGTTTGCACAGGATGTCCAAATATAGTAAGTGATCGAACTTTAGAAAGAATCAGGTTCGATGGCGCAGAATCCCCAACGATATCCAATGGTGGCCAGCTTGCGAACACAGAAAGCCTGCGGACCTGGTAATCTGAAAATTTTCCATGCCTTACAGTTTCTGATGAACTGATAAAATTCTCTTCAGTAGCCTTGCACGTGATGAAGTCAAGAATGATGTCATGAACTTGGCATGCCTGTGCGTTGCCATATTTTACATCAACAGGTTGGATCAAGCTTCGGTTGATGAGATCATTAAAATAATGCTCACCGATGTCATATGCACTTTGGCCTTGTTCTTCATATATGAATCCTTCAGCAGCCCATCTGTTTATTAAACGCTGTTTGCCAATCCTATGATCTTCTGGGAATGCACTTAAGTATAACAAACAAGTTTTAAGATAGTGAGGAAGATCAAAGTAACTCATAGATAATATAGTTGTCATATTCTCAGCACCTGGATTCTTAGCAAGTGCGGAACCAATAGCATTTAGAACCCTATCCCATTTATCTCTTGTGTGCTGATCAGTTAACATACTAGATACAGTAATAACTGCCAATGGTAGACCACCACATTTTCTTAATATCTGATCTGGAACATCTCCCAGATGAGGACAGTAGAAATTCTCATGACCAAATGCTCTTCTAAAACACAACCTTTTGGAGTCATCAAAACTGAGAGGCTGCATCTGATAAACATAACCACCTCCAGAAGAACAACATAAAGCAACTGTAACTTTTCGTGATGTAGTGATTATCCTACTGCCACAATTATTATTCAATAATGCAAGCTTGATGACTTCCCATGATTTTTCATCCCATATATCATCAATTACAACAAAGTACCTGCCAGATGATTTTAACAAAGACTGAATTAGTACTGAAAGCCTTTGCTGTCTGTATCGTTAAATTTTCTAGGCAACAAAACACTAAGAGATTGTTGCAAAGATGATAGGAATCTCATGTGTGTAAACAAACTATATGAACTTTTACCAATCTATATATATTACTACACATATTTGGTTAGATTGTTGATGTTTTTCACTGCAACAAGAACGCTCATATGTCAAAGATTCTTTGGAACCATGTAAAATTGTACTATTATATCTCTAACAGGTCCCGTTAAAAACTGCCAAAGATGAGCACCTCGGTTACGAAACGTGAGAGATAATCTGCCACATTTAAAAAAACAAAACAAAACTGAGAGATGGTAGCTCCTAAGGCTCCAACCTATTAAGAAAATAAGAACTATGTAGGGTATCTGCATTATCTCCCATGGCTCCAAACAAGAATAATGCACAACTTGTTACTTGTTTTGTCCTGTTGAAAATATTCAGAGATATTGAGCTAAACAACTGATATTCAGAGATATTCCTTGTTTGTTTTTACAGAGATATTCAGCTAAACAACAGATAGAAACCTAAATAGCTGACAGAACCCTGAAAAATGTTTATTATAGCAAAGTAACCAACATGCCTGCAGATCAATATAATGGACCAGTAGATGTGCATTCTCCTTTGCATCAAGAAGCAACACTTTCACTTCATCACCACCAATATATGCATTACAATAGAGGAGGGAGACAGGCTTACCTTCTCTGCTGGAGGTGCTCTCTGAGTTTACTAATGATTTGATGCTCATCATCATCCAATATGTAATCAGTGATACCTAGTCCTTGAGCAATGTCTCTTAGAATCCTTTTCATATTTGGATTTCGAGAAACCGACACAAGAGCTGCGCACTTGAACTTACTTTTAACAGTGTGATAGACTTGGTTTGCTAGAGTAGTCTTACCAAGACCGCCGCAACCAACAATCGAGATCACTCTAAGCTTTGTAGAAGAAGAATCCTCCTCCTGGGCAAATAACCGCTCGATGATATGATTCTTGGGGCTATTGATGCCTACAAGTCTGTCAACCTCCTCGTAGAGCGCCGGTAACCGGGGGTCGATACCAGAAGTACTACAGCTGTGTGTGCCCTGGAAAAAATTGTACCTCTTGTGCCTATCGCTTACCTCAGCTGCACGAGCCTTCAGTTCTTGGATTTCGCTAGCAATCTTATGGCGATCTTTCAGTTTGTTGAGCCTCCGAAGGAGGTTGAATCCCATAGGTCTACGGTGCTCATGGTCGACCTTGGTCATGAAGGTGTCGATGCAGTCCTCAATGTCGTAGGCCAGCTCACGTACCTTGTCCCTCCAGTCTCTCATCTGGGGGTTGAGCTCCTCTGCATCTGCGAGCATCTGGAGTGTGGCGCTCATCGTACTCAGCTCGTCTCGCAAGAAGCTGATCTGCCTTCGCACCCACTTGAGCTTGACGTACTTGTCGCTCAGCAGTTTGGTGAGCTTGGACAGGAGCGGCTTCAACACCCCCGTGGAGACGCTCACCAGAGCAGCCTCCATTGCTCTGCTGCCGGATGCTCTGTGTTGTGATTTGTGAGAGCAAGGAGAGGTGATGCAGAGAGAGAGAGAGAGAGAGAGAGAGAGAGAGGGGTGCCAGGGGATCCGGAGAAGACACGGCTGGTTTGGCGCGTGGGGCAGAGGACTGAATTGTCTTGCGTGAACGTGAGCGGAGGGAGATGGACATTGACGCGTGAACGTGAGCGGAGGGAGATGGACATTCGGCGTGTTCGATTCGCTGGTTTTTGGCTGGTTTGGGCTGGCTGGTGCTAGTTTGTTGTGAGAAAAAAACACTGTTGTCTGATTAAATAAGTCTGGCGGAAACCAACAAAGCGAACAGAGCGATTGACGCGTGAACGTGAGCGTCTTGGACGTGTTTTTATCTCTTTTTTCTTTGAACATTGATCTCATTTAAAAGCAACTCCAAGAAACTCTTTATATCATTTCTATTTATAAGAACAGAGATTTTTCGAGAGAAAAAATACCCTCCAATAGTATCTTTGATGAAACTTAAAATAGATATTCTCTATTCCGAATTTCTCATTAGCAAATCTAGAGAGCGAGAATGACTTTATAGAGTGGCACCAGATAAAGAAGAGTCATTGGAGGATACAAAAATATAGTTAGTGATTTTTATTCAAACAACTCTTCAATTGATGATTTACATAGTACATTTTAGAAAGACTTTTTTTTAAAAATATTTTAGAAAGACTCTGGAGATGGTCTAAAGAAAATTTTTGCTCATAGACACTGTTAATACAAGTATTTGTTGATACACACCGCCATATGCTAAATTTTCCTAATACCATTATAGAATCATGTTTCTTGGCCACTAAACACCGTAGCCCTTAAAATATATTCATTTATCCAACATCAGAGAGAGGGGGCATGAAATATCTCTTTTACCGTCCTCTCTATCTTCTTCCTCCTTTGGCATGGTCGACTGAACTATGCCTGTTGTTCTTGCTCTGGGGCGACTCCTCTGTCCTGAGAAGGCGACAGTGCTAGTGTAGTCCTGAACTAGGGAGCCTGGGTCATGTCCTAGCTTGTCGCGACCTAGGTCACATCTTCACTCTGCCAGCGCCAATGCGGACTTGGGCGGCCGCGCCCGAACTGTTGTGACCCTGCCCCCACCTCTTGATGTCACGGCACCTGCCGCCTATTGATGTCGCGGCGCCTGGGCTGCCGCAACACCTCCATGGCCCAGCACAAACGGAACTAGGGCAGCAGCGATGCTGATGGTGAGCAGGAGTGGCGACGCACAGTGGGGGAGTCAGTGTGGTGGTAGTGTACAGTTACTACTACACTCAGACCTTTCACAGCCACATTGTAACCCCATCGCAGCCGCATTTTGGCCTCAGCAGTAAGCTATCAGCAGTGTTGGTCATAGCCCTTGCCGTCGGCATCTGAGACCGACTGCGGTGTACACTACACCGCCATATTAGCTTATGATCCATACGTGATAAGGTCCTTACTTCCGTCGCATTGGAGCACGACCCGTCTATGGGTATACACTAATACTGCCGCATTGGCAAACGATCCGCCTATATGGAGGCTATCATCACCGTCGTGTGGGCACATCAATCGCCTGTGTAGTGGTCACCAACACCGTCGTCTTGTACTTCGACCCGACTATCTACGGTGCAGCTTCGCTGTTGCTTCAACAGTCGAGATGTCTGTAGAGGTAAACATCACCGTCGCTTCAGCATTTGAACCGTCAGTACAAAAGTCATGGTCACTGTCGTCTTGCACCACGATCCGCCTTTGATGATCGTTTAGTCGGTGTTAGGTTACTAAACAATTCGGCGGTGATACACTTTTGATCCCTGCCACATAAAACGTATAGTGATGGTGTTGGACGTTTGCACCACCAATGGCGGTGGTGATAACAAAACAATAAATGGCCCTTAATAGCTTACTGAACACAAAGCATACAGATATAATCATTGCATCCATAAACCATGGAACCCCTCTTCTTCCTCCCTTAGCCAATGCATGAAAATTGTTCAAAAGAACTCAGACTCAACCTGCACAAAGCAGCAGAATTAATGATATTAAACACATCATTTCTTTAGTTACCAAGTCCAAATTAGCCTATATATAGAATCAAAACAACTACCTACCTGAACAAACAAAATACAGCAAATGCACCTTTACTGCTCCGCCAATGACTCCATGAACAAGGGAACATAAGAAAGATAGTGAGGTCCGTTGATACACAGACTCCAGGTAGGTCTAGGACAGTGGATGACCCGTGTAGGGAGGATATGAACTTTTCTGTGGTTCATGTCATATGCAAGCAGTGTTTTGTCCTCGACAACAAAGAAAATCAAATTCAATTCAAGGTGAACTGCAATTACTCTGTACTCCGCATCACAAACCACGTAACCAAATTCAATATTGTTCTGTCCAAATATCTCCGGCGTGGTCACCGTATGCTTCAGTGTCCATCTATTACTACAATATTCTTCAATGATCCAGATTGAAAGCTGAGTCATAGTGTAAATATCAGCAGTACATAAACACAATTGACCGTGGTCTTTATGGATGGAGATTGCATCACCACGTGGCTTCTGTATTTTCGTCCATGTCTTTTTATCCATATCAATAGCAACGATATGGGAGAACTCGAGCCAGTGCATAAAACCATTAAGAAACACACTTCTCGCATATATGGATACTATAATATTGTCGCCCCATTTAGATTCTTTAACGATCCAAGCCGCACTCTTAAATGAGTAGATGCTCACACCTACGGACTCACCCTCCCTCATCTTCCCATATTCAAACACATGGAAGTGTGAGGAGACTGTCGGATCGAACCCCAAGCGAGCCTCGCCACAAGAAAGGAGGTCATCCGGCAGTAGCAACCATTTGTTAGTCACCGAATTGCAGACAACATAGCGACACCCAAAACACCAGCAGAGGATGAGGCCGTTGTAGCAATCTGATATGACAACATCCTGAATGGCGAAGGGCAAGAAGGACAAGGAGGGGTGTTCACCGGTGATGCTAGTGAAGTGGCGTTTGCCTTTCCAGGGGCAATAGAAGAATCTGGCAACAATCTACGACAGCTCCTTTCGGTACTCAGCGTCCGAGATGAGGTGGTTCTAGGAGCGGCAGACACACTTGCAGCTGCATAAGGAGTGGGCGGTGAGACAGCGGAGGATGAGGACCAAGAGATGGTCTATGAGGATGCCCACTCCCTTCATCTTGTTGGGGTCCTCCTCCATCTTGACAAGGATCTGCTACAGCGACAGACACACACTAATCAGATAGAAGCTTGCTTCCTACTTACATGAGTGAAGATGGGAATAAAAATACAAGAAATATGGATAAAGGAAGTGTGAAAGTATTACCCTTGTATTTGGATCTTGCTGCAATGAGCTCAAGCATGCACGGCGGTGAGTACCACCCAAGGTAATAAATAGCATATAGCGGGTTGGTAGCAGATCAACGTCGAGGTAGCGGATTGCGGATAGCGGGAGATATTGCAGACGATAAGTTCCAATAGTGGCATCTGATAATCCCACATAAGTTTAAGTACATATATCATGAATAATGAGTATAAATAGACATTTAATTACACTCAAAGAACACCTAAATCTAGAGCTAGAGGCTATAACCGATGTGTGAGTGTGTTTGAGTTGGGGGTGTGAGTCGTAGTGGGCTGGGCTGATTAGGGTTATTTGTTTCCATGCTATTGCAGCCTGTTGCATGCACTTGCGACCACAAAGTTCCAGGCTACAAAGTTCAGAGCGCTACCACATTGGGCCGCTACCGCTATTGTGGCCGCAATTACTACCGCTACCGCCGCTATTTATTACGTTGGTACCACCTTGGTCACGGGTGGATCTGTGCGGGTTGGTGAGGCGTACCAGCGCCGTAGCGCGGAGCACTAGATTGTCAGCGGTGAGTGGTGGTGATGGGGAATAGTCGGTCTTTGCGTGGGAATGCAAATTTGAGCGAGACTTCGTAAATACGCGCGGGAGACTTGGGCGGGCATGGAAATTGACGATAGCGGTGCCATCCCGACCGTCTAGAAGCGGCGGTGAAGGCTATCGGCAGTGGTGGTTGTATGTTACGAATATCACCTAACGACGGACGTGACATACGGTCGCGAAATCTATGGTGCTCGGGGGCTACCATCAAACTACCGGTCATAGAAGACCGCTTCCCCATCACACAAAATAAACATCGCAGCAAAGATAAGTAAGATCTTGAAAAATACATTAGTTAAGAATATTTCATATTTCATGTAAATAAAACTTACATATTCTATGCTAAAAATTCAGTACATAAAATAAAAATCCTACTACAAGACTAGCTTCAGCGGGATGCGGATGACCCTCCGTCGGGCCTTCTGTCAGGCTTGTAGTAGGCGCCCTTTCCCATGCGGCGCTCGGTCCACTGTGTTAATTAAAATATATATATATAGTTAGTTTTAATTGGTGACAGGAACTACTCCTACGTAGTAACTTAAAAAATTGAAAGAAGGTTGATCACAAAAAACATCATCACACAGAGTTATTTCTTCATTACCTTCTCCTAGCGCGCTTCCTTGTCGGCCCTATTGGCTGTGTGGCGCTGGTCCCTGTGAGCCTTCACCGCCTAATTGCCGTCGTAGTCCCTAACTCCACCAAGCTCACGGTCATGGGCCATGGTGTCATTGCTCAGGATATACGTGGCCTAAGCACTAGAGATCCCCTCGCCTCTACAAGACTTCCCATTGGCGTGCTGCAGCAACTCGCGAAGACTAAATGATGGCACTTTCTTGCCATGGCAAAAAGGACACACAAAGGTGCCCTCGCCACGACAACGAAACATGGCGCCTCCATTGGAGAGGCCAAGTACGATCTCGCTCTCCTCTTCGAATTTAGCCTCGTCTGAATATAAGTTTTCGCTCTCGGAGTCACTGTGGCCTGTCATGCTTGCGGAGGAAGTGGAAGAAAGAAAGAGAAAGGTCAACTGCAAAATTTTACAAGTTCAGAGTGGAGAAAGCAACACACTGCACCCCCTTCTTATACGAAGCAATGGTGACGATTCGCATGGCAACATTGACTTCCCTAGGCGTATATTTCCTGTTGCCTCGCCTCGCAGCATACCCAATGCGTCCATTCAATGGCGACCATTCGCATGGTAGCATCGAGTTCCCAAGACACGTATTTCACGTCGCTTGGCCTGGCAGAGTACCCAAAGCGTTCAAAAACATTGGAAAAGCAACCGCCACAATGGTCATCAATTAGGAGTGTGATTCACATGTAAGAACACGCCGTACCCAATAGCGATGTTATGGGCCATGCCGTCGAGATCGCGTCCAACATCCAAGATCAAGTGGCATAGTGCACTGCGTGGTCGGACGATACTCTTTAAATAACTGGGAAACAAGTTCGTCCCAATAACTCCTCAATCAAATTCCCCCAAAAACTCCTCCTCAATCAGCATATGTTGCGCTGTCCACACGCCATACCTCCATCCACACTGGCAATCATGGCGGCGAGGCGGCACCCCATGTCGCTGATGGCATTCCCTGCCGAGGTGCAAATTGAGATCGCGACCACCTCGCTGCGACCTTGGAGCCGCCCATGGATGACCTCCATAGCCTACGGGCGACGTGCTCGTCCATGCGCCGCATTTGCGGTGACCCCACTGTCGGTCGGTGTGTGGTAGTGGATCAGTGTAGATGACGGCGAGGTTGTCAATCGATCGCGTCAACTACTTCTCCCTCCTTGCTAGGATGACCCAAGTCGACAACCCGGAGGCTTGCTTGCTCATTGGAATATAAACCGTATTCGTAGAAAAGCACAACCGCCGGCTGTGCCTCGACTATCTCACACGCGCCGCCGATGGCGGGCACAATATGGCAGCCTATCTGGTCGCCATATTCCTCTATAGGCACAATGGCGATGCCGGCGATGACGATACTGTGAGGTGGTACATAAGACGGGTCGAGGGCGAGGAAAAATCGTGGGCGGCGGCGGCAGACCAACGAGTAGGCGGCTAAGCAACAAGGGTGTCGGCTGTGCCACAAGGCGGCCATGAACGTGATCCATGAAATGACGTGGTGGCGCAACAAGTGGCCACCACTGGCGGTGGCACAGGTGTGCGGTGATCTTTCGTGCGCAGGCTAAGACTGCAATGTTCCAAAAGGATGGAAAGAAAGGACTCTAGTTTGTAGCGAGGATTGAAGGCTTCGCCGTGAAATTATTTTGTTCGAAAAGGCAATTGGAATAGAAAACTAATTCACTCTTTACATGCGAGAGTGAATTAGTTAGGTTTTGATTTTCTGTTGCGAGAGTGAATAGAAAACTACTCCTTAATTCAATATAAGTGTTCTACTATAGTACTCTTCGCGCTACTAACTCTGAATCACCGTACGAAACGGCGACGGAAGCTATCACACCACCGTACTCTTCGCGCTAGAGAAATAATCCAATTTGCAAACACGACAAAGATGGCACACTAGTTTAGCTATAATAATGACAACATCCATCCTAGAGGAAATTAACATGTCCATAGACAATCAAACAACATTGGTCCATTTAAACATGTCGCCACATAGAGATACATCAAATGCAACTTAATTTACTTCTCTCCTAATGACTATGAGAATAAGGGAACATAAGGAAGATAGTATGGTCTGCTCATATCCTCTATCATGACCCTACATCTACCATACCGAATGACAAGAGCAGGGATGATATGAACTTTTCTGTGGTCCATGTCATATGCGAAGATGGTTCTTTCTTCCCCAATAAAGAAAATCATATTCTATACTGGGTGAACTGCAATCGTTGTGTAGTCTGCATCACAATCCAGGAAACCAAATTGAGTATCAGTCCATCCAAACACATTCAGCGTGCTGCCAATATGCTTCAATGTCCATTCATTAGTACCATAGTCTTCAAGGATCCAGATTAAAAGTTGGGACCTATTGCGTGCACCAACAGTACATACACACAAGTGACCCTGAGCTTGATGGATGGAGGCCTATGAATTCTCCTCCATGTATTTCCCTCCATATCCACAGAAAGTATCTGAGAGCACCCATCTGAGTACCCCATAATATACAGAAAACCATTAAGAAACACACTAAAACATGTCACATCAGTACCCTAGCCACATTGAGATTGCATATAGATCCATGCTATAGTTTGAGATGAGTAGATCTCCACACCTACGCACTCACCATCCTCCTCCACATATTGAATCACATGGAAGTCCGAGGAGGCTGTCGAATTGAACCTCAAGCCAGCCTCACAAAACTTATGGTTGCTAGGCGGCGGTACCTTAAACTCCTGGGTTGTCGAATTACAAATGACATAGCGGTATCCAGCACTAGCCCCAAGGCACCAGCATAGTATGAGGCCGTTGCAGCAATCTAAGATAGCTACATTGTCAATGAGGAAGGGCAATAAGGACAAGTCGGGGCGTTCACCGGTGACGCTGGTGAAGTTTCGCTTGCCGTTCTCGGTGTCGTAGAAGAAGCCAGCCAAAGTCTGGGGTAGCACCTTATGGTTGTTGGAGATGAGGCGCTTTCAGGAGCGACAAACACATTTGCAGGAGCACAAGGAGCGGGTCGGGAGGCGGCAGAGAATGTCGAGAAGGAGATCGTCTATGAGGCTGGCCACTGAGTTCCTCTAGTTGGGGGCTGCCTCCATTTCGAAGAGCCTGCGATCGTCAGTGTGCAGTAGTATTAGAGCTTCCTTACTAACGAGATCTAAAGAGAAAAATAATCCGACAAAGATCCATCAGTGAAGTGCGAAAGCATACCCTTGCCTTTTGATCTGGCGGCGACACGGTGCGAGACGTTCAATAGTTCACACAAATTACGAGAGGAACAATGCGTCGGCCGTGTAGGTCATGGCGGTGGTGCGGCGCGAGGTGTGCAATGGTTCGTATAAACTGGGAGAGAGAAACAATAAGCCAACCTTGAAGATGGAGAAGTGGAAGTACGGAGTAATGGTGATGCAACTGTATTGTGGGTAGTTGGGAATAACTCGCTGAATTTACTACCGCCGGTAGACCAAACGATCATGTAGGGCCGGCGGCAAGAACTTCTATCCCAGTCGGCTCAGCTTTTCATGCGACGAAGAAAATACCACTGCCGCATCTATTGTTAACTCGTGGGTGTTAGAAGTTTCAACGGCCGGTTTTCTTCCTTACGAGGCCTCCCTATTGATCCAACCGGCGGTGAAAGTATCATACCATTGCTTCTATCGCTACGGTAGTGAAATTGACGATACTGAAATATCAATTTGTAGTAGTGAGTGTGGACCTAAAGCAGCGCTGGCGCAGAAGGCTGGGCTAAGAGAGGCGAGCGAGCCAGCAGGGGGGATGACACACAGTAGGCGAGCCCTGTTCTTCTGTACTACTTTAGCAGTACTTTTCAGCGAACAAATAATGTTTTTCTCTCACAATAAATCAGCATAAGTATCAGCATAAGCTAAATTTCAGCACCATGAAAATGAATATTTTAATGATTGTGGTATCTAGTGGCAAAGAAACATGATTTCGTAATGATACTGAATAAATTTTGCAGTTAGCGGTGTGTATAAGGCAAATACTATGTATGAGCGGTGCCCCTGAGAAAAAATTTCCTGATCTAAAATAGTATCATTCAATGTACTTGACTGTCGCTGCTCCGGGATGCTGTGGCAACCGGGACTGTTGGGAAACCAGAATCTGAAAGCGGTTTCCCAACAAGGTCGATTCTGCATTAGTGGCTGTTGTAGGCATTTTTGCTCATCTGGTGAGCTCGATGGAAAGACGAAGTGATGTGGGAGTGCACTGATTTCAGATTGTGTACAAGGTGCAGGCCACACCTGTTTCTTGAGGAAGTAGTAGCTTGCATTGCCGGCACCAGTGGGTTAATTGTTTTTGAGGTCTAGATCCACAAAAAAAATGAATTATAAATCTTAGCTTTGCTAAAAGTGCTACCGATCATGCACTGCACAAAGACATGAAAACGATTTACTGATAGAGACCCGTGACCCACTAACGTGACTCAGATCAGCAACTTGATTGAAATTCTATCATGCTTTGTCGGCAGGCTTTACCACGGGAAGAAAGAAGCATGTGATGCGCACTGTCTGGATTTAGTAATCGTTCTTTCTCGAAGAATGATTAGCATCGATTTGACGAAATAGTTCAGCCGACTCGGTGAGAGACGCTAAACTTGCAGTTTGCTTTTGCTCGAACGTTGCTGATATTTACTCAACTTAATCAGTCGGGGAACTGAAAATTACCTTTTGTTATCGGTAATTCTCTCGGGAGGTTTTACAGCGATGGACGTGGCGCGGCTTCCCACTCGCTACCTTATCCGTCGGCTCGCTCTCGTCCGCACCCTTTCAAAAAAAATTCTCTCTAGTGCGCTCAGCCTCCTCCGATCTATCGGACCTCCGTGCCCGACTCCACCGCGCCGCTTGCCTGCACCACGGCATCTGCTCGCCGCTGCCGCCTCCGCTGCCCGCTCAACCGCCGAGAAAGTGCTCGCCAAGGGTGCGCTGGCCCAAGCAGCCAAGCTGGTGCTCACGCAGATGCTCGCCCAGGGTGCTCGCGTGCCTCGTGCAGAGTGCTCACCCCAGGCCGCCGAGCAGGTCCTCGCCCAGGGGCGCACCGGCGAGCTCCATGCACCGCTGCCGACCTCCGCGCCAGCGTCAAGCTCCGCGATTCGTCCAAGCAGCAAGAAGCGTGCTGAAAACACATGTTGCAAGAGTATGTTTTAAGTGTTTCAATTGTTTCATCTGAATGTTGCAAGTGTTTCATATGGATGTTGCAAGTGTTGCAATGGTTGTACACGTATGTTGCAAGCCTTTGTTCCTAATGTTTCATTTGTTTTTCCAGACGTATGTTGCAAGTGTGTTTATAATTGGATGTTGCATATGTTTCACACATATATTACAAGTGTTTTATCTAGATGTTGTGTATGTTTTACATGGTTTTTCAAGTGTTTTCGGGTGTTTTTGCAAGTGTTTCATATGCATGTTTTAAGTGTTTCATCTGCCTTCAGATATATATTGCAAGTGTTGTATCTAAATGTTTTAAAAGTAGATCGGGTGTTAAGTCTCTCTCCTTGCTTTATGTTGCCTTGCCTCGGTGTCTCCTCCTCCTCCTGGCGCTGGTTGGGCATCCACCACCTCGTCCCCTCTATGTTGATGCTGATGACGTTTGGGGCGGCGTGGGCCTCGCGTGGGCGCGAAACGGCGCGGAAAAATGGACTGCATGCGTGGGTATCCGGACATCCAGGTGCTAGGAAGCCCCTTTTGTTATAGAGTAAGATTCGTGCTCTGTGCGAAAATGTCATATAGGTCCTTGAAGTTCCAATAAGTATTTTTAGATCACTAAAGTTGTGACGGGTCCCATCACTGGTCCAAACTGGTGCTTACCGAACCTATTATCCTACATGGCATGATGATTCAGTGCTTATTTCATCGGCTGTTCCCCCGCTCCCTCGTCGCCCAAAGCCCTATCTCATTTCATCACCGGCTTCTCTCTCCCCTCTCTCTCTCTCTCTCTCTCTAGCTCTTTGCCTCTCTCACCCTCTGGTGGAGCTCCCCGCCATGGCAGGCCAACATGGGCTCACGGCACGACCATCTATACCCCTCTTCCTAATCTGTGATCGTCGATGTAGCATTGTCCTTTCCATCTCGTTCACCTTGTCATCTCCATCTCGTGACTATTGTTGACCTCACTGGATGTCGGCCGCTCTGGCCCCGGATTCATCGGTAAGAGCTCCTTTCTTCTCTCGCTCATCTCTCTTTGTGTCTCTGCCTCTAACTTTGTTTGATTTGTGTATTTTTCCCTGGTCTTCGGCCGATGTGAAGCTATTGACGAACAAGAGGGCTGGATTCATGCTTCATCAAAATGATTGGAACGACTCATGGTGAGATTCGGTTGCAAAGATGAGATCCTATAGAAAACCATAACTAACCCAAGTGAGGTTCTTCCTCCTCTATTTATAATCCATTGATTTGGTGATGGTGATGCCATCAAGGAACCAGAGTGCTGTAGCCAGTGGATGAGGATGAGAAACCATGAAGAGCATGCACGTCCATCTACACTAATGTTTGGATGAGTTGAAGATTACAAGATGGCTGAGATGAGGACAACAACTAAGTGTCTGAGGATTAAGGTGTACTCTCTACTCTATTCTAGTTGTGGCATTAGTCGCCCCTGATCATAGTGATGGTGATGGCCATGGGCCTGAAAAAATCATGTCTCAATCCCAAAAAAAAATCCGGATGGTAGTATGCATAATTGGGAGTACTGTCTTGAGGTTGCTGGTACGCTACTTTGTCGATTGATTGCTAGACTCGATGTTCATGTCTGTATGGGTGAAACTAAGACATTTGAAGAGCACATTAAGATTGCTCATAACCTAGATTTGTTCTTGTCTCTAGGCAAATCACCACTAGAGATTTTGACAAGTACTTCAATGATTGCCGTGCTAAGCGTGTTGAGTCTTTTAGTTCAGCTAGTATTACTTGTGTTTGTATTACCTCTGACATTTGAATGATGTGGTATGAACTTTGAATGATGCATGGACATTGAACTTTAATCGGAGCTGGGAAGTACTCTTTTCCTATCTAGGGTTTTCTCACAAGCTATGAGTTTTACCTATATATGTTTTTAATGAGACAGCCATTGCACTAAAGCTCCTAATAATATTTGGTATTTTGTGATTTGTGACTGTGATGTGATCTCTGAGATGAGTTTGTGTATGTGGTATTTGAAGAATTGAAGCGTTGATCATGTATCTTGTGTAAATTTGAAGCTTTGATATGAATTATTCATCTGATTATATGCTTTTGGAGGAGTTTCAGGCTTATTATATAGTGCCCATGTCAGCTCTAGCATGCCAGGCTGCCATGCCCAGTGGCACGGTACGACACGACTAAGGCTATCTATAAACACATCACCTCCTCGACCAGCTTACTCTCCATGGCTTCAACTCCTGTCTCACATCGAACATGCATCTAGGAATAAAGCAGCAGGTCCTCCGCCTCTGCTGCTTCGGATGCTGCTGTAAAGATGACGAGCTTCTGGTCGTCGCTGCTTCCATGTACTCCCAGTGAGTTGGCCTCGCGGGATGTTGGGCACGGCGATGTAGATCAACACCGGCAGGGGAGGGATCGCTGTCGGGAGCAGCCGATCTGTTGGGAGGGAATAGAAATGAGCCAGAGGCTCCCAATGCAGCGACGGTCATTTCTTGGTGTATGGATTCGCGTGAGGACTCAGTTTCCTCACGAGAAACCATTTCTCTTTGTATCTCTTCTCTCTTCATTAAATTAAAAATTACTCTAATTTCAAATTTCTTTCTATATCAGCAAAATATTTATCTATAATGTAAGTAATATACATAAAAATTACTCTAATTTCAGCATTCAGAGTCCTTAGTCCAGTCTCAATATATAAGGAGTTTCATTGCATTGTTTCTCTAAGGATGTCATGTCATAAAAAAAAAAATGAAACATAGATAAAATATGCACTCTTGATAGAAAGTTTCATTTAGTGTTTCATAGACATTTAATTTAACGATTCATAGAGAGATGGTAATCGTGCCAAGAGAGTTTTATATATGTGAAACTCACTTCTTTTCTCTGTTATTAAAAACGTTGTCACATCACCAAAATCGCTTATATAGCAGCTTATTAAATGCAAATGAAACTCTCGATAAGACTAACCTTAGAGATAACATGGGATCAAATTCCAAGGCCATCAAAGCACTTCGAGGAGGCGTGTGGGTTCTAAGAGTCAAAGGTGGAAAATTAACTAATTTTTTTCTGAAGAGTGTAAATTAACTAATTATTCACCCGATTACCTTCAAACCAACGTGAATTGCTGTGGAACCAAACATTCCTGAAACTCTGAAAGGGGGTGCACGATCTCAGACGATAAGCGTAGATCAACGCAGCAGAGGGAGAGAGTGGTCAACAGTGAGACGAGAATTGGGCGTGCACAGGGGTACATTTAGGGCCCGAGCTGGGGTGCTGCAGCCCAGGTTTAGCCATTGTAGTTCCTGCTACCTATATTCAGGACGTGTTTGGTTGCCATCCGCCCAACTGTAGAATCTTTGAGAGAAGCAAGTTTGGTAGGTAGCATGCACTGTGCCAGCATGACTACACGGATGCAAATATACGGCCGTATCCTGCATAGCGGTGCGGCCAAATCGAGCTTCGCTCGTGAGCTGGCCCGGCCGACAGATGCAGCACACCAGGCACTGGCCCACACATCAGCCTCATGTAAACAGTGTATGTGTCCGCAAATACAACCAACGAAACACTCTTCTTTTTTGGGTCACTGTATCCACTTGGCCCTGTTTCCACTCATCCAAAATATACGATGCAAGTCTACGAAATCTGAGTCGAGCAACCAAACACAAGTCGTCAGTGGTTAGCTCCAGAAACAATGTCCAAATAGGCCATTTTCAGCTCAATTTGCAAGAGGCAGACAAGAAATTACAACCTAAAAGTAAATGCCGAAGCTGTTCTGAACTAATTCACTTGGTTGCCCAGGTCTTCTGCCGTTCTCCGTGCAGAATGAGGATTATTAGGTAGGGGTTCAGCCCGGGGCCTCACGCATTTCTGGGTTCACCACTCCACCCCCCGGGCGAGCGAGCCGAAAGAGGAGGACTTGAGAAAGCAACGCACGGGGTGGCTGATTGGGTACATGCACAATTGCGAGCTTGTTGATAAAAAATTGAAGCATAGAAAATACCTTACCGTACGCTTTTCTGCTAATTATAATTCGGTATATATTGCCATTATGCAGCTGGTTTCGCTTTGAGGAGCTTTCCACGCCACTTCCTTATCCTTACTGCACCGTTCTGCCTAATGCGTGTGGCACAACTTGTTCAAAGTTTCTTTCTTTCCGCACTTTTGTCAAAGGAAATGGCTTGTTTAGTTTATCGTCATCGTCACTGGGAATTATTTAGATAAAGAGCTAAACACTATAATATGCCATGAATGCATACCTTGCGTTCGCATTAATGTGACCAGAAACTTTTTTGAAGGCCAACCACGAATTGTCGGCAAGCTAATTAACCAAGCAAAAAAGCATACTATATCCCGTTGACAGTATGGACTTATCTTTCTTTCCACAAAACAATTTATAGAGCATGTTTGGATCCACGCCAACTAAAGTTTAGCTAGCTAATTGATACAGCTGAAGTTTAGCTAGCTAAAGTTTAGCTAGCTAAAGTTTAGCGTGGGTGTTTGGACATCTAGCTAATTGATTCTTATTGACCATATTGTCATTTCTTCATCCCTCATCTCCATTGCCCTTTCTTCCTCCCCGGCGGCCTCGCGACCCCAGGTGCGCATGCCTATGTGACCGCCTCTGTGTCCCTCCTCACCAGCTCCACAAATCTCTTCAACACCACACAAATTGAATCATGTCTCAGCTTGAACCACAAGCGCCGGAGGTATCGGGAGACCGAGGGAATGGCATGCACCTGCTTGTGGAGGTGGTCGGCAGGCGCGATGGGCGCGTGGGCCCAGAGGAGCAAAAGGGCCGCGTCGACATCTCCCAGCTCGAGTGCAAGGCGCGCGCAGTGGATGAGGAGGCACGACTGGTAGGATGGGTGCTGAGGCGGTCGTCGGATTGGCGAAGTCAAGGATAAGGGAGTCCAGTGTGTCCCAGTTCACTGGCAGACGAGAATTTGACTGCGGCCAGTCCATCGGTGTCGAGGCAGTAGCGGGCGGTGGCGCGAGGATTAGGGGGGAAACAGTTGAGGTGGTCGGGACTCAGGTGGAGGTCATTGAGTGGTGCTGCCAGTGGGCGCGAGCGGCCCCGCCACTGGTGGGTGCGAGTGGCCCTCAGCCATCGGTGGGGTGTGAGCGGCCCTCCGATGCCACCGCTAGAAACAACGGCGGTGGGGAAAAAAGGCTGCCGGAAAAAGAGCTTGCGGTGGGGAACGTGCTTGATGGCTGATGCGGAAAAAACCAAAGGCAATTTGGTTATTAGTCAGTTTTAGTTGCCATTAACTAGGTTGAAACAGCTAAGATAATAGGGTTCTCATTAGCTATGAGCACTTTTTTTCTGGTTTTAATTTGGGCTGCTTAAATCGACCGTAAATAAATTTAGCCAGCTAAAGTTTAGTTGAGACCGTAAGCTAATCTTTTCCCACAAAAGTGTCCCGCACACACGAAGCATCGTGGCAATGACACAGCTAGCGCGTGGATTTTGCTTGGTGTTGGTGAACTAATTCAGTCCAAAGACGCAAGAGTAATTTGTTTTTTTCTTCGCAAATTACCAATTAAGTTTATTCAGTCAAGTTGGAGGCTCACCATATTTTCTAACAGATGGTTGCATTGTCGAAATTCAAATCTGTTACCAGACTACTCGACTAATATGTGAAATTAAACACAGGCCGCGAAATGGTCACCGGTAATAACTCGAGCACCGGCAAAGCAGGTGCTGACGTGTTGTGCCGATGCCGACCGCCGGAGTGGACGGTTCCAGTTCCTTCGTTGATTTCTTTATCTTCTCGCCATTAATCACCGGTTATCAGCCGCACAGGTTGAATGGAAAGCTACACTATGGATATGTCAATAGGTTGACACATAGAGGGGCCTCGTGAATGTGATACCCTTGTTAGATGTCATGTTGGCTTAATATACAAGTTAAGCTGCATCAAAAATCTCCTAATCTCTATTAGTCAACACTCCTCCCCCTCCATAAGTTTGAACAATTTCACCCGAAGATTATTTTAAATTCGAATAAATTTTGATCTTCGAGATGTTCTAAGTCTACCAAGGACTATATTATTCGTACAATTGCGAAAATATCAAAATTTTCATCTTTCGATGCAGAAGGGGCACATGAGCCCAAGAGGGGGTGGTTGAATTGGGTCATTAAAACTTACACCTAGAAAAAGGTATAAACTAACTAGCAACATGTGCACTTTTACTTTTTAATATGATTTAACCTTTTTAAGTCACAAAGAGTTTTGCATCATATAGCCAATAATTAACTAGCCTATGGTAATCTAGGAAAGGTAGAAACCATACAAAACAACCACAACTTGTGGAAATAACTTAAATGAGAAAGGTAAAGGGCAATTCAAGAATGGACAAACTCTCAAAAACGAAAATTTACCCTGTGATATCTGTTGCAAAACCGCAACCCCTATTCCATGTTGGAGTTCCACAAATGGTATGCTTTTGGTTACCAAGCTAGCCTGACTCCGGTAATGATTATGTTGGCAAGCCACAAAGGCTCTTGCCAAGCAAGACAAGTGTCATAAGCCACTAAGGCTCACCACTTATCACTAACTCTATCGGTAACCAAGGTGCATAATTTATATACAAATTTGTGGGGTTATTTATAGTTATTGTTCATAATGGCATAGCTCGATGCAAAATTAGGTGGCTCCTTTATATATTTTTCATAATGGTAGAGGATGTCAATTTTCTATAAAAAAAATAGATCCAATGTCTATTATTGATGTATTAAGAGCTATATGTTTCTGACATGTCAAAATTTCTAGATTTATCTTTTTCTACTAGTATCGTGCCCGTGCGTTGTTACGGGATAGCTAAACTTTTTATACTAAACACACACGGATCGCACGATAAGATAACAATACTAAAATTAAATAACGACATTAAAGTGATATTTAATCCAAAAAATCAAAGTTCGTGAAATTAACACAGTCACAGAGATCGCGGTATCGTAGGCTCACAAACTCTACTGTGTATAGACTTTTCCAGTTGGCATGTAGTGTGTATACAACATCTTCGCATAGAGTCCGATAAAGCATTTAAAAATATCTACGAACAACAACAAATATGGCATTAGTGAAATAATATTTGTACAATATAAATCGAATGAAAAAAAATACATTGTATGCGTTAGTAATGTTCTGTTACTTCGCTATGGCGTTAGAACCTCCTTAAATACAACATTCTTCGTGAAAGTTCCATCCACTATTGGGGTCTTCTTATCCTTACCTTTTTTATTTGACACATTTTTTTCCTCGCCATTCTTTTTAGCATTTTTCTTCTCCATCTTTTTGGCCTCCTCCTCCTGTGCATCCGCATCAGGCGGGAGGGCAAGGATCTTAATATTTGCTCTTGACGTGGCTCTAGACATTGCAACGTACAACTAACCATGAGAGAACACAGGTGAGGGTAGGTACACACCCATGTTTAGGATAGTTTGGTCGTGTGGCTTGTTGACCGTCATGGCGAAGCTCAGCCTGATAGGAAACTGCTTTCTTTTAAACTGGAACGGGAACATCTCGTCATCAGACGGACATAACGGTATTTGATGAAGGAATACCCACTTCCCAGTATGCTGCCCCACCACAATTTCCGCATCGATTGTATTTCTTTGGAACCCCCTCACCACCGGCCTTGTATCGTTGCATAGCTCATTGGCAGGGTCAATACTCCTAAGAAATATGATAGGACACCCGAGCTTAAGCTTCAAGACGTGTGGAGGCCACCCGTTGGGGGTCAGACTATTAAGGAACTCCGATGGATAGTAGTTATGTGGATCATCTACCGCGGGTCAAAACTGTGATACACCGTCTCACCACCCTAGAACATATCAATCATTTTCATATTGATCATGTCCATCCAATCGTTATGTGTAGATAAAATCACTCTGGTGGTGATATAGTCTTTGTCCACCATGTTTGCATTTAGATCCGGAAAGATGGTGTCGATCAAGGTATGAAGATCTTTTTCAGCATCGCTAGAGTACGGGACACAAATCTCGTCTGGAATACGTACATCGCCATCTCCATTAACCTCTTCCGTTCCACCACCAATGCGCAACAGATAATCTACAAACCACGGGTCACTCTGAGCCCTCATGTTGCGGACGAGCTTTAAGTGGCGCATGGATTCCCAAAGATACGACCATCATAGAGAAGCACCGACTATTTGAGCCCTGGATCCTTTCCGCACAACAGGGAGGACCTATTTGAAATCCCCCCAAAGACAATAGTCTTCCCACCAAACAATAGGTCTGACCGGCCCATTATATCCCTTAGGCTATTGTCTAGTGCTTCCACATTTTGCCTCTTTGTCATAGATGCCTCGTCCCAAATTATGGGAGCTGCTTGTTGTAGTAACTTGGTAGTACCACTCTGTTTCGTGAAGCTACAATAACCGCCATCTTCAACAGTGAGGGATAACTTGAAGCCAACATATCATGTGTAAACCAACCAACCTGTGTGAACTTGGAAACTACCAATCAGGCCCACTGGATGCTGATCCAATGAACGGGGTGAGGGGGCTTAAGTGCAAAAAAAAAGGACAGCGGGTGGGGGGCTTAAGCGCAAAAAAATCCCACCTCTCACCCCATCCATTGGATCAGCATTTAGTGGTCCTGATTGGTAGTTTCTAAGTTTGCACAAGTTAGATGGTTTGCACCTAATACGTTGCCTAACTTGAAACGCGAGTGGGCCATCCTCCCATCTGGCATTATGGACACTGTGACTCTAGATGTAGCTGTAGCCACGGCAAGCTTGTCCAGGCTATGTAGTTTTGCGAGAAGTACCCTATACAAAAAGGTCTTTCCCGTCCCGCCAGGTCCATCCACAAAGAACAGCCCACCTTGTTTGCTGTAGAAAGCAGCCATTATCTCATCGTAGGCAGACCTTTGCTCGGCGTTGAATGAGTCGCACAATAGCACATCTTTGGGATTCAGCTTGATGCTAGCTTCCTCAAAAATCTCACGAGGAATATGGCGGGCATTGTCATATGTGTGATCAATATCTGGAAGAGGAAATGACCTTATGTCCTTCCCCGTAGACTGCAACATGGTTCTAATGTCTATCAAAACCATCTGTTGCACCAGATCCGAGGATGAATTATTGCGCCTATAGTCCATTGACATTGCATCGTAGTGTTTTTTCCACAACCCCATCACATCATTCGGCTCGTAGAATACCAATATTGTTGCAAATAGCCTTCGTAGAGAGGAAGACAACTGGGAGAAAGTAGCTTCAGATAGACATTCATCCAGTGTATTGTTTTCTTCGATTAGACCCCTCCTTTCCGTAGCTTCACGGAACGAAGGTAGTAGCACGCCATCAACAGTCCTAAGGTGTTCGTATGAGGTAGCACCGGCAACATTATTTAAGAGAACACAAAGAAAGTAGCGTTCTCCCTCAGCGGGATGAGCCAAGATGAGTCTACCAACTTGGAAAATGGAGTTTTTCCTTTTCTGCTAGAATTTACCATCAGACTGCCAAGTAAAATGCTCCAAGAAGTCCCGATACAAGATTCCACCGTCTTCCTCATGCTGCCTATTTGCTTCGAAGTATGCTATCAGCATTGACTCTTCTACACCTGGCTTATTAATGATCCGTTTGACCTTGTCCCGTTTATGAAATGCCACCATGTGCATGCTGGGTAGATGAAGCTACAACTGCTGTACTGGTGGATGGTTCTTGCTCAAGTCAAAGCGCTTCTAGAGGCATCACCCATTGAGCGTCTCTATACTGCTTGATCTCATCAATATTCCCTTTCTCGTATGCTTTGTCAGCCTTCATCATCACCACCGACGCCTTGTCATGTCCCTTGTATATGTACTTGAACAGATACTTTACTGATTTAATGCTCCCATAAGCCTCAACATTTATATGGTAGTTGAAGTTACATAGCAGGCAAGGGTTGTAAGGGATGACCCATTGATTGTCCAGGTAATGGCCTCAAACTTTTTCCGTACGTCCGTCATTACGTCGCCGATAGATGGGGTACGAATCCTTTCCCTATGACGTTGACTCACAGAATGGGCGTGGGTAACGGTTCTTGGATGCACCGCAGCCCACCGTGCACGGACAGTATGGATTAAGCGTCCCGCAGGGACCATGCATCATATGATTCATGACCATCTTGTAGAGCTCAGGGTACTTCTTCTTGTTCGGTCGCTCTGCAGTGATAATCATGTCATATTGCATCAGGGTACCTCTTCTTGTAGAGCTCTTGAAGGTGAAGGACATGTGAGCTTGTACTTCCGTTCCATTATTAGCAAGAAGTGTGAATGCGGCAAGCCCCTCTTCTAGAACTCCACTACATATACATAGGCCTTCACCTTCCCAAGTATGTCTTTCTCCATCAACATTTTCCTCATCGCCTCTAACTTTGCTCTGAAGACTCATGTGACGAGATCTAGACGCTCATGTGGTGTCTGGCCTGGATAAAGTTCATTCTTGATCTCATCCCAGTTAGGGTTGCATATCATTGTGAGGGAGATATCAGGTTTACCATACTTTCACACCAGAGCCATTGCATCCATGTACCAGTGCCTCATATCATGGCGTCCTCCGATGAATGATGAAGACAGGACAGTACGCCTTCCGACATTCTCAGCAGATCCTTCACCCGAATGCATGCTATCCACTAGGCCTTGGTATAGGTCAGCCCTCAAAGTATCTTGATTGTTCCTCCGGTAGTCTAAACATGAGCTCTCAATCTTGATGTAGGTGTCGATGGCAAATTGCTGGAAAAGACGACCGCCAAAAAGTATTGGATTAAATATCCCTGGCCACATCTGGAACTTGTAGCAGTAGTAGTCGAAGCACACGAGACACATGTATTCCCAACAAGTTCTACAGGGAGACATTATTTGAATTAGTATCATGAGTACAGACAAGAGTTTATATTGCATTATTGAAAAGAGTTCAAGTTACCTCCTTCATCATCATCATTGCCAGCATTCTCAACACGCTTTTTGCGGATTGCTCGAGCTTTCTCAACTTGAGCCATAGTCACACCCACTTTTGGAATGCAATTGTGCCACCCGAGCTCACCCCTTGGAAAGAATATTGGGTATGATAGTGCATCGTAGCACGCATTATATGAGCGGATGCCGTGTATAGACCGATTCTTCCCTTGCAGGAGAACACTATGCTCGAAATGGCCTAGACGCTCACTCCCCTCAACCCAGATGGCGGCCACCTCTGATGTCAATGGCACGTTATATGTTCTCTAGTCGAGCCGCTGGTCAAGGTTCAACTCGACACGGTAATCCTCGAGGTTTTCAACATGTCCCATACTCCTTAGTTGCAGAGAATAGGGATTCCCATTAAAGATCCTAACCAATTGCTCTATAACTTCTTTGTCTTTTTGGGCGCATTGCTCACGGCACTTGCTCATTCGATGCTCGAGGGACAGATCGTCGTCATAAAAATAAAGCTCAAGGTGTCTCTTTTTGACACCATCCTCTTTACCAAATGATCGTATGTTATGGTAAATCTGGCCATGGGCACAAAATGTGTAGACATCACAGATTCACATATTAGTGGTCACACGATCTAGGTGGCAGTACAGAGAAGTGAAAGAGAAGTGGCCATTGAAATATCTGATGTTTGTACGAAAGTGCCTAGCATCAACGTCCGAGCTTGACCACAACCTCATGAGCTCTGATGGTGTCTCAGGAGTTGAAAGATGAATCTTTCCACCCCGACAACAGAATCCAGGCAGTTCACCCTCGAATTTTTGTGCTTTGCAGTGCTCGCAATTCGGCACCGACAATAGCATGTGCGACTCTGACGGGACATTAGCATAAACCTGGTCGTATGGATCCGGGACTTCAGGCTCACTGTTCTCTTGCTCATCCGTGTCGACATCGTGCTCGATGTCAGTTCCCTCCTTGTCATCTTCTGACAAAATGTTTATGTGTTACAGGTTGAAAGAGTTTGTGAAAGAATGTTTTGACATTTACGCGGTCTACCTTGTCCGGCAAAAAGGTACGCCTCATCATCTTCCTTGTCCTCCTCAAATGTGACATCCTCATCATAGTCTATGCAACATGGGCACATATGTGATGAACAAAATATAATGGCATACAAAAACACAAAAGGGGATAAATTTAATAAAGAAAATACAATCCTCGACCATAAAGTCTGGTGTATGAGCTTGTGCACCGTTTGGAGGCATTGGAGAGGTACCGTCGACTAAAGAAGGTTGTGTCTATATACCTATGCAATTATTAGGTCGTGGAACTGGAGATTCGTGGGTGACACCATCTCTATTAAGAAATGGTATGAGTTTTTGGAATAGAAGTGTAAAGGTGAAAGTGCCAATAATATATATAATATACAAAATTACCATTGTAAACCACACTCAGTTGAGTCAGGTCGTTCGCATCATTGAACTTTCCATCTGCACACCCTCTAGCCCTTCTTCCAATGTTTGCTTCAAACGCCTGATTGTGATGGGATAGAAGGGAATTTCTCTGCCCAGTGGTCACTCGATGCCTACGTATGGTCTGTGGACTCAATTCAGGGGTCTGGACTTCTGGATTTTGAACTATAGTCGGCATGACGTCAACAGTCATGCCCCTCAATTCGGCTATTTCCATATCGTGTGAAGGCGCTTTAAGCGATTGAGGTGAAGAAGGGAAAATAAGCTGAGGGTTAAAGTGAGGGCTCTCCATGGCTATTGAGTCCGGATGCAAATTGTTGGCTCGGTGTTCTCTCACTATCCTATCGCAGGTTTCTTGCTCTCTTTTCGTTTCCCCTCCTTCTCTTGTGGAGTCATTTGCAATTTTCTTGCAGCATTTTTCTGTGCATACAAGTCACACCGTCTTTTATTTAATAGCGCCTTTTGTTCAGGAGACATTGTAGCCCTTCGTGCTCTATCTAGCTCACGCTTACGCTCTTTTGGATACGTGATAATATTGTCGATGGAGCTACACGCATTTACAACACCTATATATAATAAAAAAGTACGGTCTCAAATAAAATACAGAAGGACACATATTGCAAGAACATTAAGGTGGTGTTTAAATCCAAGGGCTAAAGTTTAGGGGTGTCACATCGCGTGTCATATGGGTTGTCACATGGGAGTGTTTGGATAGTAATAATACAACAAATTACAGAAGTCTTTAGTAATCCGCGTGACAAATTTATTAAGTCTAATTAATCTGTCGTTAGCACATGTTTACTATAGCACCACATTATCAAATCATGGACTAATTAGGCTTAAAAAATTTATCTTGCAAAGTAGTCGCAATCTGTGCAATTAGTTATTTTTAGTCTATATTTAATACTCCATGCATATGTCCAAATATACGATGTGATAGGGACTAAACTTTAGGAGGAGGAACTAAACAAGGCCTAATTCCTTATTACATTATCATGAACCACAATTGGGTTGCCCACTACACTTTTTCTTCTCAAATAGATAACATTAATGAAAGAAAACAATGTACCTGGGTTTAGATCAGGTGATGCATCAGTCATGTCAACCATGCCACTTTGATCTATACATCTATCGGAGTATTCATCTATATATATATATAATAACATGATATTAACCTTGGCCTCGGCATCATACAAACACAAGAAAAAATAATTAGTATTAGGAACAAAAAACCAAAATGGTACATGTGTTATCTTTATCAATCTGCTTGAGATTGTATGAGTTGTTTCGATGTAGCCATTCACTATCTTTATAGACATCAATGCTTTCCGTGGTTGATTCAACTCCAACTGGTCAAACATATACATTTAGAACATATACATCACTATATATTAGATAAACTAAAAAATGGCAATACTGAATTCAGGAAAGCAAAATCAGGTTTACCTGTTTTTTTCTGATGATATCGTTCACAACGCTTTCATTTTTTCATTTCTTTCTTCCTGAGTCATTGCCGCCAATCGTGCCTTTTCCCTTTCCCTTTTTAGCTTGGTGGCATACGTGTTTTCCTTGTTTCATTCAACCCCAACACCTGTTTAGATAATAATTAATGATAATGTATCTATATGAGAACAAATGTTTGTTCTATGTTTGGATGTTAAAATTTGTTTGCGGTGGACCCAACAGCTAGTGCAGTTTCCGCCTTTGTCTGATGATATTTTTCCCTAAGTTTTTTATTTTTTTTCATCCCTTTCTTCTTGAGCCATTGATGCATGTCGTGCTTTTTCTCTTTCCCTTTTACGCTGTGCACGTTCATCAACTTGCGCTTTGTGAATTTGATGCTGTCTGGTCACCTGTTTGAAAACAAGTTGATAAATATTTACTTAATTACCACAAATAATACAAGTGAATGCGTCTATGGACATGAGTATAAACAATTACCTCCATTGATGATGTTTGTCAAGTCCTCAAATGGTGTACGACCTTCATTATTTTGCATATGTTCCATTGTGATGAAACTAAATACAAAATTAACCAATAAATTCGTATTATCAAACTTGTCCATGAGAGCAGTGATAAAAACTTCCATTGACGTTTAGAAAGAGTGAAATACTCCCGGTGTCTAAAAAATGAACTTTGACTAAGTTTATATTAGAAAATACTGATATTCATGATACAAAATAAGTACCATAACAGACACACATGCTAATATTATTTACTACATGAATGCGCGCCGCCTCCTATCATTTTAACTGACGTGGCTGCGGACGGCGGTAGGGTTGAGCAGCGTGAGGTTGGAGCCCACCTGCGTGCAGACCATCACCCATCCATGAAGACTGATAAACAATTCATAAAAGAATAATATACAACTTGTTTCTGTGTATCATTATCAAAGGGATTAAAATGATATATGTAAATAAATGTCAATTTCAAAACCATACATTTAAGCTAATATTGTGATTGGTATTGTTGAATTAGTCTATAAAACCTATGTACAGAAACAATGTTGTCAGACTTGGAGAAATTTTGACGCTCAAAGGGGAAACAGACATCAATTCCTCGAGAGGAACAAATGCATAGCCCAAACCTCATCTACTGAAATTGTTTGATAGTTGTCAAACAACACAGCTCCATTGTGATATCACACTATTTCAGAAACAGTACTGAGTTTCATTTTTCTTCAACACTCCTAATTCTATATTGACAACCTCTTCAGTAGGGGCCTCAACGCCAGATCCAGCACCCTGATCCGCTAATGGCGATGCGCCATTCTCCAGACCATGACCTGATCGACCACAGTGGCGGAGCCGTCGATGCTAACTGAACAAGCCCTGAGTGAATTACATGTCATCCAACGGTGATATTTTTGAATGACATATCTGAACTTATCTAGTAGCAGTTCGTTTGCGGTGAAAAGCTGATCGCAACTAACCCCAAGCAAGACTAAGTGCAAGAACTTCGAACAAAAAACTACAAAGTATAAATTGACTGCACATGGACTTCGAACCAAAATCTATAGTAGTTCAGATTATTTCCTATCATTGTCCAGTTCAAAAAGTAGAAACTTTTTTTATATTGGATTGGAAGTATTGTCAGACAGAGAATTAACTACTATAATCACATAATAAGATCAATAGGTAACAATTTCTGCATCCTCGCATCACAGTTACAGGCTCATGTAGTTATGCACCACCAAAGCTATTTGACAAAATAATTATGACGATAATTTGGCTAAAACAAGAATAGTACTACCAGCGCTCGCAAGCACTAAACACAGCAGGGTTATCTGGTCATCTGATTCTATTTTCTAATACCTAAGATACAGAGTAGCTTCAGTTAAAAAAAAATACAGAGTAGCTGAAGGATAACCACATAATTAAACAAAGTTACCATAAGCAAGTTTTTCTAGAGCCTGTCTCTGAGTTACATGAATGAATCAAAATTTATGCTAATTAGGAAAACACTGATACATGCAGTAAATACCAAAGCAATCAAAGTTACAATAGTGTTAGAAAATTTGGCTCCACACTATCACACACCCAATGAAGACGATGGGCACTATGAACGAACAGGTATGCCTGAAGGACTTACAAACCAACCAAAGTAATGGAAGCACATGTAGTCAGCATTCAGAAAAGAGAAGCAACAGAAATTCGTATGACAGGAGCATTATGGATGAGTCGAGCATTCAGAAAACAAGGCTGCAAGAGGAAATCTACGCCCAATTTCTCAAGCCTAAGTACAAGCATGTTTTTTTATAGCCCTGTCCTTGAATAATATGAATAAAATTAACCTAATTATGCAAGGGCCAAAATATAGAATTTTTTCAGCTCAGCAAGAGTAAACTCATATTTTGTCATTCAGATTCCTGATGGAGAAGGGTTAGAGGGTGGGTTTACACAGTAATAAACTTCTGGCAGGACGTTCCACAAGTAGGCAGATTTACATATTTTCTGTTTTTTAATATTAGGTGTCCATAAATTTTCTAGCAAAACTGACAATTAAAAAGGCTGGTTCGACAAAACAACAAAGCATGCCCACATACTTAGCATTCTTGTAACCCGTAGCTAGGCATGGAAAATTGATTGTTAGGGAAACTATAAATATGTTCATGACAGTCAACTTGAACAAATGCTAACCTTAGCAGATTTAACCAAGGAGCCAGTAACGAAATAAATTTTGGCAATGATGAAATGGTATTTTATGGAAACTACATGCATAGATAACCTACCCATGAGTCCTACTAGCTTAGGTCGAGTAGCTGCTATGCTTAGGGTTGTCGGTAGCGTGAGTAACCTGCCATTACTCACAATAGGTGATTATTATTATCACTCTCATGATAAAATGTTGAAAGGAAAACAGAGACCGAGGAGGGATATGGTACGGGTATTGGTGGGTGTAAGGGGTTGTGTCCCGCGGCCAATGGGGCATAGCTTGGTTACACTGTTTTCCCTGTCCATGTCGGTTAATGACCGGTCGTTGCATTGGATTCTAGTCAGGTTACAAACTTATTATCCTGAGCACATTCTTGTTTATGATAGCAAGGAATGCTCGTTGCTCTCTTGTCATGGGTTCGGCTCTTTCCAGACCGATTAATTGGAGGCGGGGATGATGGAGGTCTAAGCACCACACTGAGTAGGGACTCAGGTGTGGGGGCTTGGAGTCTAAGTTTAGACGAGGACCTGGAACCCTTGACAGGAGAGTGATGGGTTGGTCCTGCTTGTGCCTAGGGTACAAGCAAGGCGTGTGTTTCGGGGTACCCAGCTGGGCACATTGATTCACGAATCACCGAGTAATCCGGTATGACTTGTCTACAATCTAGCACCGTAGTAAGAACTGGAAGATGAAGGATGGTGAAATGGATCTGTTTGCTCAAATCTTGCTTAAACGTAGAACATGTACTTGCCTAGAATGGTTAGATAATGAACTAATCATGATTGCTTGTACCACCCGGTTTTAAGAACAAAACCAGATACGCACCATATGTGAGCCTAGAAAGTCAAACCTCACATATAGCTACAAATAAGGGTAATATCAATAGGCAATGCTTAATATATAACGTACTTAGTATAGAGAATATAACCTTTGATAGCAATCAGCGGAAAGACAACTCTGATCTTCAGGTGAAGACTCCAAATCCACAGGGGCAACTGACTGGTTGATCACAAGCCTAATTCCTCCAAACTCTAGCAATCTAGTACCCATCCGGGATTTTTCCAAATATGTGTAAAATAAAGCAAGTGTAAGTACATGCCGTACTCAACAAATATAACATGGGGTTCATGAGGCTCAAAAGGCTGACACTGGTTTAACTGCAGTTAGCTTTGAATGAGTCATCTTTTAGCAATTGGGTGGCAACAAGTTTATCACAAGCCCATAAACACATGATTAGGTAAACATGAATAATGAATAGCATAAACAGTAATCATTAATGAGCATATTCATCATCCATATCATTAGTGTTCATCATCTATTCTATAAATGTTCCAAGGCCGCTTGTGACCATGAGCACGGCTGATATACCAGTTTTACACTCTGCAAAGGTTGTACATTTTCACTGTGAGTTGTGATTTACCCTTTTGCCCCAGGTAGCTAATCTCTTGACCCACTTCCAAGGAAGGTCGGCAGGGTTCACTATGAAGCCTTTCAAAGGTTCGTCTAACAAGTTAGGGCCATTAGATTCACTCGGCAAACAGATGTAGAGCCCCTCTTCCCGATGGCACAATGACGCGCAGTCTATACACAAGCTGGGACTATCATGATTGAGGGATGGCATGTTGCTTTGGAGGAGACTCAGCCTTAGGGGGAGCCACAACAGACACAGCAGACACAGGAGGCAGAGCAAGCACCTCTGCCACAGCTTCGCCGCTCTGGTCGTACTCATACCTAGGTGACACTGAGGGTAGAGACACAACGGAGGGGCTCTCGTCTGCCTCCCAGACCACAGGGTCTGCCTCCAGCGACTCATCTAGATTTGAGGGCCACCATGGCCAAGCAGGTTCAGCAGCTCAGATTTGTGCCGTTCGAGGATTGGTTCCCACCGAGGAGGGATGAGCGTGCTTCAGAGGGGTTCTATACACCACTGTAGGAGGATTTTTATAATACATATCTTAACAGTGGGGTTGCATTCAGGTCTTAGAGGGTTTGTTCTATTGAGGCCATTGTAGCAGCTGCAGGAGAGCAGAACGCCCTCATCTCGGCTAACATATCTACTTGGATGGATAGGAAGATATGTCCCATCATGGGTCTGTGAGTTCTACACTTCACTCTATATTGACCCAGGCCACAGATTTATTCACTTTGCATTCAGAGGCCGCGATTATAGGCTGATGAGCTTCAGGGTCCGAGAGATCCTCAGGTTATAGGATTCACCCATCCGCATTCATGAGGTTTGCTATGGACACACAGAGCCTCCTAGATGCCCTCACGGCGGTCTTGTGCCTCCCACAGATCTCATCCGCCCTTGCTTCATAGAACCATTCGGCGAGGGGTCAAGCAGGACACCTAGGGATCTTACTCCTACAACCAGACTGCTAGATGCTATCATGAGGAGGACCCTGCTACCGAGGATGAGATATCACGAGGGATTGACTCGCATTCAGTTGTGGCTACTGAATGCCCTGATGCAGCAGACAGTCTTTGATGTATGGGATGTCATTCTTTCTGAGATGGAGGATACCCTTACAGATGGATTTAGAAGTCACATGCAGCTGTCATATGCTCATTGGATTACTTTTCTGATTCATAGGGCAGTCACAGTGAGGCCTCCTGAGATGTTGGTAGAGTATTCTGGTGCTACTATAGAGTTGCCAGCATATAACATGACTCAGATGCTCCGCCATAGTGCAGTGAGGACACCTAGCCAGTCACATCATCGTCCAGAAGTGCCAGAGACTACAGCCTAGTAGGATGAGACTATCAGGGGCATTGCAGCTACAGAGGAGGAGCAGTTAGATGCTCAGCAGGAGGGTATGGTCGAGAGCGACCCCAACGATAGTTCAGATGATGACTACTAGGATATCCCTCAGATGCGTCCTCGATGACATGACCATGAGGCCGGTAGCTCCAGCTCAGCTCCACAGCCATCGCAGACAGACCCCGCTCTTCTTGCTATACTTGAGCGGATGAGGCAGCATCAGGATCACCAGGCCTAGGAGTCCACAACTACATTTGCACAGTTTTAGGCCAGACAGGATGAGTTGAGTGATAGCAGCAGGCTATCCAGCAGCAGCAGTAGGCCATGTAGCAGCAGCAGCTTCTCATGCAACAGCAGTTACTTGGATTTATGCAGCATGTAGTTACTGCTATTGGGGCTCCACTGCCATAGCCTTCACCCTAGATCGGCCAACCTACCACCACTTCTATGACTCTAGATTTACAGCCTAGTGGGCTTCAGAGTTAGGGATAGCCAGTGACACAATTTCCTTCACCTACAGAGCAGGTGTCCCAGTGGTTTGCCTCACCAGAGCTAGCCCCATAGTTCACACCTCTTCATACGGGCTTCACACCGGCTCAGAGTTTGTCGTTGCTTGTGCCAGATACCCTAGTCTACAAGAGCCTTGGTGCGACATTCAGTGAGTTGACAGGGTAGCCTACTCCGCTAGATCTATATGTCCCTAGTCCTTCCACAGTTGCTCCTATCATTGGGACTACAGAGACGCTCCCTTCTTTAGTTGCATCATCAAAGTCGCCTGCTTCAGTGATACCTGTAGAGTCACAGGCCACACCAGTACTAGATCTGACCCAGACCGCTTTAGCATCACTTCTAGTGATAGAGGGTCATATAGCTCAGAGCTCAGGATCAGATGATGATGCTGCCTAGGTCCAGATCGTTCATCGCACATTAGCGCCCGACTCATCTGCTGTAGCCCCATCGACCGACCCTTAGGTTTTGGTGTTTGACGCCAAAGGGGGAGAGGGATCGAGTATGATAGACTTAGGGGAGCGACATATCTAGGGGGAGTTGTTTATGTATTATATTTGGCTTTTTATGTGTGATACACTATTATGCATTCATGTTTACTTCCATGCATTGAACTATATTTATGTGATAGTGATATCTATGTGATGTGATATTTATGTGATATGTGACATGTGTGCTCTCTACCTTGAATTACTTATATGTCATGTCACTTGGTTATGCACATTTGCTTTGCTTCCGTGTTTTACTCCGATGCAAATGAGCTTTATTACTTGTACTCATGCTTATTTCATATCTATTGAGTACATCATGTTGCCTTGGGTCATATAAGCTTGCCTAACTCTTTTGTTCTTATTGTCAAAAGCTTATATGAACCAAGCATGTTGAAAACCTCATCTTTTTTATATACTCGAGGTTGTATTGTCATCAATCACCAAAAAGGCGGAGATTGAAAACATCTAGGCTCCTAGTTGGGTTTCGGTGATTAATGACAATACGAGATTACTATGACTAACGTGTGTTTTGCAGATGCAATTAAGTTGGGTCATGGTAATGGTAATTGATTGGGCAATCATGGTTGTCATGCCCCTACAATGGAAATTGTTTTGGTTTTCAAAGGATGGACGATAAGGTTAAGGATGGACTAGTTCTAAGTGTCGTTTGGTGTTGAAGAGACACTTAGAGTAGTTTAGGACTTTGTTTTTCCTTTGGCCATACTATTAAGGGGGGTATGGATGGGTAGCTTGACCTAGGTGAGTCTAGTGGGTTAGGTGCGGTGCACACTTATCAAATCTAGCACTAGGTAGCTCCTAAATAGCCCTAAGATCAATTGGAGCGAACTTTATTCACATATGATTGCGAGTTGGAAGTGAATGGAGGGTCAAATGTTGACCGGACGCTGGTTCCGGTGTGATCGGACGCCGGCGTAGAGTTCGGTCAGTTCATTTGATCAAGGTGAAGTCGTCTGGATGCGACCGGACGTTGAGTGAAATGTGACCGGACGCTGGGTGCCAAAGTCCGGTCAACTCCAGTAAGGTTCCAGAGAGGGAGAATCCTGATCAGACGCGTCCGGTCAGTGCTGACCGGACGCTGGTCAGGTTTCGGCTACTGACGAGACGTTGTGCAGCAAAGTGACCGGACGCTGGGTGCTAGAGTCCAGTCAACATCAGTAAGGTTCTAGAGAGCAGGTTTCGTGACCGGACGCGTCCGTTCAGTGCTGACCGGATGCTGGTTAGTGTCCGATCATAACTTAACTACTCGGTGGTGGAGAGAACTGACCGGAGCGTCCAATCACCTTGACCGGAGCGTCCGGTCACCCCGTAGTGGCACATAACGGTTCGTTTTGAATGAGGGGTTACAAATACTTCCTCTATTCACTCAAGGGATCACTTTTGCTCATTTCAACAGCGGAGAAACACCCTTGAGAGTGCCAAGGAGAGCAAGGTCCTAGTGAGGTGATTGAGATTTGAGAATCCAAGATTAAGGCCTCATTAGTGAAAGCAAGAGTAGCAAAGTGTGCATCCACCCTTCTCATTAGGCTTGTCATGGTCAAGTGAGAGTTCGTGCTTATTACTCTTGGTGATTGCCATCACCTAGATAGCTTGGTGGTGATTAGGAGTTTGGTGATCATCCGGTGGAGCTTGTGGATGACCCAACTCAAGTTGTGAGTGGTTGTGGGTGATTCACCGCAACGGAGTGTCAAAGAATTAACCCGTAGAGAGCACTTGATCCTTGCGTGGATCAAGGGGGAGCTACACCCTTGCGTGGGTGCTCCAATGAGGACTAGTGGGGAGTGGCGACTATCCGATACCTCGGCAAAACATCGCCACGTTCCTCCTTCTCTCTTTACTTTAAGCATTTACTTTGAGCAATTCAATTCTTGTCTTTACATTCATAGAATTGTCATGCTAGAGTAGGATTGAAACTTAGGTTGCAAAACTTTTGTGCGGTAGAATATTAGAAACACATTCTAGGCACAAGGGGTGAAGTGGGCTAAGTGTAGGGTTTAATTATTGCAAAGAATTTTAGAATTAGCCCAATTCCGGTATAGTGCGGCAGTTAGGATTCGAACTCACATCCTCTCACTCCGCGCGCTCCATCCCCTATCACTACACCACACAGTCACTTATGTTGAGATGTACAATGCTATCAATTTGTACTGATACGTATAGATCTTATAATCAATATTTGGACTACTAAACAACCTTAAATGGGAAAATTTTCAACTACAAAGTTTTAGATCTCTTCGAGCACTACAACTTTTATATAGGACATTTCTCCATCCAAGGTCATTTGAGTAATTCAAAAATTTTACATGAAAAATCTGAGACTTAATTTATATATTTGGAACCCTAAATGATCTCAAACAAAAATTTTATCATCTACAAATTTTTAAATCTCATCGAGCTCTACAATTTTGATATAAATTTTGTCTTTATCCAACTTCATTTAAAAAAGATATGAATTTATTTGTGTTGTAGCTATTTTTAAGGACGGTTGACTTAGTCAATCGGCTCTGAAAATCAGAAGTTTCAGAGGCCATTCTCTTAACGAAACCGCCCATAAAAATGGATACATTTTTTAGAGGTAGATTTCTTAATAGAACCACCCCTGAAAATGGATTTTTAGCGACGATCACGGAGCTACAGAGCTCCCCGGCGACGTTAGAGGCAGCGTGCTAGTTTAACCGCCTCTAATAGAAAAGGGAGGTGTTGACGGTAGTTAACAACCATTATAAACCGTCAATATAACATGCATAAAGGCATAAATATAATCACCAACGAAGGTTTAGGGGTTGAAACAAACAAATTTCACAAGTTTTGGTGAATCTGTATTTTCTGCAGGTTTTATCGAGAAAACCGTCAAGGTGGATCAAGATGTTAGATTTAATTGCGCTTTATCCGCAGTGAAATGGACACCAGAAGGTTGTAGAAGACTCCACACCTAAGCGGAGGGCGAGACGCACTAGGTGGGGCCCACCTACAGGCCGACCGGCCCCTAGGGCCCACCTGTTAGCCCCCGTTGTTATGTCGGTTCTCCACTGCCTCCTATGTTGCATCTACGCCGTCCTTTAAGTCAGTTTGATCCAAGGGCTCACGTTGGACGCTCCGGCCTATATATACCAGCCCCTGCCACCGCCCCTGAGGCATATTGCATAAGTCTTTTGAGAAGACAGAAACCCTAATCATCCTTAGAGCTCCACCATATTCTAGGGCATAGCTTATTAGGCTAGGTCTAGAGAGAGGCAAGTAGGCTTCGCTTGGATTCCCGACCATGTCAAGAGCGTGGTTTGGTATAATCTTTGTACCTCCTCTCTTTTATACCTCCATTATTTTTATATGCTAGTTATAATTGTTATGACAATATTAGTATTCATCTTATTCATGTTCTTCATTATAATGTTCAACGTCTACTTTAATTATATACTTAGTATAGCTAGTTTATCATTATGTTTATGCATAAGTTCGTATAGCGGTCACTCTAAAGTACACGGGGTGGGTGGTCGACATTGTGTAAGTGTGGTACTTATAGGTTGTTTACCTGTGGATAAACCCTATATTCTAGGTCATGTGGTAGATCACGGATATGACACTCCCATTGAGTCCTTTGTAGTTCACTCCCCGAATATAGGTGCAAGTAGGGTCCGATTACAAAGGAAGAATAAGCTCTATTCTTAATCTTTTTTAATAATATCCCTTATGTGTAGATATAAAGATAACCTTAGCCATGACTACTAGGTGTAATTGCACTAATCAATGTATGTTTTGACTTGTAATTAAAGAATGACTTAGGAATTATTCCTCTAATATTCTACCTGACCATACTAATGCCATAGAAAGAAGTACTCTGAGTGATTTATCATTATTGATGATCAATACTTATCATATATATATCTTATCCTATGACTTACCCCTGTTATAAGTAGAATATTAGTTATGGTTTATTTCTCCATCAATAGTATAACTTATCAATACATGTCCATGCTAGACCTTCCTTGTGATAAAAATATAAATAATGATACCTGAAATACTCCCGAGTGAAGTGCTACAATGGTATAATTATCTGTGCGTTTGTAGATCCTTTTCATGCATATATTTATATATTCTTCCTACTCACATAAATTAATAAAGAACTACTTAGTATTATTCTAGTAGTAATGCTATGTAGTACCAATAACCATCTCTAGCATCATCACTAGGGATGACAATCTAGTAAAGTAATGTTAGGAGATATAGGTTTATAATAAGTGGCTACTAAACAAGTGACAAGTTATTAAATACCAACAAACATTTCTGGCACCATTGCCAGGGAAGGTAGCTAGGCAAAGGAAGTATTGATAAACTTATACTTATTGATGTGATCGAGGAAAACCATTGACCTCTGCTCAAACAGGCTTACCCTTGTTTTGTCTACTTGTGTATCTTATGCAGGGTAATCTATGACCGGTTTTGACCTTCCAACAAAGTATGTTGAAGATCTAGAAGCATTAATCAGGAGGACTAGAGCTAAACTCAAGAAAGTTCTAGCTCACCTTATAATCAATGGTCTTATCCGAAGGTGTCATATCCTCATCATCCTCCCCTTCTTGACAACAAATCGTCCTCAGTTTGAGCTTTGTCGGAGGGCAGGTTGTAGGTAGTAGCCAACATTGCTCCCCTTCTTGAAATTTAACATGTTTTTATAACAAAACTTGGAGATCTCGACATAACATGATCATATCTATTGCAGCCCTCTGATTGATCATATTGTTGCACAACAAAAGGAAATTTCAGATTTGAACAAATATAAACTCGATGTACCATATACTTCCCATTACAATTATATTTGCCAACAAAGTGATATGTACATCTAGACAACCATGGCAATTCAGCGTATAAAAATTTCTCCCTCAAACTACATAGAGCACACAGAGTATCAAACTCAATATAACCCATAGTATTAAGAGAATACAATAATTTTAGCTGATCTTTTTCAGCATTAATAGGAAGCAATTTCTTATTTTTAGCATAAGTATTTTGTTCCAGAACAAAAGAATCATTCTCATTCACTGGTTGTGGCACATAAATATTCATACCACTATCACACAACTCTTCTTTATCACAAAGATCAATAGAACATTCATCATGTGACAAAGGTAAATTAATATAAGGATCTAGTATAGAATTATTAGCATCATTGGAGGGAAAATTCAGCACATCAAGAGAGCTCTTACCTGATACATTTACCTATTCTTTCTCAGTTACCTTGTCCTCTTTTTTGGATACATGCCGCAAAATATTAGTTCCAACCAGAGGCAAAGTAATATCTTCATTTTGTAAAAATTTAGATTTAGATGAAGGTATTGTAACATTTGATATAACCCATTCTTTTCTAAAAGGCTCATTCTTTCTCCTCTCGGCCCTTAGGAGATCTTCCCTTAAAATTTGAGCACTAGTCATAGGTATAAGTATAATTTTCATACCATGATATTTAAACAAATATTTATTAGCAATCGTATTGTGCACAACATTTTTTTAGATATCCATGGTTTACCAAATAACTACTGATATGATTGCATATGTACTATATCAAATTCAACGCTATCCTTATAAGGACCAAGGGAAAACTCAATGCGTGCAAGTTACCATTATCTTATCCTAGGAATTTACCCATTGGACATAGTATGGATGTGGATGTGGCTTTGTGGTCAGACCAAGCTTCTCAACCATCTCTAAGCTTGCAAGGTTGTTGCAAGTCTCGCCTTCAATCATAACACGACAACGCCATTCCTTCACAACAAAGTATATTTGAAACAAGTTGTTGAACTGGTTTTGCTCCACCTTCTCCATTTGAGAACTGAGCACTCGTTGTGCAAACTCCGTAGTACATGCGGGAAGTGGCAGTGATGACGTCGTTGTAGCAGCGGAAGAGGATGATCGTGTGCACGCTCTAGTGCCCACTTTTATAATTATTTCATCCATCCTGGTAGACAGCTGGTCCATGATGTCCTACATTTCACTCTTAAAAAGAAACTCGTTGTTTGGCATTGTTTGCAATCAAAATAAAGGCCCTATCAACTATTTATGGGTTGGTGTAATCACACTCTCACACGTCTTACCAAGTTCTTACAAAGTTCTTACCAACGCAAAGCAATGGCTGGTTCGTGATACCTATGAGGGCGTGACACCAAGATTGCAAGGGTATTTTTCTGTACCAATCTGAAGTATATGTGGAGCTTGGAAGACACACAAAGAGAAATATTTTATATGTGGCACACAAGTCAGTTACAGATAGCAATATTAAATAAATGTCCAGAGCACTTGTCCTAGTTGCTGGCCTATACATGTTCCTAGCACCAGTTGTGACAAAAAAGGAAGTGAAACAAGTATGAAAGGTAGCAATGGAAACAAGATCAAGGAAAAAGGCAACACAAACAATAGAGCTTTTGGGTGTTCCTTATGTGCTCCTTTCTCTTCTCTTCTCTTCTCTTTTACTGTTATTTTTTTCTTTTCTTTTTTTATCCAAACTTTTTTTGCTTTTGATCTTTTGATATGTTTTTCTCAGCAAGGAGCATAGAATAACAAACCACAAAAAGTTTGAGCTCAATTGGATAGAAGACGTGGTCCATAGAAAATCAGCACTGTGCTCCAAAAAGCAAACCAAAACTTGTGGGCCTGGAAACTTGGTTTTTCTGATCGAATTTTGCAAATCTAATTTTTGTGAACCCAGCTATGCTAGGATGAAATGGATCTAAAATTTTCTGGCATTCTCCATAGATATAAAATTCGCCCTGTTTCGAATTCGGATGAAAAATTTATTTTTGTTTTAAGGTAGGCAGTCCGAATCAGGGTTTTATATGGACACAAGATGCAAACTGATGGTGATACGAGATGACGGTGGGTGGATGGATCAACACAAATTAGAATAGAACACAATCTAAACCAACAACAAGACCTTGACCTAGGATACAAACTCAACACAGCGGACTCTGAAACCAAATTATGCAAAGGCTATGGTGCGGACGGTTCTAGGACAGGAAATAAATATGGCGGTGGACTATGGGACGAAGACGAAACACTCAAACTAGGGGATAGATTCGAACCTGATGGTATACCTGAAGCTCTGAATACCACTTGATGGGGATGGGTTCCCGATCTTCCGCCAGGTTCAAGATAAACAACGATTTTGTCAGAGAGCGACACACGGATGCGGCTTCAGATCCAAATACCCGAACCTTGCAATCTGAGCACCACGTCTCCTCTGGTTATCAACCGTGTCACAATCTGATTGACCATGCCAAGAAGGTTAATCCTTGCTGTGAATCAAAGAACACAGGCAAGAATAAGATAACACGCAATTCAAGTATTGTGACAATTACAGATGTATGATTAAGCACTCGAATGTGGGGTTCCACAAACCGATAACGGCGACTGTTCAAAGACATATTCATCTAAAGCAAAACTCAAACCCTAACGTAGGTGGCGGTTACTGATTATATATCCTAAGGGTCATCTAAGGACCCCTCTTCACGTCCATAAGGTGTCCCAACACGTTACAAGGCCCAATGGCCCAAAAGACGGCGACGCAGCACCTTGATAGATTCTGGACGTTAGCTTGTTTCGATGATTACCGTTGATTCTGATGAAATTTTGATGTGGAACCACTTCCATTAGTTACCTTATTAAAATATCTTTCCTTCCATATGTGGATCGTTGAAAACGGAGTCCGTATACGACCTGAATGTCCTTTTTACTACACGTTGCTCCTGGAGACCCAGATTTACTCGAACTTGACTTGGATTGGGCCTCCAACTTGGCTTGGATGCCCTTGCTTGCCTTCTAAGGTGGTGGCCAAGGAGGAGGAGGTCCTTGGTCATCTCTTATGTGTTCTCCATCTTCTTGGGGCGTGCTCCAACTTGGGCCTGGGTCTCAAGTGTGAATAACATGCCCGCGACGACGTCGAAGCACCTGACAGAAATAGCGGCAGAATGTCTTGATGATTTAAGACCTTGCCGACGTGATATTGAGGTGGGACCAGATCAATTTGAACCATCAAGTGCTCGTGGACCTCAAACTCACTCCGGATGAAAGAGTTATGGCCTTCCCAATGGAGTATTGTCGGGCTGCCGATGACCTAAAAGTTCAACTTCGATGGACTTGCAGTTTGAGACACATTTGTACCTAGAATCAAATAATGACATGTACATGTGGAACCAAGTGAATTATACCAAAAATCACTATGCAAATGTAGGAATGAGCTCACCTTATAATCAATGGTCTTATCCGAAGGTGTCATGTCCTCATCCACACACTTGTGCCCATTTGTGATATTCGTCCTCCTCATTTTATCTTCATTCAATTTTCAAATAAGTATTTAGAACCCTAAACATATTCAAATAAAAAGGTTATCAACTATAATTTTTTATAACTTTTTGAGATCTACAACTTTGGTTTTGGTCTTTTCTCCATCCGAGGTCGTTTCAAATATTTGAATTTCAAATGTGAGAAATTCAAACATGGATTTTTCCATACATAGATGATTTTAAATGAAAAAGTTATCAACTACAAAGTTTTATAACTTTTTGAGATCTACAACTTCAGTTTTGGTCTTTTCTCCATCCGAGGTTGTTTGAAATATTTAAATTTCAAATGTGAGAAATTCAAATTTAGATTTTCCATGCCTAGATGATTTCAAATGAAAAGGTTGTTAGCTACAAAGTTGCATAACTGTTTGAGATCTACAACTTTTGTTTTGGTCGTTTCTCCATCTGAGATCATTTAAAAAAATTCGAATTTCAAATGTGAGAGATTCAAATGTAGATTTTTCATGCATAGATGATTTCAAATGAAAGCGTTGACAACTACAAAGTTGCATAACTTTTCGAGATCTACAACTTATGTTTTGACCATTTCTCCATCCGAAGTCATTTGATTAATTCAAAAAACTATCAAATGTGAGAGATTCAAATGTAATTTTTCATGCATAGATGGCTTCAAATGAAGATTTGGCAATTATTTGGTCACTTTTTCATCTAAGATCATTTGAAAAAATAAATAAATTTACTATCAAGTTCTTATTTTTGGAGGTGGCTCTCTAAAAATTGATTTCTAGAGAGTGGCTGGAAATAGAGGCGCCTCTAGAAATAGGGGCATTTGTAGAAATGGCTAGTAACAACAGCTGTCTCTATAAATGCATTTCTAGTGGAGGTTCGGTTTGGAAGCACCGTAGATGTGGTTGTATATTGATCTGCCTCTAAGAAAAGCTCTCGTTGCTCAAAATCAATTTTGTAGTAGTTTTACTCCACTTGCTATAGATCTATTTCTTATCCAAAGCATGTCTAAAGTGTAACGAACAAATTGTTAGTGTCACCTCGGATAAAGTTTGTAAAAAGGGTGGTAAACTTTTGCCACCATCCAAGAACCCTCTTGCTTCCGGTTCTACAGTGACGTGCATCCACAAAGCAATATTCTGACTTGATGATTAGCTAATATAGATATTTTCCTAAAGCAAATAGCGTGTTTTGTTTCCTCTACATTCAGACAAACCAAAGCAGCCAAGTTAAGCTGCATAGACTGCACAGTGCTATAAATTAAATACCTGCCACAAGGTATGCTTGGCCTACTACTTCTGTTTAATCGGTCAAAATAAGATGTTGTGACTAAGCGTGCTTGTTTGGAAACCAATGTATTGTTGGTAATTGGAGTAGTTTAGAAAGAGCTAACCACTGCAAACACATGAACACCTATCAGATCATATGCGTTCCCACTAATCAGATGACCCAGCTACTTGTTCGCAAGCTAATCACGCCTTGCCAGCAAGCTAATTAACAAATCGAAGGGTATGGGCTAATCTTTCTTTCTTCAAAAGTCAAAACAATACGAGCTAACATTTCCTTACACACAAGAGGCGGCATTCACGAAGCTTCGTGGTAATGACACAGAGAGCGTTGATTTTGATCGGTAAATAAACTACTTTAGTTTTTTTTTTGTTCCTAATTTTCTGTTGATTTACTCTAATGCAATTGGAAGCATGTTTAGTGCATGGTTGCCTTTGCCATCGGGGTCAAGCGACCCCGATAAATTTCTACAAATCCTATAGAAAACTACAGTTGATCGCTGCTCACCACTACTGTTGACCTAATTGTGTAACACGTAGGATCCCGGTAGCAATGGTGGCAAACTGCAAAGCAAAATAGAAAACGAGACATGCTAACCTCTGAGTAGCGAATACGCAATGAGCTCGTTCACGTGGGAGAGTGGGGGAAGCGACTATGGACTGTAACAATGATTAGTAAACGTAGTTCAAGTTGTTTCTGATTTTCTCAAGCCACGGTGTATTTCAGACTAAAACATTGTACCTTTAGTTACCATCCTCTCAGCGCTCTTCTTCGTCATCTGTCTGGTCGAATTGGAAAATACTAGGAACGATATGACAGTTGAGGAGGATATGATGACAGAGAAGATCAGTTGACACGGAACATGCAGGCAGCAAGGACCAGAAACAACTCGTCCAGCACCCATAAGACTGTCTCCATCAGAGACACCCAAATGCAAAATCGGTGTTGCACAGTACTTTACATACCCGGAATCATCCTCCAACAGGTGACCCATTCAAAGGACCCATTTTGGGTCCAACGCCATCTAGAACGCAAAAAAGCGTCGTCGACGAGAGACGACGCAAAAATCTTGCGGCCGTAGTGGTGGGCCCGCGGATGAGACGGCGGCCTGGGTCGGAGCTTTGGAGCGGGGAAGACGGCAGTGGAGGAGCCGCGCTCGCCGCGACCGCCGGCTGTGGAGGAGCCGTGACCGCCACGACCGCGACTGGAGGAGTGGAGGAGCCGCGACCGCCAGCAGTGGAGGAGGCGCGCACCGGGAGTGGAGGAGCCGCGCTCGCCGCGACCGTGAGTCCACGACTAGAGGAGAGATGCCGCCGCAAGAGGCGCGATGGGCGTCGCAGAGAGGGGGCCGCCGCCGCACCTGCCTCCGTGCCTGGCCGTCACGCTGGAGCTCCGCCCAGATCCACGCCGCCTGCGGAGGCGCTCCATAGCCGGATTCCGCTGGGGCGAGCTCGATGGAGCTGCTGCTGGACACTACTGGAAAATGCGAGTTTCCCTACCGTTTTTATTGTTCCCTACGGTTTTGATTAGTTCTAGGGAATGAAATGTTTCCCTTAGGGTTGCTTTTTGGAACCGTAGGGAACCTGGTGTTTCCCTAGGAAGTTCATGATTTCGTCGGGAGCAAGAAGAGTTGTAGTCCTTCAGCTGGCTGGGCCAGCTCCTACGTGGAAGAGATTCCCTAGGAGGTATATATAAAATCCTAGGAACGAAAAAATCGGAACCCCTGTGATGAAGGCGCCACTTCTCCCGCCCCCCTGATCGAGCCAGTTCTCCCGTCACATTCAAAGCTAAGGCGCCAATTCTCCCGCCGCCCATCCAGTTTTTTTTTTTATGAATGGCCTCTGAAAGGCAAAGCCCACAACAAAAAAAAAAAAAAAAAAAAAAAAAAACGGCTGCGCGCGCGTGCCCCAAGATCTCCAAAGACGCTGTCACCTGCTTCGCCATCGCCGCCAAAGCCGACGCCGTCTTTGCCCATCCGCGTCGCCACAGTAGTCGTCGCCTGCCGCCGCCAGCCACATGCTGTCTGCTTCACGCCCGCCATGTACTGGCGTCAGCACTGCCCGCTCGCTCTGTCGCCCTTTGCACTTTAACCAGCCGCGCCATGTGGTCACGCTTTGCCCAATATTGCCAGCTTGTGCGAACTGCCTGCCGCCCGGCCTGCCCGCCGCCCTTCCCCAAGACGCTGCCTCCCCAACCCGCACCCTCCTCGAGCTGCCTCCCTCCCCAAGCCGCCGCCCTTCCCAAGCCGCCGTCCGCCCTCCCCAACTGCTGCGCCTCCCAAAGCCCCCTACACTGCACCCCTGCGCCCCTCACATCTCCACCTTAAGCCCTCCCCAATCCCCATCCCAAGCTTTCACTCCAATCACCCATTCTCGATCTGTCTGCCTCCCATTCCGTCCCTCCATGTCCTCATTGTTTAGATCTGTGGAAGCAAAGGATGGATTGATGAGGTAAGGTATTTTCTGGGGATTTCTAGTGCATTCTTGTGTGGACAAGCAGAAGAAGATTCACAAAGAATTGATATTGATGTATTATATTCAGTCTTCCCATTCCATAGTGGAGGCACCCCTTCACCGCTTGGTCGCCTGGAGCCAAGGAGGAGTCAAGGAGTAGGGCGGTGTTGCCGGAGCTCTGTTAGAAGAAGGAAGCACCACACATCTCAGAGAAAGAAGGCTTCACACCGCTTGTCACTCTTGAACAAAGGATTTAAGGTGAGAAGGAAAATTTCCTTTTCTTGCTGCTTTTTTTGTATTGTTAGCAGAATTGGCATGTCTAAAATATTTGATACGGTCTGTTCATTTCTGAAAAATTAGAAACTAAGAAGCTTAGCACTATGATAATTTTGGTGTTGCAATCTATTAGGTGAATATTCTTTTTTAAGTGAGTTGTCTACTGGGTTCAGAGAATAGTCAATATTGTGACTCATCTGATGCAGTCTAGAAATTTTGTTACTAGTAATAATCAGTATATGTTCTATATAAACTTGTTTGTCTATTAGTTTTAGAATACATGCACTAAATCATGTGAGTTACTTGCAAATTTTTCTGTTTCAGTTCATTGTCACAACAATAGCCATGTCAGTAGAAGATCGTAGTTGGATGTATGACGGCTGGAATGACAATGGTCGTCATTCCTCGGATTGGGTGCGAAATACAAATGCTTTCCTAGACCAAGCTTTCAATTCGGTTTCTAATTTGAAAAACTTGGAGTAGTGTGTCCGTGTTCAGATTTGTTTAATAGAGTTAGACGGAGAAGAGACGTCATGAGCATGCATTTGTGTAAAAGAGGGTTTATGCCTGGCTATTTTACATGGACTGAACATGGTCAGCGGCCTATTAGTCAGCCTACAATGGATTATGCGTACGATACTGCCGATGGTTTAGATCAAATGTTAGCTGATTGGGGTGATGCAATGCAAACAGATAGTGTAGAGCATGAACCAACAGCTGATGCTAAGGCATTCTATGCTTTGTTAGAAGCTTCAAAAGAGCCGCTCCATAGCTACACTAGTGTTGCACTGCAAACTGCTGTAGCACGCTTGATGGCAGTTAAGTCACAATACAATCTCCCCGTAGAATGCATTAATAAATTATTGGATTTGTTTGGTGATGTACTGCCTCAGAACCATAAGATGCCAAAATCTTTGTATGAGTGCCAGTGTCTTCTTCGTGGTCTAAAAATGCCTTACATGAAGATAGATGCTTGTACAAACAATTGCATGATATACTACAAAGAAGATAAGAACAAGGATAAATGTGATTTCTGTGGGGAGAGTAGATATGTAGTTACTGAACCAGCACACCAAGGGCAGAAACGAAAACCCATACCACGTAAGGTTCTACGATATCTCCCACTCATACCAAGGTTGCAGCGGTTGTTCATGGAGCCAAACACTGCAAAGCACATGCGGTGGCACAAGGAGGGTAGGCGAGCCAACCCAAATGTTATGGTGCATCCTTCTGATGCTGAGGCATGGACACATTTCAATACATCTTGCCCAGAGTTTGCAATGGACCCGAGGAATGTTCGGATTGCTTTGGCGACAGATGGCTTCAACCCATTTGGCTATGGAAAAGCTCAATATTCTTGCTGGCCAGTTTTTTCAATTCCTCTGAACTTACCTCCAGCTCTTTGTATGAAGGAGGAAAATATATTTCTTAGTTTAGTGATTCCTGGACCGGAGCATCCTGGCAAGAATATGAATGTCTTCATGCGGCCACTTGTTGATGAGATCAAGGAAGCTTGGCCAGGAGTTCTCACCTATGATAGCTTTTCAAAGCAAAATTTTCAAATGAAGGTTGCATATCATACTTCCATCCATGACTATCCTGGATTGGGTATGTTCTCTGGATGGTCAACACACGGTGGTTTGGCCTGTTTTGATTGTATGGCAGATGTGGACAGCACTTGGCTACCAAATGGGCACAAGTACAGTTGGTTTGATTGCCATAGAAGGTTCTTGCCAGCTGACCATAGTTTCAGGGACCAGAAGAATGCATTTAGGAAGGGCGTAGCAGTGTATGACACGCCTCCACATCGGTTAACAGGGCAAGAGGTGCTAGCATACATGAATGAAGTCAAAGAGAAATCATTTGAAGGTTATGGTACTGTCCACAATTGGACTCACATCCCATTTCTGTGGGAATTGTCATATTTCCCTCTACTTATGCGTCCACATCACATTGATGCTATGCATACTGAAAAAAATGTAGCTGAAGCTATTTTTGCTACATGTCTTGACATGGCTGACAAGACCAAGGATAATAACAAGGCTAGACTCGACCAAGCCTTGATGTGCAATAGGAGACATCTCAACCTTGTTGAGAAGCCAAATGGCTTGTGGGATAGGCCTAGAGCACCCTTTTCCCTAAACAGACCCCAGAAGGAGGTTTTGCAGTGGTTTAAGGACATCAAATTCCCTGATGGTTATGCATCAAACCTAAGGCGAGGGGTCAACATGGACACTCTAAAAATTAATGGCCTCAAAAGTCATGACTTCCATATCTTCATTGAGCGTTTGCTAGCTGTGATGATGCGAGGTTATGTCAAGAATGAGATATGGGAGGTCCTTGCTGAAGTGAGTTACTTTTTTAGAGTGCTTTGTGCAAAGGAGGTTGATCGTGCCCAGATACGTCAACTTGAAGCAAACATACCTATTTTACTTTGTAAAATGGAGAAAATCTTTCCACCTGGTTTCTTCAATTCAATGGAGCATATAATGGTGCACCTCCCATATCAAGTTAGGGTAGGGGGGCCTGTAAAGTACACATGGATGTATGGAGTTGAGAGGTATACATTTAGGACTTCTGTTCTTTTCCATTTGGCTATTATATTCAAAGAACTAATAGTAACTAAAACTGTTGTAGGTTGTTAAAAAAGGTGAGGGCAAAAGTTCGTAACAAGGCTCATGTTGAAGCATCAATAGTGGAAGGATGCCTTGTTGAGGAGATCACTAACTTAACATCATTATACTTACGATCTCATATCTAGCTCCCAAATCGGCCACAACGTTATGCTCATAATGTTGATCCATCCTGATTCTACTCTTAGTTTGTTCCAAGTGCGTGGATGGAAGAGTGGTAGAGGAACAACAAGGTTTCTAAATGTTGAAGAGTATAAGGCAGCAATGATTTATATATTCACAAACTTGACTGAAATGGATGAATATGTTGAGTGAGTGCACCAACTTAATAAACCAACTAATAACATTTATCATTACAATAATTCATGTTTTGTGTCCCATAGAAAATTTGAACAGGAACAATGGAGCCGGGCAAGACCAAGACCACCAAGCCGTAGACAATTGGACAATTTAAGGATTAATGGGGCTGGCCATGGCAAACCAAATTTGCTTGAATGGTTTAGAAACATGGTACTAGCTAATTGACCAATTCGTGTAGTTTTATACAAAAGAATGTATAATCTGGATACACTTTAATTTTTAATTGTAATATTGCGATTGTGACATGGATGCAAGCATACCTAGTGAATAAATGCGTTTATCACGTGGATGTGGCCTCAAAGTCAAGTCATATGATATTTATGAAGTTAATGGGTACAGATTTAGATCTGAAAAGTATGAAAAATCTAGAGGGAACCTAACTACCACCAACACGGGAGTGCTTGCTGTTGGTGATGATGATGGTAGCAACAATGAGCTTGAGTATTACGGTATTATCAAAGACATTATTGACTTAAAGTTTGCTGCTCAGTGCTCCTAGGGAGCATCCTATATTATGCAAGAATCACTGCAACAATGGAACATTTTCGCGAAGTGGAGAAAAGAACTATTTGTGACAAGCTTGCTGGACAGTTCTATTTGAAGCGGGAGGAGTATGCTGCACGATGCCCAACTTGGTGTAAAGAAGCTTGCTGGGATGTTCTGGCCCTGGAGTGGAGCGGTCCAAAATTCAAGGACAGATAGGAGAAAAACCGTGCCAATCGCTACAGCCGTAAGTTTAAACCACACAAAGGAGGGTCCAACTCTATTGCAACAATAAGACAGAAATTGGTTAGTGTCCAATTACTAAAATTTTGTTGTTAACTTTTTTGCAGTAACAATTAATTTCAGATTCTTGTTATTATTGTAGTCAAAGAAATTAGGAAGACAAGTATGTGAGATAGAGGCATGGGTCCATACTCATAGAGGTTCAAATCCTGAAGATATTACTTCACTCAACACAGAAGAGGCAACTGCATGCTTGGTAAGTGCAGTATTGTGACAATGGAAAGTAAAATGGAAATTGTGATATACCTTCTCTCTTTTCGGAGCTTAGGATTATAAGCATTTGCAGCTACTAGCTCATATAGAACACTACAGTTAATGTTGAATGCTGGCAGCAGCTTATTGTTGCAAGCTGTAGTGCTTGTTCCTACTTCTCATAGCTGCTTGTTTCTACTTGTCATAGCTGCTTGTTCCTAGTATGGTACATGGATTCTGTACAACAAGAATTTTAACCAGTTTTAGCTAGATTTTAATACTATGGTTTCAGTACATATGAATTGCTTCTATACATATGAATTGCTGGCTGTTCATATGAATTTAGCTCGATTTTAGTAGGTTTCTGTACATATGAATTGCTGATCTCTCTTTTACTTCTTTGTCAAATGCCCACACATTATTTTATTTATGTGGCAGGAGAAATACAAAGCTAAGGCCATGGAACTAAATGGACCAGATTTTGATTGGTTGCACTCGCCGGTTGATGTTAGAGCTCTTTATGAATGCTCTTGTGGCCGCCCACATGGAAAATGGGCTACATTTAATGGGATGGTCAATGACAAAGAAGTCCTCCCTGACTTAAGGAGAAGTCGTGAATCGGCAATGGCTGCTAGGCGTCAACGCCAAGAGGAAGATGAGCGATTAAGAAGGGAAGCTCATGATGGTCGTGTGGCCAAGGAATATGCCCAAAATGTGTCGGCGTGGAGTACAATGGTACATGCTTACACTGAGAGCATGCAAAAATTTATGGAGGTGACGTCTCACATGCATCCTTTTTCTATCCATCTTATTGCCACTTGAGTTACATGTTAATCAGTATACATATACATTTGATTATTGAACTGTAGAGAGTTTTTGAGGTAAATGGTTTGCCCTGTCACATACATTCTCGCTCCCATCCCTCCACCACCACTGTGCTCTCCCTGTGTATGCCGATGTACCACCTGTGCCTCCTGTGTATGCCGATGTACCATCTTCAAATCCATCTCCTAATGATGTAAGTCTAATTGTACTGTTTTTGTGTGTTGTCTTTGTATAATTGCTGGTTTGAAGGGCTGCAACTGCAGTTATTTGTAGGGCTGTAGCTGCTACATTTGCCCTGCATTGGCATATTACTATACTATATGTTTGACTGCAGTTATTTGTAGGGCTGCTGCTGCACCATTTGCCTTCTATCCATTGTTCTGTCTCTCTCACGTGCAGCATGATGAGCTGTGAGCTGCAAATGAGTGCGATTCTTCTAGCAAAAATACATGTCTGCCATAGCATTAGCATCTTGATTTCCAATTTCCATTACATGGTGTGCTTCCATCTTTTATTTATTAATGTTAACTGTTGTACACATCTCGGCTAGTCTTGTGAGACCTATTTTCAAATGCTATCTTTGAACCTATTTTTTGGCATAGCGTTTACCATGAAGTTTCCACTTATATTTAATAAAATCCCATTTGTTCAATTGAATAGGCTTGTACTGGTGGCTCTTGTCTTTGGGATAGAAAGTCCTGAAGAAACATTGAGTAGGATTGCTCAAGGAAGATCTCCGTGGCCATGAAAATGCGGGGAACTACAAGCGGTGGTGGCAACTACTCTCCTCCGACCGACGAGTTTCCATTTTTCTGAAAACTTATGCTGCCAAAACATGGCACTTATCTTTTGTCGCCAAAACATGGCACCTATATTCTGTTGCCAAAACTAGCATGGATTAGACAACTCCATTTGAGTTAGTGATTAACTGTTAGATGGACAGCTATTATCAGTGAACACCATAATTGTAATGTGATAATGCACTGTTTGAGCTGAATGCATTAAATTATTGCTGATGGTTGTCAACGTGTTCAAATTTAAATTTTGTATATGAAATCATTAGAATTATTTGAGGTCAAATATGGTGCCATGCCAGATTTATTTCCCTACAGATCAGTTTCCTAGGGAACTTAAGTTCTAGGGACAAACTTTACACGTTGGTTTTGTGTTCTTGTGTCAGCATGCGCAGCAGGTTCCCTAGGGAGCCTTTTTCCTAGGGAAACCAGAATCCCCTACGGTTCCCAGACAAACTGTAGGGCACCTTCCTATTTCCCGTCAACATGTTCCCTAGGACTGTTTCCCTACGAAATACGGTAGGGGATCAGGTTCCCTACGGTTTTAAGGCTTTTCCCTAGGAATTTAAACTCTAGGGAAACTCGTAGTTTCCAGTGAGGTGGTGGCCGTGGTGCAGGGGCCCGGCGCCATCGACGGCGTGGACGGGGAGGACGTCCCTAGGGGCGCTCCCGTGCCGGAGGTGGCAGCGCCGGCTGCGGTGGCGGTGCCCGACGTCGTCGTTGTTGGGTGCGTGGAGGGCCGCGGGGATGGGGCGCTCCAGCGCCGGAGGTTGCTGCGGAGGTGGGGTGCACCATCGTCGGCGTTGGAGGTGGCATCCCAGCGCCAGCCGCGGTGGCTACGGTGGCTGTGCCCGGCGTCGTCGGAGGCAGGAGCGTGGAGGAGGCGGGAGCGTGGAGGGCTGCAGAGGCGCCCCAGCACCAAATCCCGTCAGGGAGGCCTCGGAGCTGCTGCTACCGGAGGCGGCAGCCGCGGCGGCGGGGTCCGATTCCAGCGGCGGCACGGACGATTGGGGATCCCCCAGGCCAGTGCCGGATCTCGCGGCGGGTGTACTGCATCATATAGGTTAGCTGTTGGAGAAAGGAATTTTTGGGTGGGAGACTCAGTCACTGTGCGTGACCCAATTGTTAGAATAGGTCTGGTGTTTGGGTTTGAACTGTTGGAGATAGCCTAATAAGGCCACAAATGTGACGTACTCCTCGCTGTGTGCCCTCTTCGACGGGAAGGCTATCTCCAACAACAACACCCAAAATATAAGACATATTCATCCTTTGGGTAACGCTACAGGCAAAAACGCCGTGTTCGGCTGGGGTTGGGCTGGCCAGCCCCCTCACATGGACACTGTTCTAATGAACCAGCCAGCAGTACTTCTCTCTCACATAAACGAATCAGCAACGATACGAACCAGCCAACCGAACAGCCTGAAGGTTTACAGGAGAAAGGATACTCATATTTGGGTTGTGTCTCTTAGGCAACCCAAAATAGGTCTCACGTATAGGTACTCTGCTGGAGGTTAATTTTAGGCCTCTTGCTACATATTTTGAGTTTTGGTGCTCATTTAGATCACTTGTTGGAGACGGTCTTCTAAGCCTCATGCTCTGCGTCTCCATTCTCTCTGCTATGCTTGTACGGAAATCAGAGAAGCCAAACAGGATTGTGTGATTGAGCAGTCAAGCCTTTATTCGACCAGGGAAAAAAAAGACAAGCCAACGCCTTTAATTCGGACAGGAAACTTAAAAAAAAAAGAGATTAAAAATACCGATCACTACGGCTTACTATGAAGCCACCAACAAGAGTGACATGGACCTAATATGGAAGATGGGGCTAGCTGACTGCAAGGCAAACCAAAATGTGAAATTCATTTTTTAATTTGAAACTTCTGGAACTCCTGGTTCATTGATAAATTATGTTCTTGATCAGATAAATTCGAGTGACAAAAAAAAAAGTGTGCTTGAAACATATACAGAAACTAAATATGTGTCTCGTACAGGTACAGGCAAAAATAAGGTGAACGACCCAAGCCTATACTTAAAGCTATTTAGAATCTTAAAACCAGTAGCAACCACGCAACAAAGCTAGTCTGCAATCCAGCGCAACAACACAGAAAACATAAATTGCTACAGCTCTTTTTTTATTCAACCTCGAGGTAGACAACAGACACGTTTTATCAGTCAGATGCCCAAGACCAAAGTAGCCAACCCATCAACCTCATGCAGACTGATATCTCATTCTAATTGCTGCTACCACTGTCCTCTTGATGTGCCACTTCTTTTTCACGGGTCTGTTCCTCCTTATCAATCTGCTCCTCTTCTTCCTCTTGATGTCTCACACTGTTTGGAAAAATAAGATGAAGAGTTTGGTGAGGAAAATGGGGTCACATGAATGTAGAACTGACTGGTACCCTAGTGTAACTTTATTTGATACCTCTAGTTCAGTCTCTCCATCAATAGCTTGGTTTGCTTGCTCCTCTCTAATTTGCCAAAGTTTGAGCCACCGATTCAATAATCCCCCCCACTTTTCATTCAACTCCCTCAAAGCCTAGAAGAGAAGAGACAAATTTTTTAATTATTGAACGGCCATGTATATATATGGTAGATGGAAGTAAGAAGTATGCATTGGCCGCAGCTAGAAGGGAAATGGAAACGGAAATATAAATAAGAGAGTCGAAATGAACTATTTAACTGCACAGCCAAGTAGGAGTAGTTGCTAAATGGAAGAGAGGAGTATGTGGTTGCAGCAACTGAGAGGTTGATGGAACCATCAATGCATGTTGTTATGTGAGGGAACTTACAGATTCGAAATGTTTGCAGTCAACTGCTTGTATTTTGAAGCTGGCAGTGGGACGGTTGGGAAGTGTCTCGATGGCAGCATTAATGGCTCTTGAAATACATCGGACAGGGTCATCACGATCATCTTCCACTGGGTTGTAGTCCACGTCATACTCATACCAGTAGCTACCAATTTCTATCTCAGCCTTGTTGAGGGACGAGAGGTGCTGGATGCCCAAACTAGAAGCACCGTTCAGGCACTCATGCGCATTGAACTCAAGCTTCACGTGCTCAAGCTTTGGCATTGATCCCGCTTGAAACTCCAGGGAGGTCCCACACTTATCGATACGCAGGGAGAAATATTTTAGACTTCTGAATCCGCTGTTGCCAGGGAAGACGATCCTTCCGCCAGTGCCCCCGACACTGTCTAAGTTGAGAAAAAGCAAACTGGGTATTTCTCCAAGGATCTCAACATCTTCTGGTCTCACACATATGACCGCCAGTTTTAGCACACTGAGGTTTACAAGTGATCCCATCCAATTTGGCACCCTATAGATGGGAATTCTTTCAATGCAGAGCTTGCGGATGCTACAGGAGGCTGCAGGGTGCCATGAATGTAGCGGCAGTGGGTACACTATAATGGAGTCGCAAACATTGGTATATATAAGATGATGCAGGTTGCATGAAGATAATAAATTTCCAACATAACTGTGAATGCGCTTGGCTTGGCTTCTTTCTTCTGAGCCATTTGGTGTATCAACATCGCATCCAATTTTTAGTGTCCTCAGCTTGGTGAGTTTGCTGAATTCTTGTATGGACTTCGCTTGCCCGTAGGATTGGACTCCATACCTCCTCAGCTCTTCCAAGCTGTGCATCTTTCCTATTGTTCCTTCTGGAAATCTAGTATAGCACTCAACATATAAACGAGTCAGTTGTTGAAGTTCCGTGATAGTTCGTGGTAGTTCTTTGATGAAGGTGCCTCGCACATCCAACGTCTGTAGATGATGTAGTTCACCAACAGTCTCTCGGAGCCTAGTTATGAAATGTGAGCAGAGACGCAAGTACTTAAGATTAAACAACTTCCCAATACTTGCAAGATGATGGTTTTGCATGCCCATACATTCTCGTAGGTCCAACACACGAAGAGGAGTGGAAGGCAACAAAGAGATTTTCACAGGCTCTCCAAATATAGTAACTGACCGAACATGAGACAAGATCTGGTCTGCCCATAAAGTAACATTTTCTTCATTGTCGTTGCTCACACAAAGCCTACGAACCTTGTATTCTGATGTATATACAGGCTCTGCAGTATCTAATGAAGTTACAAAATTCTCTTCAGCGGCCTTGCATTTGATGTAGTCAAGGATGATGTCATGCACTTGACATGCCTTCACCTGACCATACTTTACTCTAACAGGTTGGATCATGCTTCTGTTGATCAGATCATTGAAGTAACGCTCACCAATTTCATATTCATTTTGACCTTTTTCCTTATGAATGAACCCTTCTGCAATCCACCTATTGATCAAACATTGTTTCTCAATCTTGTGATCTTCTGGAAACACACTCAAGTACAACAAACAACATCTTAGATGGTGAGGAATATCAAAGTAACTCATAGATAATATGGCCGTCATATTCTCAGCACCAGGATTCTTAGCAAGAGAAGAACCAATATCATTTAGTACATTGTCCCATTCACCTTTTGCATGCTGATCAGCTAACATGCTAGATATAGTGATGATTGCTAATGGTAAACCATCACATTTTCTTAATATATCATCCGGAGCAGTACCCAAATGAGTATAGCATAAGTTTTCAGAACCAAATGCTCTTTTAAAAAGCAACCTCTTGGAGTCCTCAAAACTGAGAGATTTCATTTGGTAAATATTACCGCCTTGGGAAGACAAGTATGATGCAACGTCATTGCTACGTGATGTAGTGATTACTCTGCTACCACAATTGTTATTCATTAATGCAAGCTTGATGGTCTCCCATGGTTTTGCATCCCATACATCATCAATTACAATGAGGTACCTGCAAATAATTTTAACAACGATGCAGTTAGTGCTGAAGCCTGTAAGGCTATATTGTGTGTGCCAATGACATTTTGTTGAAGTGTGGCAAAAATACATACAGGTTTATGTGAATGGTATTATGAGTAGCGATACTTTTTGCGGAGGTAATAGAGATTTACATCCGAATAACTCCAATCCACTAAGGTATTAAAGATTTACATCCTAATAACTCCAATCCACTACGAAAATGGTGAAGTTCTCCTAGTGTTTTTAAGTAGTAATAAAACGCTACCACTAGTCATAGCACATGAGAATCCTCATTGGGAGGCATTTGGAAGGGAAAGTTTATACTAAATGTTGAATGCAGATTCTGGTTGTGATCATTAGGTGTATTAGGATTTCAAAATGTCTTTAAATGTATACTTCGTCCACATATTTCTCTTACAATATTTCATCTATTGGGTACAAAATAAATATCTTATTATATCATCAATTACTACAAAATAAATGCATGTTAAATATTCGAGATTTTTGCTTATTCATATAAATTTCAAATTTCAATGCACTAAGCATGCATGTGATTTGCAATTTACCAATTATTGGTCAAATTTTATCAACTTTAACCTTTTATTGTCTTATTATGTGCACTAAAAAGAAACCGACGGAGAAGTAGATGTAACTTAATTTTTTATTATATTCTTCCCGACAAAAAGGTGTTATATCCTAGCAGTAAATATTACTCCTACATAAAGGGAACAGCTCTCCAAGTCCTATAGCCCTGTACAATATTACTGAACTTTGTCATATCATAACCCTAAAATAACAGCTACATTTGGGCGCACTTATGCTAGCCACACTAGCTAGGTTTTACTTCATCCATTTGGCATATTAGTGTCGTATGCATAGACAAAGGAGTTATAAGAATGAGAAAAAAGAATAATAAATAATCACAAATCCTTGCTTGAGTTCTATCTGCTAATATATATTGAAGTACATGTAGAAGGTAGAAATATTTTAGTAAGTACACTAACATTTCAATGAATGCCTTAATGGACATGCAAACAAAAATCAAGCCCTTCTGAAATGGATCGGAAACATGGCAATTAAAAATGGAGATACAATTTGTTTCAATGTCATACAATTTGTTTCAATGTCTAAACAACAAATATCTAATGAATGTTGTATAAGAGTGAATTCTGGAAAAATAAAGTTATTTCTAACTAACTGTAGAAGAAATATATTTTTTGGAATAGTTTGAAAGAACTTAACTAATTGTGCTCACATAATGCAAAACTAGCTTTATATTGTGGAAACCAAAGAAAAGTGACTGTAGTTTTGTAATGTTTTTGTAGTTTAAGTTCTCTGAAACTATTCTCAAATTCTGTGGTTTCTTTATAGATGCAAATAGTTGTAATTAAATCCAGATGTAAACTTTAGTGGGGTTACTTGTTGAACTAGCAAAGGAGGAAATATGTTAGGGTGCCATGCAAGTTTACTAATAATAATTAGCATACCAGTACATGTTTCTTTTTAGTTTTCCTATAATTAGGGAGTAGCACTTGCAAATTCATTTCATAGGTGCTAAATATTCTACCAATTTCAACCCTACAATTTTACTGTCGTTACGTTACAGCACACATGCAAACATTATCATAGATAATCTGCTGGCTTACCTTTTATCCTGAAGGTGTTCCCTGAGTTTATCAATGAGTTCCTTCTCATCATCATCCAACATATTACTGGTAATACCAACTCCTTTTGCAATGCCTCTTAATACTTTTCTGACATCAGGAGTTCGAGAAACCGACACAAATGCTGCACATTTGAACTGGTTTTTAATGTCTTTATAGACTTGGTTTGCAAGAGTAGTCTTACCAAGACCTCCACAACCAACAATAGAGAGCACTTTAAGTTCTGATGAAGAAGCCTTCTTGGTTTCCATGGTTAACCACTCAGTGATATACTTCTTAGGACCGTCAATGCCGACAAGCTTATCTATCTCCACATACAGCGCGGATAGCCGAGGGTCAACAGCACATGTACTTCTAGAGTTGGAAGAGATTTTTTTTTTTTGACTCAAAGTTGGAAGAGATATCGACTAACTGGTACCTCTTGTGCCTCTCACTTGCCTCTATAACAGACGCCTTGAGTTCTTGGATCTGATTGGCGATCTCATGACGTGGTTTCAGTTTCTTCAACTTGCGGAAGAACCTCTTGATGAAGCCCGAATGTCTATCATGCTCATGGTCAACACGAACCATGAAGGCATCAATGCAATCTTCCAAGTCATAGGCCAGCTCACGTAACTTGTCCCTCCATTTTCTCGTTTGAGGGTTGAGCTCCTCTGCATCTGCGAGCATCTCGAGCGTTGGACTCATGGCGCTCAGCTCATCTCTCAGAAACTTGATCTGCTTGCGCACGCCTTTGAGCTTGACGTACTCTTCTTCCAGCAGCTTGGTGAGCTTGGACAGGAGGGGCTTCATCACCCCGGTGGTAACGCCCACGACAGCTGCCGTGGCCATTTTTGACCATCTGGTGAGCAGAGCTCGCTGGATGCGGTGGTGCTGTGGGAGGAACTGAGAAGAGGGTGTTGATACCAGTTCATGTATATAGGCTCTGTTCGCTTCGCTGAAAAAATAAGACGAAATAAGACGGATTATAAGAAAAACGAACAGAGCTATAGTACAAGTATGACCTGTTTCTTTTCTTGAGCAATTTGTTCGAGTCGTACAACTTGCTTTGTTTTATTTAGATCCAGACAAACCAATATTGTTGTTAATCGGAGTAGTTTAGAAAGAGCTAACCACTGCAAACACTGCACACTGCCATGACCACCTATCAGAACATATGCTTTCCCACAAATCTTATGACGCCGCGACTTGTTTGCAAGCTAATGACCCATTTTCGTCGGCAAGATAATTAACAAAACGAAGAGTATGGAACTATGGACTGATCTTTCTTTTGTCAAATAATATTTCCTTACAGACAAGAGGCGGCATTCACGAAGCTTCGTGGTAATGACACAGAGAGCGTTGATTTTGATAGGTAAACAACTTCAGTTTAATTGGTCAGAGATAGATGCTGGAAGATAAATACTTTCTTTGCTTCGCAATTTTTGGTTAGTTTATTCTATCCATTCATGCAATTTTCTTGCAGTATGCTTTTGGTTGCAAGTGGCTGTTATTTACTCAATTTATTTAATCAGTCCAGGGGGAAGTAAAAATTCCCTTTTGTTACAGTTACAATAGTCAGCCGCTGCGCTGGGTGAGCGGGTGTTACCTGAAATCATAGTAAAAATAGAGATAAAAGCAGATAGAGAAGCCAAGAGAGAGGACGGGGGAAAGTGTGGCCCTGGTGCGGTGGTGCCTCGAGCGCAGTGCGTAGCAGAGATCCGCGTCCTGGGATCAATCGTTCTGGATGAACAGGTCGGTGTGGTAGGCAAGATGCATGGTCCCTGGGACGCCTAATGATCTCACTGGATGAACAGATCAGAAAAGCAAGAAACAAATCAAAGAAAAAGACTACATCGAGAACGGAGAAGAGAAGAGAACTCGCGGGAGGCCGCTAGTTTGTGCGGATGCATGGGTGACCATCTCAGGTGCATCACGGGCGGAGCGCTAGGCCAGCGGGCGGCGACGGCGACGCGATTCCTGCAGGGCTATTGGCGGCCGACGGCGGAGCGTTTCTTGGTGGGGCTAGGCGTGCAGGCGTCAGCGGCGTGCGTCCAATTTTTTACACTTTGGCTCTATTTTTTTTTTAAGAAAATTTATGTTTAGCCTCTAGGAACACGTAAACTCATCTTTAAATCCTAGGTGTCGGTGTCAGGACTCATGGCGCCGAGGTAACATGTCTCGGCGTCACAGATCTTGGCTCTGAGGTGCCTGGCCATGCACAGCAGGACATCATAGGTGATGTTGACGTGGCCGGTACCTCGACGCCAGAATATATGGCTCCGAACTCGACGCCACAGATCTTGGCGCCGACCTCAGAGCCGTCAGATGATGTGCTGCGACAGAGGTGATGAGACGTGCAAGCGGCGGGAGCAGACCCACACACTACACATCGCTCTCCTCTCCTCCCCTCTGACATGGACGGCAGGTGCCGGCCAGTCTGCGACCATACGCGCGCTCGGTGCAGACAGGTTTTCTCACAGTCGCGGAGTCAAGTCTTCCCGGTCGTCCCTGGTCTTCACCGTTCACACTACAATCGATCATTGCTATAGCTGTATAGGGAGAGTAATTGAGTACAGCTGTGCACCAGCCAGCATTAACCACTGAGAGAGTAATTGAGGGCAGCTGTCACTACTACAGAAACATTTTCCGCGGTGGGCGAATTTGCTTTTGCGCAGCGGACAAACGTGTCCGCCAGCGTGGGCAGGTCACGGTAAATCGTGGTCTTCCCGCGGCGGGCCGCTTTGCCCGCTGCGGTTAATCGAGTTCCCGTGGCGGGCACGTTAGGATGCCCGCCGCGGTTAAACGTTTCAAAAAAACAAAAAAAAACCTAGGAACCCGTCGGCGAGCCCATTCTCGAGCCCACTGACGAGCCCATTCACAACCCAATACTGGCGCCACCGCACCTCGCTGGATCCGCCGCCGGGGTCTCCACCTTGCCGGATCTACCGTCGGGGAGGCCATCGTCGCAGGATCTGCGCCATCGCCGCAGGTTGGGGTCGTCTCGCCGTGGATCCGTGTCGTCGCCGTGTGGATCCACGTCGTGAGAGCAGGGAGTAGACGCGGCTGCCCTGGAATCGCCGCCGTGTGGATCCACGTCGCAGGGAGTCGACACGGCCGCCTGGATCCGCAGCCGTGTGGTCCCTGCGCGCCACGCAGCTCCTCGCCTATGAGAGAGAGAGATGAGGGAGGTACTGAGAGGAGAGAGAGGGTGGGAGAGAGAGATACCGGGCACGGCGGCGCTCTCCTCGCCAGATCCGGTCACGGTCCTAGACCCGCGTGGTGGCGCACGCGACGGAGAGGTGGTGGCGCGCGCGACCTTGCTCGATGCTGCGCCGCGGAGAGGCCTTCACACACCGGCGGCGCGCGCGGCGGAGAGGTGGTGGCGCGCGCGACCTCGCTTGTCCCTGCGCCGCAGAGAGGCCTTCACACGCTGGCGAGGGAGAGAGAGAGGGAGTGGGAGAGGGAGAGAGAGAGGGAGTGGGAGAGGCCTTCACGCTAGCGACGGAGGGAGTGCGTGCGTCGCGGGTCGTCGCGGGGTGGAGGTGCTCATCGCGGGTCGTGAGGTGGGCGAGGTGGGAGCGGCGCCTGGGGATGACAGGTAAGAGGACTGAAACCCTAAGTGCTCATTTTATACCAGTACCCGCTACGGGCCTCGCCCTGGGCCTATTGGGCCTCGGCCTTAACCGAGGCGGGCTTTATAGAATGCCCGTCACGGTACATCGATTTACCGTGGCGGACCTCTTAATATATCCGTCATGGAAAATAGGTATTTTCCGTGGCGGGCATATTAAGAAGTCCGCCACGGTAAATCGATTTACCGTGGTGGGCAAAAGTGCCCGCCTCAGTAAATAAAAAATACCCGCTAATTGGAGCCCGCCGCGGAGAGCGTTATCGCAACGCTGCATAAATTTGTTTTTGTAGTAGTGTGTGCACCAGCCAGCATTAATTGAGTGCAGCTGTGCGCCATCCCGCATTAACCACTGGGAGAGTAATTGAGTGCAGCTGTGCACCGTCCAGCGCGCATTAACCACTGAGAGAGTAATTGAGTGCAGCTGTGCACCAGCCAGCATTAATTAAGTGCAGCTTTGCACAAGCCCGCATTAACCACTGGGAGAGTAAGCGACGGGTAGAACGCCAACGCTTGTTTCGTGGAACGCCACCACTCGCAGGTGCTTTAGGAAGCAAGCGGGTCGTTGAACCCACCGCTGCCTTTAAGGCCAGCAGCGAGGCCTCCTCGTCGTCGGCTTCTGCGGCGGTGGTGAGTGCCGAGATGGTGACTGAGGATAGGCAGCAGGAGTAGTAGCAAGCTCAGCGAGCGCAGTGCCATGTCGGCTGCTTTGGTACGCGGTGACTGGTGAGTGTAAACAACTGTTAGGTGTTTGATAAGTAGAATTGTAGTTGGTGGTGTTATTTATACTGCCAATCCCGGCCGTAATAGTACAATGTTAGGCGTTACTATCAAAGTTACTACTCTGACGTGCATAAAGAAAGAAGACGTCATCAGTTGGGCTGGCATGCAGGATGTGAACGAACGGTCAAGGACGCGGCGATGAGCCAGTGGTTAATGCTGGCTGGGGCACAGCTGCACTCAATTACTCTCCCTATACAGCTATAGCAATGACTGATTGTAGTGTGAACTGTGAAGGCTGAAGATCAGGGACGACCGGGAAGACTTCACTCGGCTACAGGGGGTGTTTAGTTGGTGAGGTAAAAAAAATTTGGTGTCACATCGGATATGTCGGAAGGATGTCGGGAGAAGTTTTTGGATACTAATAAAAAAATAAATTATAGAACTTATCAGGAAACTGCGAGACGAATCTAATGATACTAATTAATCGGTCATTAGCACATGTGGGTTACTGTAGCACATAAGGCTTTTCATGGACTAATTAGGCTTAAAAGATTCATCTCGCGATTTTCAACCAAACTGTGCAATTAGTTTTTTTCGTCTATATTTAATGCTCTATGCATGTGCCGTAAGATTCGATGTGACATTTTGCGTTGAAAATTTTTTGGAACTAAGCAGGGCCCCTGCCGTCCGTATCAAAGGGGAGGAGAGGAGAGCGGTGTGTGTGGTGTGTGGGCCTGCTACCGTTTGCACGTCTCATCACCTTCGTCGTATCACATCATCTGACGGCTCCAAGGTCGGCGCCAAGATCTGTGGTGTCGAGTTCGGAGCCATGTATTCTGACGCCGAGGTACCGGCCACGTCAACGTTACCTAGAATGCCCTGCTGTGCACGGCCTGGCACTTCAGAGCCAAGATCTGTGGCGCCGAGACATGTTACCTCGACGCCATAAGTCCTGACGCCGACCTCAGGATCAAAAATAAGTTTACGTCTTCTAGAAGACCAAACGTAAATTTTCTTTAAAAAAAGGACCAAATTGTAAAAAATTGAGGCGACGTGCTGTGTCAGTGACCGTGACTGACCGTGAGTCAAATGTGTTAGCTTAGGGTCCCAATGTAAATGTAAGATGGTCCATATGGGCCAATTTAGAAGTTTGGCCACATCAATTGAATTCTTGACGTATTATTGCAGACCGTCAAAAACCGTTATCACACGAGCAAACCATCCCCCTCGGATAAAATGTCACGTAAATCATGATTTACACAGCGGACAATGCCCGTCTTCGTTAACTAGTATATTACCCGTGCTAACGCTACATATCACATTAAATCCAAAGTTAATCCTATCAAATTTGAAGTACTTAGCTAATTGTACTTTGTCAAACTTGTTTCTACAGCACTGAACTGAGCACATCCTGCCTCAACTATCATCAGTGTCCCTAGACACCAGTCAAATAACAAAAAAAAGAGCTATTTTATATAGGGAGAACATTGGTGTGCAGGTGCAGCTCGGAGCACATCTGTCATCCTCAGTCCAGGCACATATCTTGGCCTACCTTGCCTACAGTGGATTCAGCACCCGCCTCTCTCAGCTTCATCCATTCACCCAGACGAGTACATGAACTGATCCAGTTCGGAGCCAACTCCACCAAGTTACCCAGAGTCAAATCTTGCATGATCAGGGACCACCCATCTCAATCATCTCAGGTCTTGAGTTTGCTGCTTCCAAAGAAAAACTGAAAACCACTGGTTGAATTGGTTCAGAGAGTCCAAACATCATTCCAAAAGTATAAATTATTTCTTAGCTTCCACAAATCCCGTAGAGCTACTGAACTGAACATTTTTAAAGCTACGTGTTAAAATAAGTAGACAAACAAAAAAACAGCAAAACCAGCAAAAAAAAAGGAGGCTGCAATCAGGAGGATAGGGTTCAAGCATGAACTTGGGCGATAGTGGGTGCAAAGTATCTAATAGCTTTATCTATGTCAATATTTTTTATATAAAAAAAGCTCATATGGATGGTCTTGCTTGTTCGATAAAAAAGGGACTGGCATTTAAATGACATAAGTTTGTCTCTTCTCAATCTTTCTCTCAACTTGTTCACCTTATAGGTAGAATTTCTTAGGAAAAAATGATTGAATTAGAGACCACATTAGAGTTTTCTATTAAGAAAATCACGCTGCCCCAAGATCCCAAAGAAAATTCATAATAGTTGTATCCGTGTCAAGAATAGATGCTTATGTTACACAGACAGTGATCATAATTCACAACATGGCTACCCAGTGATCCTAAGGTTCAATTCCTCAGAAATTTCAGAATATGCCTAAATGCCAACACAACTTTATTTGTGGAGCTTGAACCAAAGAAATATACAAAAGGATCAACAAGTCAGTGTTAGAAGTTGGATGGGGGATTTTAGTACAGAAGGATCACAACATGTTAGTGAGTAGCAGAGGAGACAAGCATTAGCTGCATATCTTTTTATGCATCATTATTAACTTAAGGTCCATTCTGGATGCAACTATTGAAACCTTTTATATTCCTCAAAACTTCTAAAGACAAATTCCATCTATTAGATATTAATGAACCAAGGCAATGGGAAGCAATTTTTTCAATTTCACCAATTTACTCCAAACAACTGAATCATCGTTCTTTTCAAGAACCTGGATCATGAATGCATCCCTCATCTCAACAAGAAACCTAATATCTACTCCAAAAAATTGTTGAATAGTATTATATTTATACACATAACCTAATGTCCACCCCTTGATAAGCTCCCTGACATGGCGCGCCGCCAGGTCCTCGCATCTCACGGCCCCCACCACACGGCGCCGGCAGTGAAGTACGCCACCGCAAGGTCCTCACCAGTGGCGCTGGAGCCTCATGACAAATCAAATGCAATTGATTGAAAAGAAACTGTATGCACGAGTATGAGTCATGTCCACGGCATTTGTTCGTGCTTACCAGGTGAAATTTGAGAATGTATTGTCCATAATAGAACATAGTAGTGAGGCGTCTGTATGCTTTCATCACCATGAACAACTGGAGAAGACCTCTGTCCTCCTAATACCTTCCGTGAGTGCAAAATTATGAAGAGAAGCCTGTTGTAACATCCCCATTATACAGTACCTAATAAAAAACATAGCTTGTGATCAGAACACTCACTTTGCAGAATAACTGGACTCGTAGATAGAATAATGGGAAACGGAACTGAATGAAGAGTATACAATCCATGTCCAAATAAATGAAATCCAAAGAACATCCTCCAATCTGGTTCAACTTAAGCGAGAGAAAATCCAACACATGACGGTCCATCCAACTAATCCAATCAAATGAAAGACGAATTCAGTCAGCGTACCAAACGCATTCACCCCTGAAACGCTTCCATGGATGTGCACCTGCTGAGCACCCCTTCGTCTTCGGCTTCCTCGCCTACCACCGTCAACACGTGCTCCATTCCACGAGAGATCTTCAGTGGATCCACTCGAATGGAAGACTATGGTCAGACGGATTTGCCACCCGGCGCGGCCGCGCGGCCGTGGAGTGCCGGAGCCCGGCACGCCCTGCCCCTGCCTCCCCTTCACCCGCCTCGCCGCTCGCCGGCCGTAGTCGCCTTCGTCACTTCGCCCATTCCCCACCGCCGCAGGACTGTTTCCTCGACTCGATGCCCTAGAGGGGCGCCCGCCGGAGCTGCCGCGGTGGCCCAGCTCGCCCGCCGCCGGGGAGCTCGACCGTCGCGGGGGCCGAGCACGCCGCCTATCCCGGCCCCTGCACCCGGCCGCCGCAGCGAGAAGGAATGTCGACGTCGCCTGGGACGATGGGTGGTGGATCGTCTTCCGGGTGGGCGTCTCCCTGGACACGCTCCGGCCCACGGGGCCCGAGCGCTGCATCACCCCACCGGAGCTGCACTCCTTTTCCCCCTGCCGCCATCACGTTGTCGATCTGGAAGAGAGAGGAGGGTGATGGGGAGAAGAGGGATTGGTACCATGAGGGGAGGGGAGGGGAGAGATTCCAGGCTTCGATCGGTCCTTCTCGTCCGTTTCCTTCTGCGGGAGGTCCGTGGGAGGGAGGACGATGGAGGGTAGACACAACGAACATCAGCCGTCGGATTTAGATGAGTAATGGCTAAAAGATAATCTGGTGTATCTGTTTTGATGGTGTTATATTTTGTGTGTGCATTAATGAGTGTGGATGTAGCATAGGTAATGACTGTGGAATAGATATTTATTGTGTGGCTATAGATTTATTCTAACTGATATATTATAGGGTATGGTAGACAAATTAAATAAAAAACAAAGGAAAACTAACGAGCCCATTGATGGGCCTACTGAGCCCATCCACAAAGGCCAGCTAAGGTCATCGACGTGTCGCCGCTTGCTGGATCTGCTCGCACACCGTCGTTCCTCGCCAGATCCGTCGATGCGCCACCACGCGCTCCTCACCTGGTCTGCCCACGCGCCACTGCTCCTCGCTAGACTGTCCGTGTGCCGTTGCCACTGCTCATATCTGGATCACCGTCATCAAGCCCATTGTGGCCACCACGGTTGATATATTTAACGCACACAGATAAATCCACAAGCGCACGGATATCGCTGTAGCTTTTATCCAGAGGTAAGTATCATATCTACAGGAAAACGTATAAGACTAAATACAGTCTAACTTAACTAGAGGTAGCAACAAGGTTAGGAAAAATAGAAGCGTAGATGATAACTAAGGTTTTCTTGTTCTGACTTGGGTAAGCTTATGTCTTCTACTATTCAACTAGGGATATTACTAGGGAAACACACCAACAGAGGATGCTTTCCTTCGCACCGCGTCCTACATACGCCTACAGACAGGAGGTGTACTACTAAGGATCAACGAAGCTGTATAGTATAGGCTATATAGAACTTATGTCACTCACGCTATCTACCACTTTGCGAAATGCAGGGTGCATGCACGATTAACCTAAGTCGAAGCACCACGCTTACACTTACGATTAGTACTCTACTCTCCATAGGAAGAGAATAAAGCACTTAAAAGGGAGTCGTGAATCTGAAAACAATATAAACAAGATGCTTACTTGAATCAGAAGTTGATTACCAGAGAAATCTTAGACGCAAAGCTCAGATAGAACTTGAATCCACCAAAGTACAAGCAGTAGAGAGAGCACCGACAAGCCGGCATATATTCAAAACTCTTCCCTTGCTCTCTATCTCACTATTTCTAATTATAAGACTAAATCCTAAAGATGATTAATCTTCTCTTGAAGGCTGGCTCTGATCCTGATGAGGAGAATATGAATTAGGGTTTTATGATGGCTCCAGGGAGGGTGATAGGGACTGGTATATATAGGCGGGAGCGTCCAACGTAAGCCCTTGGATCAAACCGATTTAAAGGACGGCGTAGATGCAACTTAGGAGGCGGTGGAGAACCGACATAACAATGGGAGGCTGACATTGGGGGCCCACAGATCGGGCGGCCTCATGCAGACTGATATCTCATTCTAATTGCTGCTACCACTGTCCTCTTGATGTGCCACTTCTTTTTCACGGGTCTGTTCCTCCTTATCAATCTGCTCCTCTTCTTCCTCTTGATGTCTCACACTGTTTGGAAAAATAAGATGAAGAGTTTGGTGAGGAAAATGGGGTCACGTGAATGTAGAACTGACTGGTACCCTAGTGGAACTTTATTTGATACCTCTAGTTCAGTCTCTCCATCAATAGCTTGGTTTGCTTGATCCAAAGTTTGAGCCACTCATTCAATAATCCCCCCCCACTTTTGATTCAACTCCCTCAAAGCCTAGAAGAGAAGAGACAATTTTTTAATTATTGAACGGTCATGTATATATATGGTAGATGGAAGAAAGAAGTATGCATTGGCCGCGGCTAGAAGGGAAGTGGAAACGGAAATATAAATAAGAGAGTCGAAATGAACTATTTAACTGCACAGCCAAGTAGGAGAAGTTGCTAAATGGAAGAGAGGAGTATGTCAGCAACTGAGAGGTTGAGAGAACCGAGCAGCGCTCGGATGGCTAGCACAGCGCCGGTGGGCTTGCAGCCGGCACGAGTTCGATTCCTAGGAATCGTCTCTCACCAGAGTTCGCCCCCAAATAAATTATTATGTTGCCTCTTACGTGGAGCCACAGAGGGAATGCAACGTGCCTCATTGTCTATGGGTCCATGGTTGGACCCGGTGATCTCACAAATGTTGCCTCTTACGTGGAGCCACAAAGGGAATGCAACGTGCCTCATCGTCTATGGGTCCATGGTTGGACCCGGTGATCTCACAAATGTTGCCTCTTACGTGGAGCCACAAAGGGAATGCAACGTGCCTCATCGTCTATGGGTCCATGGTTGGACCCGGTGATCTCACAAAAGACGCGATCTAGTGATCTGAGTATAGTTATATGTTTATTTATATACGTATGGTGTGAATGTGGTGTGCGTGTGTGTGGGGCAGCGCTACTAAGATGAGAAGCGTCGAAAAAAAAACTGAGAGGTTGATGGAACCATCAATGCATGTTGTTATGTGAGGGAACTTACAGATTTCCGCCTTGTTTAGTTCCACCCTAAATTCTAAAAAGTTGCTACAGTACCTATCACATCGAATGTTTGCGGCCCGTGCATGGAGCATTAAATGTAGACGAAAAGAAAAATTAATTGCACAGTTTGGTGGGAAATTGCGAGACGAACGTTTTGAGCCTAATTAGTCCATGTTTGAACACTATTTACCAAATAAAAACGAATGTGCTACAGTAACCCCAAAATCCAAAATTCGCGAACTAAACAAGGGCTCCAAATGTTTGCAGTCAACTCTTTGAAGCTGGCAGTGGGACGGTTGGGAAGTGTCTCGATGGCAGCATTAATGGCTCTTGAAATACATCGGGCAGTGTCATCATGATCATCTTCCACTGGGTTGTAGTCCACGTCATACTCATGCCAGTCGCTACCAATTTCGATCTCAGCCTTGTTGAGAGACGAGAGGTGCTGGATGCCCAAACTAGAAGCACCATTCAAGCACTCCATCTCATGCGCACGAAACTCAAGCTTCACGTGCTCAAGCTTTGGCATTGATCCCGCTTCAAACTCCAGGGAGGTCCCACAAAACTTGATACGCAGGGAGAAATATTTTAGACTTCTGAATCCGCTGTTGCCAGGGAAGACGATCCTTCCGCCAGTGCCCCCGGTAGTGACTAGGTTGAGAAAAACCAAACTGGGTATTTCTCCAAGGATCTCAACATCTTCTGGTCTCACACATATGACCTCCAGTTCTAGCACACTGAGGGCCTGTTTAGACGGCGAAAATCTTTGCGAAATGCACCGTAGCACGTTTCGTTATTATTTGACAATTAGTGTCCAATCATAGTCTAATTATGCTTAAAAGATTCGTCTCGTGAATTTCGTCTAAACTGTGTAATTAGTTTTATTTTTTATTTATATTTAATGCTTCATGCATGCGCCCAAAGATTCGACGTGACGGAGAACCTGAAAAATTTGGTAAAATTTTCTGGAACTAAACTGGACCTGAGGTTTACAAGTGATCCCATCCAATTTGACACCCTATAGATGGGAATTCTTTCAATGCAGAGCTTGCGGATGCTACAGGAGGCTGCAGGGTGCCATGAATGTAGCGGCAGTGGGTAAACTATAATGGAGAACCAAACATTGGTATATATAAGATGAAGCAGGTTGCATGAAGATAATAAATTTCCAACATAACTGTGAATGCGCTCGGCTTGGCTTCTTCCTTCTGAGCCATTATTTGGTGTATAAACATCGCATCTAATTTTTAGTGTCCTCAGTTTGGTGAGTTTGCTGAATTCTTGTATGGACTTCGCTTGCCCGTAGGATTCGACTCCATACCTCCTCAGCTCTTCCAAGCTGTGCATCTTTCCTATTGTTCCTTCTGGAAATCTAGTATCCCAATCAACATATAAACGAGTCAGTTGTTGAAGTTCCGTGATAGTTCGTGGTTGTTCTCTGATACGAGTGCCTCGCACATCCAACGTCTGTAGATGATGTAGTTCACCAACAGTCTCTGGGAGCCCAGTTATGAAACATGAGCAGAGACGCAAGTACTTAAGATTAAACAACTTCCCAATACTTGCAAGATGATGGTACATGCCATAGTGTTCTCTTTGGTCCAACACACGAAGAGGAGTGGAAGGCAACAAAGAGATTTTCACAGGCTCTCCAAATATAGTAACTGACCGAACATGAGACAAGATCTGGTCTGCCCACAAAGTAACATTTTCTTCATTGTCGTTGCTCACACAAAGCCTACGAACCTTGTATTCTGATGCATATACAGGCTCTGCAGCATCAAATGAAGTTACAAAATTCTCTTCAGTGGCCTTGCATTTGATGTAGTCAAGGATGATGTCATGCACTCGACATTCCTTCGCCTGACCATACTTTACTCTAACAGGTTGGATCATACTTCTGTTGATCAGATCATTGAAGTAACGCTCACCAATTTCATATTCATTTTGACCTTTTTCCTTATGAATGAACCCTTCTGCAATCCACCTATTGATCAAACATTGTTTCACAATCTTACAATCTTCTGGGTACACACTCAAGTACAACAAACAACTTCTTAGATGGTGAGGAATATCAAAGTAACTCATAGATAATATGGCCGTCATATTCTCAGCACTAGGATTCTTAGCAAGAGAAGAACCAATATCATTTAGTACACTGTCCCATTCACCTTTTGCGTGCTGATCAGCTAACATGCTAGATATAGTGATGATTGCTAATGGTAAACCATCACATTTTCTTAATATCTCATCCGGAGCAGTACCCAAATGAGTATAGCATAAGCTTTCAGAACCAAATGCTCTTTTAAAAAGCAACCTCTTGGAGTCCTCAAAACTGAGAGATTTCATTTGGTAAATATTACCGCCTTGGGAAGACAAGTATGATGCAACACCATTGCTACGTGTTGTAGTGATTACTCTGCTACCACAATTGTTATTCATTAATGCAAGCTTGATGGTCTCCCATGGTTTTGCATCCCATACATCATCAACTACAACGAGGTACCTGCAAATAATTTTAACAACGATGCAGTTAGTGCTGAAGCCTGTAAGGCTATATTGTGTGTGCCAATGACATTTTGTTGAAGTGTGGCAAAAATACATACAGGTCTATGTGAATGGTATTATGAGTAGCGATACTTTTGCAGAGGTAATAGAGATTTACATCCTAATAACTCCAATCCACTAAGGTATTAAAGATTTACATCCTAATAACTCCAATCCACTACGAAAATGGTGGAGTTCTCTTAGTGTTTTTAAGTAGTAATAAAACACTACAACTAGTCATAGCACATGAGAATCCTCACTGGGAGGCATTTGGAAGGGAAAGTTTATACTAAATGTTGAATGCAGATTCTGGTTGCGATCATTAGGTGTGTTAGGATTTCAAAATATCTTTAAATGTATACTTCGTCCACATATTTCTCTTACAATATTTCATCTATTGGGTACAAAATAAATATCTTATTATATCATCAATTACTATAAAATAAATGCCATGTTAAATATTCAATATTTTTTCTTATTCATCTAAATTTCAAATTTCAATGCACTAAGCATGCATGTGATTTGCAATTTACCAATTATTGGTCAAATTTTATCAACTTTAACCTTTTATTATCTTATTATGTGCACTAAAAAGAAACCGACGGAGAAGTAGATGTAACTTAATTTTTTATTATATTCTTCCCGGCAATAAGGTGTTAGTTCCTAGCAGTAAATATTACTCCTACATAAAGGGAACAGCTCTCCAAGTCCTATAGCCCCGTACAACATTATTGAACTTTGTCATATCATAACCCTAAAATAACAGCTACATTTGGGCGCACTTATGCTAGCCACACTAGCTAGGTTTTACTTCATCCATTTGGCATATTAGTGTCGTATGCATAGACAAAGGAGTTATAAGAATGAGAAAAAAGAATAATAAATAATCACAAATCCTTGCTTGAGTTCTATCTGCTAATATTATATTGAAGTACATGTAGAAGGTAGAAAGATTTTAGTAAGTACACTAACATTTCAATGAATGCCTTAATGGACATGCAAACAAAAATCTAGCCCTTCTGAAATGGATCGGAAACATGGCAATTAAAAATGGAGATACAATTTGTTTCAATGTCATACAATTTGTTTCAATGTCTAAACAACAAATATCTAATGAATGTTGTATAAGAGTGAATTCCGGAAAAATAAAGTTATTTCTAACCAACTGTAGAAGAAATATATTTTTTGGAATAGTTTGAAAGAAATTAACTAGTTGTGCTCACATAATGCAAAACGAGCTTTATATTGTGGAAACCAAAGAAAAGTGACTGTAGTTTTGTAATGTTTTTGTAGTTTTGTGTAATTATTGGAGCAAAATATATAGTTAAGTTCTCTGAAACTATTCTCAAATTCTGTGGTTTCTTTATAGATGCAAATAGTTGTAATTAAATCCAGATGAAACTTTAGTGGGGTTCCTTGTTGAACTTTAGTAGGGACAGTGGAGGTGTGGTGCGCCCGTTGGGAACTTGGGGAGTTGGGATGCCTTGACGACCGAAGTTGCAAACATTAGCTACCTGCCTACCTTTTGCTACGCGTCTTGGCTCCCACTAATTAACTCAGTGCATGCTATTAGCATATTGCTCACCAAGTTTTCAATTTAAATATCAATACAGTGATGGCAGAAATTAGAAATTCAAAATTTTACATATGATGATGGTTAGAAGATAATAAATAATATAACTTTTATGAAAAGCGATTCTTGGTGAACGGATTCTTCTGTTTCTGTTTTTACCCCTAGGCAAACTCCTCTGGATAGGAGGTATTCTAGTCTTAATAAATTCGGGTTGTCTTGTTTGCCCATGTTCATGTTTTACTTTTTAAGGCCCTACGAATTTTTTCCAAAAAATAAATTATTTTATATAAAGATTTTATTTATTGGTAAAATAAAAAAAACTCGATCCGCGGGGGACGACGTCCCACTGGGTATTTCATTAAGAATAAGACATTCTCATACAGACCGAGAAAATCCTCGAACCCTGGCCCCACCCATGTATAGCGGCACCACATCTCCGTGAGACAGGACGGCCATAGACCTGTACTTTAGTGTGGGACAGACGAGGGGATTTTTTTTACCCTCAAGCCTGAAATTCGTCCCCGAGGGGGATCGAACTCAGAACCTGAGGGGTGCTACAGGAAGCGTCGACCAACCGGTCTAGTTTCCATTGGCTTTATTGGTAAAATGATCAGTTTAAAAAGAAACATATAGACTAGAATAATGGAATATTCTTTCTCAACCAAAAAAACTAGGGGAGTTTCGCATCTAAAACCATGGCATTCAAAATAAATGCCATCTGAGCAAGTATGTTCAAACTTTGGTTTGTTGCTTGGTCTACTTAGAATCAAGGGCTAATTAGATATATGCTATTACAAAAACACCATTTTTAAAGCAGACCACCACAACTCACGAACCGTGCCAGTGCCATTATATTTGTGCTTGACTTTGATTTCGTTAGCAATCTTATGGCGAGCTTTCAGTTTGTTGAGCCTCTGAAGGAGGCTGAATCCCGTAGGTCTACGGTGCTCATGGTCGACCTTGGCCATGAAGGTGTCGATGCAGTCCTCGACGTCCTAGGCCAGCTCACGTACCTTGTCCCTCCAGCCTCTCATCTGGTGGTTGAGATCCTATGCATCTACAAGCATCTGGAGTGTGGCGCTCATCGTACTCAGCTCGTCTCGCAAGAAGCTGATTTGCCTTCGCACCCATTTGAGCTTGACGTACTTGTCGCTCAGCAGTTTGGTGAGCTTGGACAGGAGCGGCTTCAACACCCCCGTGGAGACGCTCAACAGAGCAGCCTCCGCCATTGCTCTGCTGCTGGATGCTCTGTGTTGTGATTTGTGAAAGCATGCAGGTGATGCAGTGGCCTTCCGGTTGTACTACAAATCAAAATGTAAAATTAGTTTTTGTATTTAAAACCTCCAGACTCTGGTTCATTGATAAATCTCGTTTTAGATGAGATAAATTCAAGTGACAACAAAATTTGTGTGCCTGATACAAACAAAAGGGTAATATGTGTCCGCTCCAGGCAAATGTGAATGTGCCAAGCCTTTATTGGAAACTAATTAGAATTTTACAACCAGTAGCAACCACAGCAAAGCAAATCTGCAATCCAGAGCAACGTAGAAAACATGAACTTCCACAACAGTTTTTTTATTGAACTTCGAGGTAGATACGAGACACGTTCATCAGGCAAATGCCCAAGATCAAAGTAGCCAACCAATCCACCTCATGCAGACTAATATCACATTCTAATTGCTGCTACCACTGTCCTCTTGGTGTGCCACTTCTTTTTGACCAGTCTGCTCCTCTTCTTCCTTTTCATGTGTCTCATCCTGCTTGGAAAAAGAAGATGAATTTGGTGGGGAAAATGGGATCACATGAATGTAAAACTGACTGGTAGCATAGTGGACCTTTATTTGATACCTCTAGTTCAGTCTCTCCATCAGTAGTTTGGTTCGCCTGCTCCTCTGTAATTTGCCAAAGTTTGAGCCACTCATTCAATAACCCATCGTGATATTGATTCCACTCCCTCAAAAACTGAAGGAGAAAAAAAAAACAAACTGCTCAATTGAACGGCCAAGTATATATATGCTAAATGGAAGAAAGAAGTATGCATTGGCCGCAGCTAGAAGAGAAGTGGAAACGGAATATAAACAAGAGAGTCGAAATAAACTATTTAACTGAACAGCCAAGTAGGAATAGTTGCTAAATGGAAGAAAGGAGTACGTGGTTGCAGTAACTGTGGCCTTGTTTAGTTCCAAAAAGTTTTTCCAAAAAGTACTACAGTAGCTATCACATCAAATCTTGCGATACGTGCATGGAGTATTATATGTAGACGGAAAAAAAAAAACTAATTGTACAGTTTGGTGGGAAATCGTTAGACGAACGTTTTGAGCCTAATTAGTCCATAATTAAACACTAATTGCCAAATAAAAACGAAAGTGCTACCGTAGCCAAATTCCCAAATTTCGCGGAACCATCAATGCATGTTGTTGTGTGAGGGAACTTACGGATTCGAAATCTTCACAGTAGCTATAGCTATGATGTACTCTTCTGAAGCTGGCAGTGGGACGCTTGGGAAGTGTCTCGATGGCAGCATTAATGGCTCTTGAAATACATCGGGCAGTGTCATCATGATCATCTTCCACTGGGTTGTAGTCCTCGTCATACTCATGCCGGTCGCTACCAATTTTGATCTCAACCTTGTTGAGAGACGAGAGGTGCTGGATGCCCAAACTAGAAGCACCATTCAAGCACTCCATCTCATGCGCACTGAACTGAAGCTTCACGTGCTCAAGCCTTGACATTGATCCCGCTTCAAACTCCAGCGAGGTCCCACAAAAGTTGATACACAGGGAGAATTGTTTCAGACTTCTGAATCCGTTGTTGCCAGGGAAGGCGATCCTTCCGCTAGTGCCCCCCCCAAGTGTCTAGGCTGAGAAAAAGCAAACTGGGTATTTCTCCAAGGATCTCAACATCTTCTGGTCTCACACAGATGATGAACAGTTTTAGCACACTGAGGTTTACAAGTGAGCCCATCCAATTTGGCACCCTATAGATGGTAATATTTTCAATGCAGAGCTTGCGGATGCTACAGGAGGCTGCAGGGTGCCATGAATGTAGCGGCAGCGGGTACTTCATAGGGAACCACCCCCTCTTACGTCTTGTTTAGTTCCACCTCAACTTTCAAAAAGTTGCTATAGTACCTGTCACATCGAATGTTTGTGGCCCGTGTATGGAGCATTAAATGTAGACGAAAAGAAAAACTAATTACACAGTTTGGTGGGAAATTGCGAGACGAACGTTTTGAGCCTAATTAGTCCATATTTGAACACTATTTGTCAAATAAAAACGAACGTGCCACAGTAGCCTCAAAATCTAAATTTCTCCAACTAAACAAGGGCTTAGTATATATAAGATGATGCAGGTTGCATGAAGATAATAAATTTCCAACATAACTGTGAATGCGCTCGGCTTGGCTTCTTCCTTCTGAGTCAATTGGTTTATAAACATCGCATATAATTTTTAGTGTCCTCAGCTTGGTGAGTTTGCTGAATTCTTGTATGGACTTGGCTTGCCCGTAGGATTCGACTCCATACCTCCTCAGCTCTTCCAAGCTGTGCATCTTTCCTATTGTTCCTTCTGGAAATCTAGTATCCCAATCAACATATAAACGAGTCAGTTGTTGAAGTTCCGTGATAGTTCGTGGTAGTTCTCTGATATGAGTGCCTCGCACATCCAACATCTGTAGATGATGTAGTTCACCAACAGTCTCTGGGAGCCCACTTATGGACCATGAGCAGAGACGCAAGTACTTAAGATTAAACAACTTCCCAATACTTGCAAGATGATATTTTTCCATGCCATAGTGTTCTCTTAGGTCCAACACACGAAGAGGAGTCGAAGGCAACAAAGAGATTTTCACAGGCTCTCCAAATATAGTAACTGACCGAACATGAGACAAGATCTCGTCTGCCCATAAAGTAACATTTTCTTCATTGTGGTTGATGACACAAAGCCTACGAACCTTGTATTCTGATGTATATACAGGCTCCGCAGCATCTAATGAAGTTACAAAATTCTCTTCAGCGGCCTTGCATTTGATGTAGTCAAGGATGATGTCATGCACTTGACATGCCTTCACCTGACCATACTTTACTCTAACTGGTTGGATCATGCTTCTGTTGATCAGATCATTGAAGTAACGCTCACCAATTTCATATTCATTTTGACCATTTTCCTTATGAATGAACCCTTCTGCAATCCACCTATTGATCAAACATTGTTTCTCAATCTTGTGATCTTCTGGAAACACACTCAAGTACAACAAACAACTTCTTAGATGGTGAGGAATATCAAAGTAACTCATAGATAATATGGCCGTCATATTCTCAGCACCAGGATTCTTAGCAAGAGAAGAACCAATATCATTTAGTACACTGTCCCATTCACCTTTTGCGTGCTGATCAGCTAACATGCTAGATATAGTGATGATTGCTAATGGTAAACCATCGCATTTTCTTAATATCTCGTCCGGAGCACTACCCAAATGAGTATAGCATAAGTTTTCAGAACCAAATGCTCTTTTAAAAAGCAACCTCTTGGAGTCCTCAAAACTGAGTGATTTCATTTGGTAAACATTACCGCCTTGCGAAGACAAGTATGATGCAATGTCATTGCTACGTGTTGTAGTGATTACTCTGCTACCACAATTGTTATTCATTAATGCAAGCTTGATGGTCTCCCATGGTTTTGCATCCCATACATCATCAATTACAATGAGGTACCTGCAAATAATTTTAACAACGATGCAGTTAGTGCTGAAGCCTGTAAGGCTATATTGTGTGTGCCAATGACATTTTGTTGGAGTGTGGCAAAAATACATACAGGTCTATGTGAATGGTATTATGAGTAGCGATACTTTTGCAGAGGTAATAGAGATTTACATCCTAATAACTCCAATCCACTAAGGTATTAAAGATTTACATCCTAATAACTCCAATCCACTACGAAAATGGAGTTCTCTTAGTGTTTTTAAGTAGTAATAAAACACTACAACTAGTCATAGCACATGAGAATCCTCACTGGGAGGCATTTGGAAGGGAAAGTTTATACTAAATGTTGAATGCAGATTCTGGTTGCGATCATTAGGTGTATTACGATTTCAAAATGTCTTTAAATGTATACTTCGTCCACATATTTCTCTTACAATATTTCATCTATTGGGTACAAAATAAATATCTTATTATATCATCAATTACTACAAAATAAATGCCATGTTAAATATCCGAGATTTTTGCTTATTCATCTAAATTTCAAATTTCAATGCACTAAGCATGCATGTGATTTGCAATTTACCAATTATTGGTCAAATTTTATGAACTTTAACCTTTTATTATCTTATTCTGTGCACTAAAAAGAAACCGACGGAGAAGTAGATGTAACTTAATTTTTTATTATATTCTTCCTGGCGAAAAGGTGTTATATCCTAGCAGTAAATATTACTCCTACATAAAGGGAACAGCTCTCCAAGTCCTATAGCCCTGTACAACATTATTGAACTTTGTCATATCATAACCCTAAAATAACAGCTACATTTGGGCGCACTTATGCTAGCCACACTAGCTAGGTTTTACTTCATCCATTTGGCACATTAGTGTCGTATGCATAGACAGAGGAGTTATAAGAATGAGAAAAAAGAATAATAAATAATCACAAATCCTTGCTTGAGTTCTATCTGCTAATATATATTGAAGTACATGTAGAAGGTAGAAAGATTTTAGTAAGTACACTAACATTTCAATGAATGCCTTAATGGACATGCAAACAAAAATCAAGCCCTTCTGAAACGGATCGGAAACATGGCAATTAAAAATGGAGATACAATTTGTTTCAATGTCATACAATTTGTTTCAATGTCTAAACAACAAATATCTAATGAATGTTGTATAAGAGTGAATTCCGGAAAAATAAAGTTATTTCTAACTAACTGTAGAAGAAATATATTTTTTGGAATAGTTTGAAAGAACTTAACTAATTGTGCTCACATAATGCAAAACTAGCTTTATATTGTGGAAACCAAAGAAAAGTGACTGTAGTTTTGTAATGTTTTTGTAGTTTTGTGTAATTATTGGAGCAAAATATATAGTTAAGTCCTCTGAAACTATTCTCAAATTCTGTGGTTTCTTTATAGATGCAAATAGTTGTAATTAAATCCAGATGTAAACTAATTTAGTGGGGTTACTTGTTGAACTAGCAAAGGAGGAAATATGTTAGGGAGCCATGCAAGTTTTACTAATAATAATTAACATACCAGTACATGTTTCTTTTTAGTTTTCCTATAATTAGGGAGTAGCACTTGCAAATTCATTTCATAGGTGCTAAATATTCTACCAATTTCAACCCTACAATTTTACTGTCATTACGTTACAGCACACATGCAAACATTATCATAGATAATCTGCTGGCTTACCTTTTATCCTGAAGGTGTTCCCTGAGTTTATCAATGAGTTCCTTCTCATCATCATCCAACATATTACTGGTAATACCAACTCCTTTTGCAATGCCTCTTAATACTTTTCTGACATCAGGAGTTCGAGAAACCGACACAAATGCTGCACATTTGAACTGGTTTTTAATGTCCTCATAGACTAGCTTTGCAAGAGTTGTCTTACCAAGACCTCCACAACCAGCAATTGAGACAACTTTAAGTTTTGCAGATGACCCATTCATCACCATGCTTAACAACTCAATGATTTGCTTCTTAGGGGCATCGATGCCCACAAGTTTATCAATATCCTCGTAGAGTGCCTGCAGCCTAGGATCAACAGAAGAACTGCTAGATTTGTTTTTCAGTTGGGCCAAATCATACCTCTTGTGCCTCTCGCTTGCCTCTAGAACAGATGCCTTGAGTTCTTGGATCTGATTGGCAATATCATGGCGTTGCTTCAGTTTCTTCAGCTTGCGGAAGAATCCCTTGATTAATGCCGAATGTCCATCACGCTCGTGGTCAACACGAGATATGAAGGCATCAATGCAATCTTCCAAGTCATATGCCAGCTCACGTAACTTGTCCCTCCATGCCGTCATCTGAGGGTTGAGCTCCTCTGCATCCGCAAGCATCTCAAGCGTGGGACTCATGGCTCTCAACTTGTCTCTCAAAAACTTGATCTGCTTGCGGACACCTTTGAGCTTGACGTACTCTTCTTCCAGCTGCCGTAGCCATTTTTGCTCATCTGGTGAGCTCGCTGGAATGCGGTGGTGGTGCTGTGGAAAAGCACTGATTTCAGATCGTGTATTGTATGAGGTGCAGGGCAACGCCTGTTTCTTAAGGAAGAGTAGCGGTGGGTTAATTGTCTTTGGTCCTCTAGATCCACGAAAAATAATTAAGTATTAAGCTTAGCTTTAGTAAAAGTGCTACTGCACACATAGCCATGTAAACGTGACTCAGAGCAGCATCTTGATTAAAGTTCTATCATGCTATGTCGGCAGGCTTTACCACGGGAAGAACGTAGCATGTGATGCGCACTGTCTGGGTTAATATTTCTTTCTCGAAGAACCATATAGGCTAAGCTTTCCATGCAAATAATAAGGAGACGGTGGCATGCATATATTAGATCATCGAGGTTTATTGCACAGGGCGCGTCGATTTGGCGAAGTAGTTCAGCCTAATCGGCCAGAGATGCTAAATTTGCTCAATTTAATAAGGAGAAACGGTGGCAGTATCTGGCCGTCTGCGTGAGAAACCATACTGGCCTAGTGGGCAGCAAATTATTTTGAGTATAAAAACAGAGATGAAAGCTGATAGAGAAGCCAAGAGAGGACAGGGGAGGTGTGGTGCGCCCGTTGGGAACTTGGGGAGTTGGGATGCCTTGATGACCGAAGTTGCAAACATTAGCTACCTGCCTACCTTTCCCTACGCGTCTTGGCTCCCACTAATTAACTCCGTGCATGCTATTAGCATATTGCTCACCAAGTTTTCAATTTAAATATCAATACAGTGATGGCAGAAATTAGAAATTCAAATTTTTACATATGATGATGTTTAGAAGAAGATCATAAATAATATAACTTTTACGAAAAGCGATTCTTGGTGAAACGATTCTTCTGTTTCCGTTTTTACCCCTAGGCAAACTCCTCTGGATAGGAGGTAGACTAGTCTTAATAAATTCGAGTTGTCTTGGTTGCCCATGTTCATGTTCTACTTTTTAAGGCCCTATGAATTTTTTCCAGAAAAGTAAATTATTTTATATAAAGATTTTATTTATTTGTAAAATAAAAAAACTCGATCCGCGGGGAACGACGTCCCATCGGGTATTTCATTAAGAAGAAGACCTTCTCATGTAGACTGAGAAAATCCTCGAACCCTGGCCCCACCCATATATAGCGGCACCGCAACCCCGTGAGACAGGACGGCAACAGACCTGTACTTTGGTGTGGGACAGACGAGGGGATTTTTTTTACCCCCAGGCCTGAAATTCGCCCCCAAGGGGGATCGAACTCAGGACCTAAGGGATGCTACAGGAAGGGTCGACCAACCGGTCTAGCTTACATTGGCTTTATTGGTAAAATGATCAGTTTAAAAAGAAACATATAGACTAGAATAATGAAATATTCTTTCTCAACCAAAAAACTGGGCCCCGTTCGCAATGATACTGAACAAATTTTGCAGTTAGCGGTGTGTATCTAGTGGCAAAGAAACATGATTTCGTAATGATACTGAACAAATTTTGCAGTTAGCGGTGTGTATAAGGCAAATACTATGTATGAGCGGTGCCCCTGAGAAAAATTTTCCTAATCTAAAATAGTATCATTCAATGTACTTGACTGTCCACTAGTAGAGAAACGACTTTCGATCTAGCTTGAAATTTGGCTTTAGTCCTGGTATTTTTCGTGCCCGGTACTAGAGAGACCTTCGGTCCCGGTTTGTAGCTCTAACCAGGACTAAAGGTCCCTGCCCAACAGCTACCGCGCCAGGCTTTTGCTGGAGGAGTCCTTTAGTCCCGGTTGGAGCTATCAACCGGGACTAAAGGTTAACTTTTACTCCCGGTTGGTCCCTCCAACCGGGAGTAAAAGTCTACTCCCGACTGGAGGCTCCGTCCAGGACTAGAAAGGGACCTTTAGTCCCGGTTTCTATCTCTAACCGGGACTAAAGGTACCCTCCTATATAGCCCTTGTTCCCCCCCGAGCCCGAGCCACTTCGAGCTCAGCGTTCTTGCTTGATCGTCGGCCTCTCTTCTTCCTCATCACCGGTGTATCATAAGATTTCTTCCATTCCTCCATCGATTCTTCGGTTCTAAAGGTTATCAACTTTATACTCTCATGTTTCATCAGTAGCTTATTTCATTTTGTGGACTAGATATATGTGGTTTTTTTTATGGTAGATTTTTTTATTTGTAAGCCATTTAATCTCAAAATCACTTTAAAGTTTGCGTATTTGGATGAAGGAAGGTTGAAGTAGTTATTCAATACTAGCATTGAGCTTTCATTTCTAGGATGCATAGCACACTTCATGCTTTAGAGATATAGAGAATTTTAGAGTTTTTTTAATTTTATTTGTTTATAAAATGAGAAATTTATATTATATTAAAAATGAGTATAGAGAGTAGATGGCAACTGCTTCCGGGTCCTCGGCCTCTCATCGGGTTACAAAGCGTCTGAGGCCGGACCTTCCTCTCATTGCATGCGGCAAGTGTGAGGAGAAGATTGTGATGGAGTACCGAGTGAGGAAGGAGTGTCCCAACAAGGGCCGTATCTTCTACACGTGTCCGGATCGCAATGTGAATTATTTTGTCGCATTTGATGATTATGATTAATTTATACTTATTTTTATGATGATTGTAATTAAAGTTCTAATTTTTTGTTTTAATTTCAGTGGGATGGCACTGGATGTTCAGGCTGGTACTAGGAGGAAGAGTATGTTGAACACGTGCAAAACTCTCTTGCACAGGCGGCTACGGCAGCTGATGAGACAGTGATCCTGTGAAAGAAGCCCATAGATGTTGAATAAACACATTATCTGTCTGTTTTAGTTGGGATTTGGTCGTGAAATCCTTATGCTGCTGAAGTGCATTTTAGCTTTGGTTTTTTAGTGGTAGTTGGGATTGTCTACATTGTAGCGAGACTTTCATAAATTAATACCTTGTGCGGTGGCATGCATGTTGTATAATTAACTAATTATGTTCTATGTTTTAATATGGTATGTATGTCATGTAATGCAGATGAGCCGGCATTGGATGTACAATGCTGATCGCCGCTCCTAAGAGTTCATTGAGGGCGTGCATTCTTTCTTACGTGTGGCCGAGGCAAACAAACGCGATGGTTTCATGTGCTGTCCATGTGTCATATGTAAGAATTTGAAGGAATATGCTAGCTCAAGGAGTCTTCATTCACACTTGTTGAAGTCGGGTTTCATGCCAAACTATATTTGTTGGACGAAGCACGGAGAAACCGGGGTTGTAATGGAAGAAGGTGAAGAAGAACAATGGGACGATGATGACATTATTGCTGAATATGGTGCCTTCAATGATACTGCAATGGGAAAAGATGAAGAAGAGGTAGTGGCAGAAGATGAGCCCGCTGATGATCTTGGTCAGGCCATTCGTGATAGACAAAGAGAATGCAAAAGTGAAAAGGAGAAGATCAAGTTCGAGCGCATGCTAGAGGATCACAAGAAATTGCTATACCCAACTTGTGATGCGGGACAGAAAAAGTTGGGTACCACACTGGAATTGCTGCAATGGAAGGCAAAGAATGGTGTATCTAACAAGGGATTTGGAGAGTTACTGAAAATCCAAAAGAAGATGCTTCTGAAGGATAACGAATTGCCCATCACTACGTACGAAACAAAACAGGTAGTCTGCCCTTTGGGATTAGAAATCCAGAAGATACATGCATGTCCTAATGACTACATCCTCTACCATGGCGAGGAGTACGAGAAGTTAGATGCATGTCTGGTATGTCATGCATCGCGGTATAAGATCAGGCGAGATGACCCTGGTGATGTTGAGGGCGAACGTCCCACGAAGAAAATCCCTGCCAAGATTATGTGGTATGCTCCTATAATACCACGCTTGAAACGTCTTTTCAGAAACAAAGACCATGCAAAGTTATTGCGATGACACAAAGAAGACCATAAGGTAGACAATATGTTGAGACACCCTGTTGATGGGTCCCAATGGAGAGCAATCAATAGAGAATTCCCGGAGTTTGCAAATGACGCAAGAAACTTAATGTTTGCTTTAAGTACGGATGGTATGAATCCTTTCGGGGAGCAGAGCAGTAGTCATAGCACTTGGCCTGTTACTCTATGTATCTACAACCTACCTCCTTGGTAATACATGAAGCGTAAGTTTATTATGATGCCAGTGCTCATCCAAGGCCCAAGGCAACCTGGCAACGACATCGATGTGTACCTAAGGCCACTAGTTGAAGAACTTCTACTTTTGTGGAACAGACCAGGTGTACGTGTGTGGGATGAGCACAAATAGGAGCACTTTGACCTGCAAGCATTGTTGTTCGTAACAATCAATGATTGGCCTGCTCTAAGTAATCTTTCAGGACAATCAAACAAGGGATATAATGCATGCACGCACTGTTTTGATGACATTAAAGGTATATTCTTGAAAAAATATCGAAAGGTCGTGTACCTTGGCCATCGTCGATTTCTTCCTGCGAATCACCCCCTAAGAAAGAAAGGCAAGCATTTTAAAGGTAAGGCAGACCACCAGTCCAAGCCGGGCAACCGAACTGGTGAGGATGTACTCAATATGGTCAAGGATGTGAAAGTAGTATTTGGAAAGGCACATGGCAGCAAACCTGTTCCGAACAACGCCGACGGTCACGCACCCATGTGGAAGAAGAAGTCCATATTTTGGGAGCTACCCTATTGGCAAGTCCTAGAGGTCCATAGCGCGATCAACGTGATGCACCTGATAAAGAATCTTTGTGTGAACATGCTAGGCTTCATGGGTGTGTATGGGAAGCCTAAGGACACACTTGAAGCATGACAAGACCTGCGATGTTTGAAAGAACGAGACAACCTACATCCAGAGAAGACAGATGATGGACGCCATTACTTAAGTCCTGCTAGCTACACTCTTAGCAAAGAAGAGAAGGAAAGCATGTTTGAATGCCTAGCAAGCATCAAGGTACCATCTGGATTCTCCTCGAATATAAAGGGTATAATAAATGTGCCAAAGAAGAAATTCCTAAACTTAAAGTCCAATGACTGCCACGTGCTCATGACGTAATTGCTTCCAGTTGCATTAAGAGGAATTCTACCTCCAAATGTACGTCTAGCCACCGTGAAGCTATGTGCATTCCTCAATACAATTTCTTAGAGGCAATCGATCTAATGGATCTAGCTAAACTACAGAATGATGTGGTTCAATGTCTTGTCAGCTTTGAGTTGGTGTTCCCTCCTTTCTTCTTTAATATCATGACACATCTCCTAGTTCACCTGGTCAAGGAGATTAGCATTCTCGGTCCTGTGTTCCTGCACAACATGTTCCCATTTGAGAGGTTCATGGGAGTCCTAAAGAAATATGTTCACAACCGTGCTCGGCCAGAAGGAAGCATCGCCAAGGGCTATGGAACAGAGGAGGTCATTGAGTTTTGTGTTGACTTTATTCCCGACCTTGACCCGGTTGGTGTTCCTGAATCGCGACATGAGGGGAGACTAAGTGGAAAGGGGACACTAGGGAAGAAAACATATATTGGTACGCAGGACAATTATTTTAATAAAGCACACTACACAGTTCTGCAAAACTCCTCCTTGGTGGATCCATATATCGAGACACATAAAGAGTTGCTCTGATCCGAGTTTCCATGGAAGTCTGAAGCTTGGATTACGCGTCAGCACATGGAAACTTCCAGCGACTGGTTGCGAAAAGAATGTCAGGGTGATGAGAGTATTGATGAGCAACTGTATTTGTTGGCTAGGCAGCCATCGTGGCATATCCTCACATATAAAGGGTACGAGATAAATGGGAATATATTTTACACAGTAGCCCAAGATAAAAGGAGCACCAACCAAAACAGTGGTGTCCGCATAGATGCCATCGACCCTAATGGAAATAAGCAAACATATTATGGCCGCATAGAGGAGATATGGGAACTAAACTATGCACCTACTTTTAAAGTACCTTTGTTCAAGTGCCAATGGGTAAAGGCGACTGGAGGCGGGGTAGCAGTCGACAACCAGTATGGAATGACAACCGTGGACCTCAACAATATTGGGTACAAAGATGAACCTTTCGTCCTTGCCAAGGATGTGAATCAGGTGTTTTATGTCAAGGACATGTCTACAAAACCGAAGAGAGGGAAAAACAACAACGACCCAATCAATGAGCCAAAGCGCCACATAGTTCTTTCAAGGAAAAGAAACATCGTTGGAATTGAAGACAAGTCAGACATATCAGAAGATTATGAAAAGGATGACCGAATTCCACCCTTCACAGTGAATAAAGACCCAAGCATCCAGCTAAATGATGAGGACACTCCATGGTTACGGCGCGATCATAACCAAGGGATATACGTTAAGAAGAAGTTCACTACTGTGCCCGCTTGATATATATAGTGATGTATTAGTCCTATTATGTAATAATTGTGACTTCAGATTTTTTTGTCGTGTTTTCATATTTTCTACGGTTTAAATAAATTTTCTGCTAGACGGTGGATTTCCCGTGGAGAATGTGTGATGAAAAACCAAATGATCAACGTTAATAAGATGTGAAAACTAATTTTCTGTCGAAAAGCAATAGTTTTAATGATTTTAATTAAGTAGTATATTTTTTCATGACGCAAATTGTAATTATTATTTACACTATGTCAAATATTTATACAGTAAAACAAAAGAGTTTAGATTACAATTTTTTGTTGTGTATAATAATGCAAAACCAAGTCCAGGAATTTTTTATAATTTTTTTGGATAATATTTTATTTATTAGGTAATTAATAACTCTATGCATATTTATATAAAATAAATATATAAAAAAAGGAAAAAACTTATAGAAACTGGAGAAAGCCAACTACAGACCACCTTACTCCCAGGCCTAAAATGCCCTTTACTCCCGGGCCGTGGCTACACCCAGGACTAAAGGTGGGCTGTGTTTTCGCAGCCCACCAAAATACCCTTTACTCCCGGGCCGTGGCTACACCCGGGACTAAAGATCAGACCTTTAGTCCCGGTTCGTAGCTGCAACCGGGACTAAATGTCTCCCTTTATAAAACCTCTCTGTCTCCGCCAAGCCTCATCTTCTCCACCAGATCAATCCAGCAGCGCCGCCGCCCCTAGGCCACCCTAGCCTCACCTCACGCGCGCACGCTGTCACCGGCCCCAGCCCCAAGTAGTCTTCTCCAGGTTTTCTCCAAGATCCAGCAGCGTCGTCCTCGTCCCTGGCCCACCTCGCCCCAAAGTAGTCTTCTCCAAGATCCGCAGCAGGCCACAACATCTCTATTGCGGCACGTCTTCTCCAGGTTTGGCCCGGTCTCCCTCTTCCTCTGCACTCTCTAGCTCGCTAGTGTTCATCATTGTACTAGTATTGGCTAGATTCAGTAGTGTAGGGTTGATATTCCCTTGATGATGCCGTCGTCGGGGTTCTGTTGGGTCTCCTCGCCATCCTTTTTTTTGTAGAGCTAGATATTATATTTAGAAGCAAGAGAAAAGCATATCAATAATGATGGCCTTTTCTACCGGAGAGCAGCAGTGAGCGCAATCGCTCATCACAATTCCTCATCTCGCTGTGAGTCCTCATCAAGGATTTGATATTTAGGCTGCTAGAAGAGGAGGAATTGGAGTATTAATATGGATTAGTTTTTTTTACTTCTGAGTACTGATTTAAAATCGATGTGATTAGCTATATTTTGTGCTTTTTTTGGTCTGTCCTTACTCATAGTTATTGGATTTATTTTGAAACAAAATTATACATGCACTTCTAGCTTGCATTAGAAAAATAGAAAATTATTTTCTAGCCTTTGCAATTGGTGCATACTTCTGTAACATGTTTTTTTTAGTAAAGTCTAAGTCTCTAACATGTTTTTGGCTGCAGGAGCTAGACCTCGCGTTTGACACCTTGGATGTGAGCCACCGCCGCCACCATATATAATCCGTTTATGATGGATTAATTGCTCCAACCTTTTGTAATAGGATGGATGCGTGTGCCGAGCCCTCGTGCCGGCAATCTTGTAATGCGATTTTGCGCTGAGCCATTGAGCTCAGTGGAGCACGGGCACGGCCCGGTGTCTCATCGTTTCCTCCTTTTTGCGCGGTAGCTTATGACGACTAGTTAGAAAATTGTAGAAAATCCGTACTAGTTGAACTTGCGGACCGTGTTCATCTCGACTAGCATGTTCTCTGCCGAGCGGTAATGGATGTCAAGGAGGAGCTTTGATTCTACGAGGGAGAGTGGCAGCGGTCGTGGAAGACCGTGTTCCCTTCCTCATAGAATCGGAGCTCTTTCGTGGCCAAGTACGGTGCCGTCCGGTAGAGAAATGCTCGCTGAGATGATCACGTAAGCAAGGTCAACTAGTACGGTACCCAAACGTAGTATATATATAAATATAAACAATAAACGATTATTATGTGTGTACACTCCCATTCTTCTGTTAACTTGCGGAAATATCATGTGAATTACTTACCTGCCGCAGTAAAAGACGAGAACACAATGACCATGGCCACGGCCTTGAAAAATGCCAATGACACAACACTAGCAACCTTCTCGGCAAGCAGAGTAGTGTTAAAAGCTCTGGAAACCTTTAAACTTTGTCAGTTAAGATTTCCCCTTTAAACAAGCTAGGCACTTAAATAAGGCTTATGCTAGATTCTATCACTAGTACAGATACAGAAATGATTTTTACAAATGTTACTATCCTTGAGGTGGCACGTCTTGCAGGAGTTCATTTTATAGATATAGTTTTTATTTTTTATTGATATATCTGGTGGTGTAAAAGCTAGATGGCTGCCCCGAGAGACAACATGGATGAAGAAATGATGAATATTATCAACACCGGCACTCAATTTGCCGATGGTGACCAGCAGGATGTAGATGACGGGAGTCAATACCTGGCTCTTGAAGATAACCAAGAAAATATTATGCAAGAAAATACTAGCGAGGTATATATATTTATATATATATGTGAATATTATATATATATATGAATATCTATCATCTATTATGTGTACATATGATATTGATTTATTCTTTTTTATACGTAGACCTCTGGATCGATGACCACAACAGCGAAAAGCAAAAAAATTCGAGGTCCGAAAAAACCATTGGAGGGGCGCTACATAATATCGGAATTCAATATCGAGACAGGCGAACCACTTGGTCCACATGCAAATAAATTCGTGCAACACTGTGGGTGCCTTGTAAGGGACAGACTTCCGATCAGTGCTCGTGAATGGAAGCAAAAGATCAATGAGCCTCATGTTAGGTTTGTCTTTGATCTTGATAAGAATTTAATTTGGGATGATATTCTTCAACATTTCACATTGCAAGCGGATGATTATGATGCTATCAACGATGATAAATTGAAGGAACTAGTTCGAAAGTGGGCTATGAAGAACATGGCCATACAATTTCAGACTTGGAAGAAATCCCTATACACGAAATACGTCAAGAAGAACCTAACGCCCAATTTCAATACTAGTGGTCCGTTCGCGAAGTTGAGGCCCTACTGGAATGATTTTGTATAGTACAAGACATCGGAAGAGGGTGAGGAACGGGTGAGAAGGAACCAAGATAATGCCCGATAGAAGGTATACCACCATGGCATGGGATCAGGTGGCTACGCGACTGCCATTCCCAAGTGGGAAAAAATGTAAGTGGACATTCTTGTCAAGGGTATCACACCTGAATCACTCAATTGGCCCAAATGCGCGAAGAATTGGTTTTTCGTTCATGGGGGAAGACTGGACCTAGAGACCGGAAAGATGGTTCATGGCCCAAAACTTGAAAGAGCAACACAAAGATTTTCTTATGCTCTACAAGCTAAAACTATTGGTGCGTTCAGGCCCAATAGAGAGAAGGATGAACTGACGTATGCCCTCAGGACCGCTGAACACAGTGGCCGAACAAGAGGTTTAGGATGGAATATTTCTTGGGAGCATGGTTTCCCTGATGACATAGATACCTACAGAAGCCGGCAGAGAAGGAAGGATGAGGATGCAGCGCGGATCAGCAGGTTGGAGGAATTGGTTCGTGAGTCACGGGAGGCGTTGCTTCAAGCACAGGAGCGCGAAAAAGACATGCAAGCTAGAATGCAGGACGAAATCATAAAGCAAGTGTAAATAGCAATGAGTGCCCAGAGGCAGACATCAGATCCAGGAATCAACATTAATATTAGCCCCCTGATCAGTTGAAAAGCAGCTGCGCTTCCACAGAGTTGCCAAATCAAGATGACGCAATGCTACGTTTCCCCGTGGATGACATCACTGCACCGTTTACATCATGTGAGCTACATATTCTAAAAGAGAATGCCACAATCATGGTGGCTCTCGGTGTTTTTTCTCCTCCAGATCCTTCCAAGACACCAAGAATCCATGGGGCAATAATACCACCTGGATATGTTAGCGTCTCAGTGGATAGAGTTGACAAAGGTTTTAGTGATCTACCTCTTGACATTTCAGGAGGTGATGGGGAGAAGACTCTAGGAGAAGCAGAGAAGACATTCATACTATGGCGCAAGCGCTACATCATTATTCCCGAGGTCTCTAGTCCACCGCCGCTTCCTCAACTGCCAGACAATAGGTGCGGACAAAAGTGAACGAAACAATTTTTTCACAAATTTTTTGTTGACATGCATGATTAATAATAACAATTTCTTATGCCTAATTATTCTTTTTTGTAATTACACAGTAGGGCCTCCGCCAACCTAAGTCTAATTATTCAATCTCCAGATCATCATAGTGCTCCGGGCAATGATTATGCAATGCCGCCACCGTCGCCACCTCCAAGGAGGTCTCCAACGCCTCCAAGGAGGTCTCCACCGCCTCCAAGGAGGTCTCCACCTCCAATGGCTGCCCCGCCTCCCTTGATGATCAAGAAGCAGCCAGCTCCTAAGAGGTCTGCCCCACAAACGAAGTCATTGGCCCACCAGCCAACAAAGAAGAAAGCCTCCTCTAATCCAGTTATTCCCCAAAAAATGTCTTACGAGAAAAGTGAAAAGGAATTAAACGATGCAGTACAAAAAGATGTGAAAAGTTTCTTCGAAAAAGTAAGAAAGCAACGAGAAGCGAGGGAGAACCCGGAGAAACCGTATTTCTACCTAGCTCCAGATCTTCTAAGAAAGAAGGTGGACCAGAAAAAGCGGGAATCTCAAAAGACCTGGCCAAAATCGGACTACGACTGCTCTCTCACCAAGTCATTTGAGGCGGCGCAGAAAAAGACTAGACCAGGGAAAGGTGTTGCATGACTCGGACAACAATGGCAACAATCAGTCCGCCCTCTTGTCGTTCGTAATGAATATGGTTCGAACTTAAACTTAGACGTCGATTTTGAGGAACTGGCTCGGTTTTACGAGGAAACTGGTTTGGACCTTGTCCAAGTGCTGCTGAAGGACCATCTACTCTGAAAGTGGATTCTTGGAAGAAATTTGAACATGGAAAGAATCTATACAATCCTGAGGCCTTAGGTGAACTGGGTACACAAATGTACCTGCTAAACAAGTGGTACATGGTGGCGTGTGAACGGGGAGAGGCATTTGTTACTATCAGAGTTAGAAACCAACATTACTTCCGTGGCGATGACATTATATATGTCGAGTTTGAAGAATTACACCAACTATGTCACTTGGACTCTCTCGACAAAAGTCTCATTAGCTTCTATTGTCTGTAGGTGTGATTATTTTCTATTATTAAAGTGTGTATATATAAAGCTACATGTATATATATAAATTATATATCCTCACACTATATTTTTATATGTGCAGATATGAGATGACAGAACTCAGAAAGAGAAAGGATAATGATGTTGGTTTCGTTGATCCAAATGTCGTATTCAAACACCCTAATCCCCCGCCTCAATGGAAAGCTGAACTCGAGAAAAATCTCATGAGGTTCTTAGTGAACTAACAAAACAAGAACATACTCTTCCCCTACAACTTCAAGTGAGTGTTAAAAAATTAATGTCGATCATATGGACATTTGTTCAATTATTTGCTTACTAGCTAAGCTATCTCCCATATATATATATGTTGACTCTAGTTAATGTCGATCATATTTGTGTATAAAAACATATGCATCAATCACTGGATATTGATGGTCATTGATATGACCAATAGTCGGTTGAGCATCTTAGACTCATTAAGAAAAGAGTAAACAGAGTACCAAGACATGATAGATATTATCCAAGGGTAATTTGGTCTCTCTAGCAACTATATATACCCCGATCTCTTAACTGCAACAATTATTAAAGACCAAATTAATGTTTTTTTATTAGGCGCAGTGTTTGGAAAAGTTTCATTGAATATCACCACATGAAACATTGCAAAGCACCACTGGATGTAATCGCACACAAAGTAAGTACTATCTATATTTATATATATACAATTCAATTAACACCATGCATGCTTTCAATTCATCGGATCTTTTTTCTCGTAAAAGTGGGTTCTGAGGCAAGAACAGGGGAACAACTACTGTGGATACTATGTTTGCGAGTTTATCAGGGCGTACACAAAAAGAACTCCTGAAGAGATCCTCAAAGTATGTTATATAAATATATTCATATATTCACAATTTCTTTTGTTGTTCATATATATAAGTAATCACGTGACCAACACACACACACATATATATATATATATATATATTAATACTTTTCCTTTAACTTTTATTGAAGACTCTATGGTTGAAGGAAAAAGTTATACGACGTGACTAACTGAAAGCAATTCAAGAGACCATAGCAGGATTTCTTAATGAGCAGGTCCTCAACCCCGCCGGTGAGTTCTACAATGATGTCAACAAAACATGGAAGCCAAACTAGATGGAGTGAATTTGTTATCCCAAGGATATGATAGAATATACAATGCAAGCTTTATTTGTAATATATATATATACATATTATATGTACATAAAATAACGTACAATATATGTATATGCATGTAATATATACGTTAGTTTCATACTTTAGTTTGTACAAAATGTTCAAACATTATAAACGTGTAGAATACATATATTATTAGCAGCGTAGAATGCGTATTCAAAAACCTATTCGAAAACCAAAACGAATCATCAATTGAAAATAGAAACAAAAAAGAAAAGAAAAAAAGGAAACCTTTAGTCCAGGTTGGTAATACCAACCGGGACTAAAGAGCCGCCCCACGTGCCCGGTTGGTCTTACCAACCAGGACTAAAGGTGCACCTTTAGTCTCGGGCGCGAAACCGGAACTAAAGGAGGGGCCCTTTAGTCCCGATTTCGTACTCCCGGTTCTAAAACCGGGACTGAAGGGGGTAGAGAACCGGGAGTACAACTCATTTCTCTACTAGTGGTCGCTGCTCCGGGATGCTGTGGCAACCGGGACAGTTCGGAAACCTGAATCTGAAGCGGTTTCCCAACAAGGTCGATTCTGCATTAGTGGCTATTGTAGGCATTTTTGCTCATCTGGTGAGCTCGATGGAAAGACAAAGTGATGTGGGAGTGCACTTATTTCAGATCTGTAGAAGGTGCAGGCCACACCTGTTTCTTGAGGAAGAGTAGCTTGCATTGCCGGCACTAGTGGGTTAATTCAGCACTGGAAACAGAGCCTTTGCCGAGTGTCAAAAATCGGGCACTCGGCAAAGACATTCTTTGCCGAGTGCCGCACTTGGCAAAGAATTGCACTCGACAAAGAGTTCTTTGCCGAGTGCCGGGCACTCGGCAAAAAAGGGCACTCGGCAAAGGACTTCTTTGCCGAGTGCCAGACTCTCGGCAAAATCGCGGCACTCGGCATAGGTTGCTCCGCGTAGAACGGTGTTCAGCTACGTCCTTCTTTACCGAGTGCCTGCTGTTAGGCACTCGGCAAAGTTTTTTTTTGAAAAATACTTTGTCGAGTGCCCCTGACCCGGCACTCGGCAAAGATTTAATTTTTTTAAATGTCTTTGCCGAGTGTCCCAGATCTGGCACTCGGCAAAGTTTTTTTTGGAAAATACTTTGCCGAGTGCCCCTGACATGGCACTCGGCAAAGATTTAATTTTTTTTTGAAATGTCTTTGCCGAGTGTCCCAGATCTGGCACTCGGCAAAGTTCTTTTTTGGAAAATACTTTGCCGAGTGTCCTTGACAGGGCACTCGGCAAAGAGGAAATTTCTAAAAAAAATAAAAAATCCTCTTTGCCGAGCGCCTTATTCTTGGCACTCGGCAAAGACCCCTTTGCCGAGTGTCATGCCACGACGCTCGGCAAAGTTTTTTTTATTTTTTTTTGTTTTTGCCCTCCAATTTTTTTGTGCAGCCCTTTTAAAGCATCAGGAACTCCTCGTTAGAATTTGGGGATTTTTTGATATATTTAGTTATTTTATTTCATTTACTTGAATTTTTTCGAAAAATATAAATTTGAACTACACGTGGTACGAATAATGGAATTTAATGATTCAAAAATTGATAGTCATGTTAGTGAGTGTAGTGTGAGGCCGTATCCAGGAATGGACCAGAAATTTCGGACATCTTGTTCACGAAACATGACCACGAACTTGCGTGCGAAGTGTTTTTAAATTCTATAAAAAGCAAATGAAGTCCAAAAATCTTGAAACTTATTGAGATGTCGTGATATCGTATGTGGAGGCTATGATTAAAATTTTAGAAGATTTCGTGCACGTTGTCATGTACGATGCTTACAAATCAGGACATCTCTACATGTGATATCTGATGTTTACAATCTTGTCACGTACGATGCTTACAAACCAGGACATCTCTATAAAATTTCAGAAGATTTCGTGCACGTTGTCACGTACGATGCTTACAATCTTGTCTCACATGCAATCTTTTCTCCTTTGTGCAGTCTCCATCTGACAGTGGTTCGAATAATCCACCTCATGCACCTTCGAATGATGGATCTGGGTCTTCACCACAGTCGCAGTGGCCGAGATGAGTGCACGTTATATTTTTTACATTTGTTGTTCACTTGGTGATGGACTTGTGATATATTTGTGATGCACTTGTGGACTTTGATGGACTTGTGGATTTATTTGGATGGACTTGAGCACTTATTATTATATATGTGATATATATTGTGATGGATGTGTGTGGATGGATGAGATATATATATGTGATGTATGAGATATATATGTGATATATGTTTGTATGAATTTATTTGTCACGATGGAATGTAAAAAAAATTAAAAATTACCGTTTTAGGTCACTTTGCCGAGTGTTGCACTCGGCAAAGGACCCTGTTGCTGAGTGCCATGGTCACAGCACTCGGCAAAGCTGGAAAAATGGGAAACCATTTTTCCATCTTTGCCGAGTGCTGTGACCATGGCACTCGGTAAAGAATTTAAAAAAAAATCAAACTTTGCCAAGTGCCGGCCAGAGGGCACTCGGCAAAGAATTTTTTTTTTAAAAAAAATTCAAACTTTGCCGAGCGCCGGCCAGGGGGCACTCGACAAAGATTTTTTTAAAAAAATAAAAAAATCTTTACCGAGTGCCAGCAGGGTTGGCACTCGGCAAAGAATTTTTTTTTAAAAAAAATAAAAAATCTTTGCCGAGTGTCTGCACGGTTGGCACTCGGCAAAGAATTTTTTTTAAAAAAAATAAAAAAATCTTTGCCGAGTGCCTAGTGTGAGGCCGTATCCAGGAACGGACCCAAAATTTCGGCCATCTTGTTCACGAAACATGACCTCGAACTTGCGTGCGAAGTGTTTTTAAATTCTATACAAAGCAAATGAAGTCCGAAAATCATGAAACTTGTTGAGATGTCGTGATATCGTATGTGGAGGCTATGATAAAAATTTCAGAAGATTTTGTGCACGTTGTCATGTACGATGGTTACAAATTAGGACATCTCTACATGTGATATCTGATGTTTACAATCTTGTCACGTACGATGCTTACAAACCAGGACATCTCTACAAAATTTTAGAAGATTTCGTGCATGTTGTCACGTACGATGCTTACAATCTTGTCTCACATGCAATCTTTTCTCCTTTGTGCAGTCTCCATCTGACGGTGGTTCGAATAATCCACCTCATGCACCTTCGAATGATGGATCTGGGCCTTCACCACAGTCGCAGTGGCCGAGATGAGTGCACGTTGTGTTTTTTACATTTGTTGTTTACTTGGTGATGGACTTGTGATATACTTGTGATGCACTTGTGGACTTTGATGGACTTGTGGATTTATTTGGATGGACTTGAGCACTTATTATTATATATGTGATATATATTCCGATGGATGTGATATGTGTGGATGGATGTGTGGATGAATGAGATATATATGTGATGAATGAGATATATATGTGATGGATGAGATATATATGTGATATATGTTTGTATGAATTTATTTGTCATGATGGAATGTAAGAAAAAATAAAAATTACCGTTTTTGGTCACTTTGCCGAGTGTTGCACTCGACAAAGGACCCTGTTGCCGAGTGCCATGGTCACAGCACTCGGCAAAGCTGGAAAAAAGCTTTGCCGAGTGCTGTGACCATGGCACTCGGCAAAGAATTTAAAAAAAATTCAAACTTTGCCGAGTGTCGGTCAGAGGGCACTCGGCAAAGATTTTTTTTTTAAAAAAAATCAAACTTTGCCAAGCACCGGCCAGGGGCACTCGGCAAAGATTTTTTTTATTTTTTAAAAAAAATCTTTGCCAAGTGCCTGCAGGGTTGGCACTCGGCAAAGAATTTTTTTTTAAAAAAAAATAAAAAATCTTTGCCGAGTGCCTGTAGGGTTGGCACTCGGCAAAGAATTTTTTTTTTTAAAAATAAAAAAATCTTTGCCGAGTGCCTGCAGGGTTAGCACTCAGCAAAATGACCGTCAACGGGGCCGGCGCCGTGACGGTCGCTTTTCTTTGCCGAGTGCACCGGGGCACTCAGCAAAGAGGGCTTTGCCGATCAATTTTTTGTCGTGTGTTCACTCGGCAAAGGCTTTGCCGAGTGCAATTTGGCCTCAGACACTCGGCAAAGAACCTGAATCTAGTAGTGATTGTGTATTAGGTCTAGATCCACAAAAAAATATGAATTATAAATCTTAGCTTTGCTAAAAGTGCTACCGATCATGCACTGCACAAAGACATGAAAACGATTTACTGATAGAGACCCGTGACCCATTAACGTGACTCAGATCAGCAAATTCTATCATGCTTTGTCGGCAGGCTTTACCACGGGAAGAAAGAAGCATGTGATGCGCACTGTCTGGATTTAGTAATCGTTCTTTCTCGAAGAATGATTAGCATCGATTTGACGAAATAGTTCAGCCGACTCGGTGAGAGACGCTAAACTTGCAGTTTGCTTTTGCTCGAACGTTGCTGATATTTACTCAACTTACAGTCGGGGAACTGAAAATTCCCTTTTGTTATCGGTAATTCTCTCGGGAGGTTTTACAGTGATGGACGTGGCGCAGCTTCCCACTCGCTACCTTATCCGTCCGCTCGCTCTCGTCCGCACCCTTTCAAAAAAAAAATCTCTCTAGTGCGCTCAACCTCCACCATCGTGGCCTTATCCTCCGATCTATCGGACCTCCGCGCCCGACTCCACCGCGCCGCTTGCCTGCACCACGGCATCTGCTCGCCGCGGCCGCCTCCGCTGCCCGCTCAACCGCTAAGAAAGTGCTCGCCAAGGGTGCGCTGGCCCAAGCCGCCGAGCTGGTGCTCGCGCAGATGCTCGCCCAGGGTGCTCGCGTGCCTCGTGCAGGTGCTCACCCCAGGCCGCCGAGCAGGTCCTCGCCCAGGGGCGCACCAGCGAGCTCCATGCACCGCCGCCGACCTCCGCGCCAGCGTCAAGCTCCGCGATTCGTCCAAGCAGCAAGTAGCGTGCTGAAAACGCATGTTGCAAGAGTATGTTTCGAGTGTTTCAATTGTTTCATCTGAATGTTGCAAGTGTTTCATGTGGATGTTGCAAATGTTGCAATGGTTGTACACGTATGTTGCAAGCTTTTGTTCCCAATGTTTCATTTGTTTTTCCAGACGTATGTTGCAAGTGTGTTTATAATTGGATGTTGCATATGTTTTACACATATGTTACAAGTGTTTTATCTGAATGTTGTGTATGTTTTACATGGTTTTTCAAGTGTTTTCATGTGTTTTTGCAAGTGTTTCAGATGCATGTTTCAAGTGTTTCATCTGCCTTCAGATGTATATTACAAGTGTCGCATCTAGATGTTTTAAAAGTAGATCGGGTGTTGCATCTCTCTCCTTGCTTTCTGCTTACTTGCCTTGGTGTCTCCTCCTCCTGGCGCTGGCTGGGCATCCGCCACCCCGTCCCCTCTATGTTGATGCTGGTGACGTTTGGGGCGGCGTGGGCCTCGCGTGGGCGCGAAACGGCACGGAAAAATGGACTATATGCGCAGGCATCCGGACATCCAGGCGCTAGCAAGCCCCTTTTGTTATAGAGTAAGATTCGTGCTCTGTGCGAAAATGTCATATAGGTCCTTGAAGTTCCAAGAAGTATTTTTAGATCACTAAAGTTGTGACGGGTCCCATCACTGGTCCAAACTGGTGCTTACCGAACCTATTATCCTACATGGCATGTTGATTCAGTGCTTATTTCATCGGCTGCTCCCCCGCTCCCTCGTCGCCCAAAGCCCTATCTCATTTCATCACCGGCTTCTCTCCCCTCTCTCTCTCTAGCTCTTTGCCTCTCTCACCCTCCGGTGGAGCTCCCCGCCATGGCAGGCCAACACGGGCTCACGGCACGACCATCTATACCCCTCTTCCTAATCCGTGATCGTCGATGTAGCATTGTCCTTTCCATCTCGTTCACCTTGTCATCTCCGTCTCGTGACTATTGTTGACCTCACTGGATGTCGGCCGCTCTGGCCCCGGATTCACCGGTAAGAGCTCCTTTCTTCTCTCGCTCATCTCTCTTTGTCTCTCTGCCTCTAACTTTGTTTGATTTGTGTATTTTTCCCTGGTATTCGGCCGATGTGAAGCTGTTGACAAACCAGAGGGCTGGATTCATGCTTCATCAACATCTCCAACGACTCTGGTGCTCCGGTTGCAAAGATAAGATCATATTCAAAACCATAACCCTAACCCTAGATATGTTCTTCCTCCTCTATTTATAATCCTTGTTTTCTTGAAGCCATCAAGGAACCAGAGTGCTAGCGAGTGATGATGGATGACGACCGTGAAGAGATTGTGCACTACACCGATGATGAGTTGTGGATGTACAAGATGGCTGGAGATGAGGACAACAACGTGTGTGAGGATTGTGAGGCCCTATTCGGCTGTAGCATCGCCCATTGATCTTGGTGATGGTGATGGCCATGGGCCTATTGGTAGGGCTGCGGCCATGGCCGGAGAAGATGAGAAAAGCAACGAGCATGCACGTCCATCTACCTCTAATGTTTGGCTAAATTATGAGAAGATCTTCAAAACGGTCAACGGTGAGAAGGTCGGGTATGAAGCTAAGTGTCTCCACTGCGTTAAGGTGTACTCTCTACTCTTTCTAGTGGTGGCATTAGTCACCTCACCTAACATAGGGATAGATGCGTTAACAGGCGTGAAAAAATCATGTCTCAGTCCGATTTTTTTTTAATCCGGATGGTAGTATGCATAATTGGGAGTACTGTCTTGAGGTAGCTGGTACTCTACTTTGTCGATTGATTGCTAGACTCGATGTTCATGTCTGTATGGGTGAAACTAAGACATTTGAAGAGTACATTAAGATTGCTCATAACCTAGATTTGTTCTTGTCTCTAGGTAAATCACCACTAGAGATTTTGACAAGTCCTTCAATGATTGCCGTGCTAAGCGTGTTGAGTCTTTTAGTTCAGCTGGTATTACTTGTGTTTGTATTACCTCTGACATTTGAATGATGTGCTATGAACTTTGAATGATGCATGGACATTGAACTTTAATCGGAGCTGGGAAGTACTCTTTTTCTATCTAGGGTTTTCTCACGAGCTATGAGTTTTACCTAGATATGTTTTTAATGAGACAGCCATTGCACTAAAGCTCCTAATAATATTTGGTATTTTGTGATCTGTGACTGTGATGTGATCTCTGAGATGAGTTCTGTGTATGTGGTATTTGAAGAATTGAAGCTTTGATCATGTATCTTGTGTAAATTTGAAGCTTTGATATGAATTATTCATCTGATTATATGCTTTTGAAGGAGTTTCGGGCTTATTATATAGTGCCCGTGTCAGCACTAGCAAGCCAGGCTGCCAGGCCCAGTGGCACGGTACGACACGACTAAGGCTATCTATAAACACATCACCTCCTCGACCAGCTTACTCTCCATGGCTTCAACTCCTGTCTCACTTCGAACATGGATCTAGGAATAAAGCAGCAGGTCCTCCGCCTCTGCTGCTTCGGATGCTGCTGTAAAGATGACGAGCTTCTGGTCGTCGCTGCTTCCATGTACTCCCAGTGAGTTGGCCTCGCGGGATGTTGGGTACGGCGATGTAGATCAACACCGGCAGGGTAGGGATCGCTGTCTGGAGCAGCCGATCTGTTGGGAGGGAATAGAAACGAGCCAGAGGCTCCCAATGCAGCGACGGTCATTTCTTGGTGTATGGATTCGCGTGAGGACTCAGTTTCCTCACGAGAAACCATTTCTCTTTGTATCTCTTCTCTCTTCATCAAATTAAAAATTACTCTAATTTCAAATTTCTTTCTATATCAGCAAAATATTTATCTATAGTGTAAGTAATATACATAAAAATTACTCTAATTTCAGCATTCAGAGTCCTTAGTCCAGTCTCAATATATAAGGAGTTTCATTGCGTCGTTTCTCTAAGGCTGTCATGTCATAAAAAAAATGAAACATAGATAAAATATGCACTCTTGATAGAAAGTTTCATTTAGTGTTTCATAGACATTTAATTTAACGATTCATAGAGAGATGGTAATCGTGCCAAGAGAGTTTTATATATCTGAAACTCACTTCTTTTCTCTGTTATTAAAAACGTTGTCATATCACCAAAATCGCTTATATAGCAGCTTATTAAATGCAAATGAAACTCTCGCTAAGACTAACCTTAGAGATAACACGGGATCAAATTCCAAGGCCATCGAAGCAGTTCGAGGAGGCGTGCGGGTTCTAAGAGTCAAAGGTGGGAAATTAACGATTCATAGAGATTTCTGCATAGCGGTGCGGCCAAATCGAGCTTCGCTCGTGAGCTGGCCCGGCCGACAGATGCAGCACACCAGGCACTGGCCCACACATCAGCCTCAGGTAAACAGTGTATGTGTCCGCAAATACAACCAACGAAACACTCTTCTTTTTTGGGTCACTGTATCCACGGCCCTGTTTCCACTCATCCAGAATATTCGATGCAAGTCTACGAAATCTGAGTCGAGCAACCAAACACAAGTCGTCAGTGGTTAGCTCCAGAAACAATGTCCAAATAGGCCATTTTCAGCTCAATTTGCAAGAGGCAGACAAGAAACTACAACCTAAAAGTAAATGCCGAAGCTGTTGTGAACTAATTCACTTGGTTGCCCAGGTCTTCTGCCGTTCTCCGTGCAGAATGAGGATTATTAGGTAGGGGTTCATCCCGGGGCCTCATGCATTTCTGGGTTCACCACTCCACCCCCTGGGCGAGCGAGCCGAAAGAGGAGGACTTGAGAAAGCAACGCACGGGGCGGCTGATTGGGTACATGCACAATTGCGAGCTTGTTGATAAAAAATTGAAGCATAGAAAATACCTTACCGTACGCTTTTCTGCTAATTATAATTCGGTATATATTGCCATTATGCAGCTGGTTTCGCTTTGAGGAGCTTTCCACGCCACTTCCTTATCCTTACTGCACCGTTCTGCCTAATGCGTGTGGCACAACTTGTTCAAAGTTTCTTTCTTTCCGCACTTTTCTCAAAGGAAATGGCTTGTTTAGTTTATCGTCATCGTCACTGGGAATTATTTAGATAAAGAGCTAAACACTATAATATGCCATGAATGCATACCTTGCGTTCCCATTAATGTGACCAGAAACTTTTTTGAAGGCCAACCACGAATTGTCGGCAAGCTAATTAACCAAGCAAAAAAGCATACTATATCCCGTTGACAGTATGGACTTATCTTTCTTTCCACAAAACAATTTATAGAGCATGTTTGGATCCACGCCAACTAAAGTTTAGCTAGCTAATTGATACAGCTAAATTTTAGCCAGATGAAGTTTAGCTAGCTAAACTTTAGCGTGGGTGTTTGGACATATAGCTAATTGATTCTTATTGACCATATTGTCATTTCTTCATCCCTCATCTCCATTGCCCTTTCTTCCTCCCCGGCGGCCCCACGACCCCTGGTGCGCACGCCTATGTGACCCTGGCCCTGGCGCACGCCATCGTTGTCCGTCTCTGTGTTCCTCCTCACCAGCTCCACAAATCTCTTCAACACCACACAAATTGAATCATGTCTCAGCTGCCCCGTGCTCAGAGACGACGACGGACGAGGAGGAGAAGAACAGTTCCATCAGTTTCGGCCGCGCAAGCAGGATCACAGCGGTTTCAACTTTCACGGCCATTAAGGCTTAATCGCGGCGCAAAGCACGTTGACGAGCGGCAACAGGACCTTTTGGGCTTCGGGCGTACGTGTTCTGTGCGCCTGCGCCAACAGTTAACGACTGCACTGTTCGGGGTTTAATCCGTGCTAGCTCTCTGCTCAGGGGAACCCTGCTCTGTTCTCGCTACCACGCATGTGACAGTGTATTTAGTGGGTAACAGCGGTGGAAAATAATAAGTAGGGACGCTGTGGTGGGTGCTACTGCTACCGGGTGTAGTGGTAAAGGTAGTAGTACTGAGATCTAGCTTTCCCTCCCTTCATCACCGCTTCACCGGCTTGACCGTAAAGTTAGTTAACGCTTCACCGGCAAGCAACCACAAGCGCCGGAGGTATCGGGAGACCGAGGGAATGTCATGCACCTGCTTGTGGAGTTGGAAGAGGAGGCGGTGGTCGGCAAGCGCGATGGGCGCGTGGGCCCAGAGGAGCGCAAGGGCCGCGTCGACGTCTCCCAGCTCGAGCGCGCGGCACGTGCAGTGGATGAGGAGGCACGACCGGTAGGAGGGGTGCCGAGGCGGTCGTCGGATTGGCGAAGTCAAGGATAAGGGAGTCCAGTGTGTCCCAGTTCACTGGCAGACGAGAATTTGACCGCGGCCAGTCCATCGGTGTCGAGGCAGTAGCGGGCGGTGGCGCGAGGATTAGGGGGGACACAGTTGAGGTGGTCAGGACTCAGGTGGAGGTCATTGAGCGGTGCTGCCAGTGGGCGCGAGCGGCCCCGCCACCGGTGGGTGCGAGCGGCCCTCAGCCATCGGTGGGGTGTGAGCGGCCCTCCGATGCCCCCGCTGGAAACAACGGCGGTGGGGAAAAAAGGCTGCCAGAAAAAGAGCTCGCGGTGGGGAACGTGCTTGATGGCTGATGCGGAAAAAACCAAAGGCAATTTGGTTATTAGACAGTTTTAGTTGCCATTAGCTAGGTTGAAACAGCCAAAATAATAGGGTTCTCATTAGCTAGGAGCACTTTTTTCTGGTTTTAGTTTGGGCCGCTTAAATCGACCGCAAATAAATTTAGCCAGCTAAAGTTTAGTTGGTGGATACAAACAGGACCATAAGCTAATCTTTTCCCACAAAAGTCACGAAGCGTCGTGGCAATGACACAGCTAGCGCGTGGATTTTGCTTGGTGTTGGTGAACTAATTCAGTCCAAAGATGCCGGAAGAGGAATTTGTTTTTTTCTTCGCAAATTACCAATTAAGTTTACTCAGTCAAGTTGGAGGCTCACCATATTTTCTAACAGATGGTTGCATTGTCGAAATTCAAATCTGTTACCAGACTACTCGACTAATATATGAAATTAAACACAGGCCGCGAAATGGTCACCGGTAATAACTCGAGCACCGGCAAAGCAGGTGCTGACGTGTTGTGCCGATGCCGACCGCCGGAGTGGACGGTTCCAGTTCCTTCGTTGATTTCTTTATCTTCTCGCCATTAATCACCGGTTATCAGCCGCACAGGTTGAATGGAAAGCTACACTATGGATATGTCAATAGGTTGACACATAGAGGGGCCTCGTGAATGTGATACCCTTGTTAGATGTCATGTTGGCTTAATATACAAGTTAAGCTGCATAAAAAATCTCCTAATCTCTATTAGTCAACACTCCTCCCCCTCCATAAGTTTGAACAATTTCACCCGAAGATTTTTTAAATTCGAATAAATTTTGATCTTCGAGATGTTCTAAGTCTACCAAGGACTATATTATTCGTACAATTGCGAAAATATCAAAATTTTCGTCTTTCGATGCAGAAGGGGCACATGAGCCCAAGAGGGGGTGGTTGAATTGGGTCATTAAAACTTACACCTAGAAAAAGGTATAAACTAACTAGCAACATGTGCACTTTTACTTTTTAATATGATTTAACCTTTTTTAAGTCACAAAGAGTTTTGCATCATATAGCCAATAATTAACTAGCCTATGGTAATCTAGGAAAGGTAGAAACCATACAAAACAACCACAATTTGTGGAAATAACTTAAATGAGAAAGGTAAAGGGCAATTCAAGAATGGACAAACTCTCAAAAACGAAAATTTACCCTGTGATATCTGTTGCAAAACCGCAACCCCTATTCCATGTTGGAGTTCCACAAATGGTATGCTTTTGGTTACCAAGCTAGCCTGACTCCGGTAATGATTATGTTGGCAAGCCACAAAGGCTACTGCCAAGCAAGACAAGTGTCATAAGCCACTAAGGCTCACCACTTATCACTAACTCTATCGGTAACCAAGGTGCATAATTTATATACAAATTTGTGGGGTTATTTATAGTTAGGGAAATTTTGCTACCGGACATGCCAAGTGACCCCTCTTTGCTAGCGGGCATGCAAAATTTGACGATTTGCTGGTGGACACTCTGGTTCCTTACAAATTTGCTGGTGGACACCGGACCGAATAAAATATTCATTTCCGGGCTTTCGAGGAGAGAGAAGCACGGAAATGTCCTTCGCCTCGTTCGCCGCTTTCTTCTACCTTGGTCTCCTCCCTCGCATGACGCAGGCCACCTTCAGCCAGAGCCGCCCGGCGTTCGCTGGTCACGGACCACCTCCAGTGATTCGCCTGGGCTGACACGCAGACTTGGCTCTCCCTCCGGCAACGGCGCGGGCAAGACGACCACCGGTCCGTCGCGGCCTGCTCATGGGCAACGCTAGCAGCGAGCAGCTCCGCCGCTGCGCTCGCGGCGCACGAGCAGCAACTCCGGCGGCGCTCTCGGCAGCGAGCACGCTGAGCAGCAGGCATGGCGCTCGCCTTGCGGCCGGCAAAGCTGCGCAAGCCGTCTGCCATGGCTCTCATGGGCACGCAGCGTGGCGAGCTGCGCGCTCCGCATGGCCTCATGGCCTCGCGCAGCGCAGCGCCGCAGCTGGCCGCGGCGCTGGCGGCAGCGCCTGCCTGGCTCACGGGCGCGCATGAGAGCAGCCGCTCCGCCTCGCCGCCGCCTCGCGCGCTGCGCCTTGAGCAAGCCGCTCCGCCATGGTTCGCGCCGAGCGCGGGCGAAAGCAGCGCCATGGCTGCGCTCGCTGGGCGCGCAGCGCGGCAGCCGCGCCGCGGGCACGGCGCGCGCGGCTCAGCAGCCAGCCCGCCGCGGCTCGCCCGGCCGTGAGCGCGAAAGCAGCCTCCGCCACGGCCTCCTCCGGGGCGCGCTGAGCGAGCAGCCGCCGCCCGCGCGCCTCGCGGCGAGCGCCATGCGCAAGCAGCTTCCGCCATGCGGCCTCGCGGAGCGCCGCATGCGAAAGCAGCCTATGAGCAACCGCTCCGCCGCGGCCTCGGCCTTAGGCGAAAGCGCGCTGAGCGGCGCTCCGCTGTGGCCTTGTGGGCGCTGCAATACGTATGAGCGCCGCACTGCGGGCTCGCCCGTCCATGGCGCGCGTCCGCCGCACGCCGGTGGCACGCCACGTGCGGCGCAGCGCCCGAGCTCGGTTTTCGCCTGGAGCGATGGAAGAAGAGCAGCATGGCCGCTGGCATGTGTGCGCCATCATGGACGGGAAGCCCTCCCGCGGGGAATGACAACGGCGGCTGTCATGCTCACTGAGGTGGCCTCGCGCGTCGTGGCAGAGGAAGGAGACCAAGGTAGAAGAAACAGCAGTAAGCAGAATGACATTTCCGTGCTTCTCTCTCCTCGAAAAGCCCGTAAATGAATATTTTATTCGGTCCGGTGTCTACCAGCAAATTTGTAAGGAACCAGAGTGTCCACCAGCAAATCGTCAAATTTTGCATGCCCGCTAGCAAAGAGGGGTCACTTGGCATGTCCGGTAGCAAAATTTCCCATACTTATAGTTATTGTTCATAATGGCATAGCTCGATGCAAAATTAGGTGGCTCCTTTATATATTTTTCATAATGGCAGAGGATGTCAATTTTCTATAAAAAAAATAGATCCAATGTCTATTATTGATGTATTAAGAGCTATATGTTTCTGACATGTCAAAATTTCTAGATTTATCTTTTTCTACTAGTATCGTGCCCGTGCGTTGTTACGGGATAGCTAAACTTTTTATACTAAACACACACAGATCGCACGATAAGATAACAATACTAAAATTAAATAACGACATTAAAGTGACATTTAATCCAAAAAATCAAAGTTCGTGAAATTAACAGTCACAGAGATCACGGTATCATAGGCTAATAAACTCTACTGTGTATAGATTTTTCCAGTTGGCATGTAGTGTGTATACAACATCTTCGCATAGAGTCCGATAAAGCATTTAAAAATATCTACGAACAACAACAAATATGGCATTAGTGAAATAATATTTGTACAATATAAATCGAATGAAAAAAATACATTGTATGCGTTAGTAATATTCTGTTACTTCGCTATGGCGTTAGAACCTCCTTAAATACAATATTCTTCGTGAAAGTTCCATCCACTATTGGGGTCTTCTTATCCTTACCTTTTTTATTTGACACATTTTTTCCTCGTCATTCTTTTTAACATTTTTCTTCTCCATCTTTTTGGCCTCCTTCTCCTGTGCATCCGCATCAGGCGGGAGGGCAAGGATCTTAATATTTGCTCTTGACGTGGCTCTAGACATTGCAACGTACAACTAACCATGAGAGAACACAGGTGAGGGTAGGTACACACCCATGTTCAGGATAGTTTGGTCGTGTGGCTTGTTGACCGTCATGGCGAAGCTCAGCCTGATAGGAAACTGTTTTCTTTTAAACTGGAACGGGAACATCTTGTCATCAGACGGACATAACGGTATTTGATGAAGGAATACCCACTTCCCAGCATGCTGCCCCACCACAATTCCGCATCGATTGTATTTCTTTGGAACCCCCTCACCACCGGCCTTGTATTGTTGCATAGCTCATTGGCAGGGTCAATACTCCTAAGAAATATGACAAGACACCCGAGCTTAAGCTTCAAGACGTGTGGAGGCCGCCCGTTGGGGGTCAGACTATTAAGGAACTCCGATGGATAGTAGTTATGTGGATCATCTACCGCGGGTCAAAACTATGATACACCGTCTCACCGCCCTAGAACATATCAATCATTTTCATATTGATCATGTCCACCCAATCGTTATGTGTAGATAAAATCGCTCTGGTGGTGATGTAGTCTTTGTCCACCATGTTTGCATTTAGATCCGGAAAGATGGTGTCGATCAATGTATGAAGATCTTTTTCAGCATCGCCAGAGTACGGGACACAAATCTCGTCTAGAATACGTACATCGCCATCTCCGTTAACCTCTTCCGTTCCACCACCAATGCGCAATAGATAATCTACAAACCACGGGTCGCTCTGAGCCCTCATGTTGCGGACGAGCTTTAAGTGGCGCATGGATTCCCAAAGATACGACCTTCGTAGAGAAGCACCGACTATTTGAGCCCTGGATCCTTTCTGCACAACAGGGAGGACCTATTTAAAATCCCCCAAAGACAATAGTCTTCCCACCAAACAATAGGTCTGACCGGCCCATTATATCCCTTAGGCTATTGTCTAGTGCTTCCACATTTTGCCTCTTTGTCATAGATGCCTCGTCCCAAATTATGGGAGCTGCTTGTTGTAGTAACTTGGTAGTATCACTCTGTTTCGTGAAGCTACAACAACCGCCCTCTTCAACAGTGAGGGATAACTTGAAGCCAACATATCATGTGTAAACCAACCAACCTGTGCGAACTTGGAAACTACCAATCAGGCCCACTGGATGCTGATCCAATGAATGGGATGAGGGGGCTTAAGTGCAAAAAAAAGGACAGCGGGTGGGGGGCTTAAGCGCAAAAAAAATCCCACCTCTCACCCCATCCATTGGATCAGCATTTAGTGGTCCTGATTGGTAGTTTCTAAGTTTGCACAGGTTAGTTGGTTTGCACCTAATACGTTGCCTAACTTGAAACGCGAGTGGGCCATCCTCCCATCTGGCATCATGGACACTGTGACTCCAGATGTAGCTGTAGCCACGGCAAGCTTGTCCAGGCTATGTAGTTTTGTGAGAAGTGCCCTATACAAAAAGGTCTTTCCCGTCCCGCTAGGTCCATCCACAAAGAACAGCCCACCTTGTTTGCTGTAGAAAGCAACCATTATCTCATCGTAGGCAGACCTTTGCTCGGCGTTGAGTGAGTCGCACAATAGCACATCTTTGGGATTCAGCTTGACGCTAGCTTCCTCAAAAATCTCACGAGGAATATGGCGGGCATTGTCATATGTGTGATCAATATCTGGAAGAGGAAATGACCTTATGTCCTTCCCCGTAGACTGCAACATGGTTCTAATGTCTATCAAAACCATCTGTTGCACCAGATCCGAGGATGAATTATTGCGCCTATAGTCCACTGACTTTGCATCGTAGTGTTTTTCCACAACCCCATCACATCATTCGGCTCGCAGAATACCAATATTGTTGCAAATAGCCTTCGTAGAGAGGAAGACAACTGGGAGAAAGTAGCTTCAGTTAGACATTCATCCAGTGTATTGTTTTCTTCGATTAGACCCCTCCTTTCCGTAGCTTCACGGAACGAAGGTAGTAGCACGCCATCAACAGTCCTAAGGTGTTCGTATGAGGTAGCAACGGCAACATTATTTAAGAGAACACAAAGAAAGTAGCGTTCTCCCTCAGCGGGATGAGCCAAGATGAGTCTACCAACTTGGAAAATGGAGTTTTTCCTTTTCTGCTAGAATTTACCATCAGACTGCCAAGTAAAATGCTCCAAGAAGTCCCGATACAAGATTCCGTCGTCTTCCTCATGCTGCCTATTTGCTTCGAAGTATGCTGTCAGCATTGACTCTTCTACACCTGGCTTATTAATGATCCGTTTGACCTTGTCCCATTTATGAAATGCCACCATGTGCATGCTAGGTAGATGAAGCTACAACTGCTGTACTGGTGGATGGTTCTTGCTCAAGTCAAAGCGCTTCTAGAGGCATCACCCATCGAGCGTCTCTATACTGCTTGATCTCATCAATGTTCCCTTTCTCGTATGCTTTGTCAGCCTTCATCATCACCACCGACGCCTTGTCATGTCCCTTGTATATGTACTTGAACAGATACTTTACTGATTTAATGCTCCCATAAGCCTCAACATTTATATGGTAGTTGAAGTTACATAGCAGGCAAGGGTTGTAAGGGATGACCCATTGATTGTCCAGGTAATGGCCTTGAACTTTTTTTGTACGTCTGTCATTACGTCGCCGATAGATGGGGTATGAATCCTTTCCCTATGACGTTGACTCACAGAATGGGCGTGGGTAACGGTTCTTGGATGCACCGCAGCCCACTGTGCACAGACAATATGGATTAAGCGTCCCGCAGGGACCATGCATCATATGATTCATGACCATCTTGTAGAGCTCAGGGTACTTCTTCTTGTTCGGTCGCTCTGTAGTGATAATCATGTCATATTGCATCAGGGTACCTCTTCTTGTAGAGCTCTTGAAGGTGAAGGACATGTGAGCTTGTACTTCCGTTCCATTATTAGCAAGAAGTGTGAATGCGGCAAGCCCCTCTTCTAGAACTCCACTACATATATGTAGGCCTTCACCTTCCCAAGTATGTCTTTCTCCATCAACATTTTCCTCATCGCCTCTAACTTTGCTCTGAAGACTCATGTGACGAGATCTAGACGGTCATGTGGTGTCTGGCCTGGATAAAGTTCATTCTTGATCTCATCCCAGTTAGGGTTGCATATCATTGTGAGGGAGATATCAGGTTTACCATACTTTCACACCAGAGCCATTGCATCCATGTACCAGTGCCACATATCATGGCGTCCTCCGATGAATGATGAAGACAGGACAGTACGCCTTCCGACATTCTCAGCAGATCCTTCACCCGAATGCATGCTATCCACTAGGCCTTGGTATAGGTCAGCCCTCAAAGTATCTTGATTGTTCCTCCGGTAGTCTAAACATGAGCTCTCAATCTTGATGTAGGTGTCGATGGCAAATTGCTGGAAAAGACGACCGCCAAAAAGTATTGGATTAAATATCCCTGGCCACATCTGGAACTTGTAGCAGTAGTAGTCGAGCACGGAGACACATGTATTCCCAACAAGTTCTACAGGGAGACATTATTTGAATTAGTATCATGAGTACAGACAAGAGTTTATATTGCATTATTGAAAAGAGTTCAAGTTACCTCCTTCATCATCATCATTGCCAGCATTCTCAACACGCTTTTTGCGGATTGCTCGAGCTTTCTCAACTTGAGCCATAGTCACACCCACTTTTGGAATGCAATTGTGCCACCCGAGCTCACCCCTTGGAAAGAATATTGGGTATGATAGTGCATCGTAGCACGCATTATATGAGCGGATGCCGTGTATAGACCGATTCTTCCCTTGCAGGAGAACACTATGCTCGAAATGGCCTAGACGCTCACTCGCCTCAACCCAGATGGCGGCCACCTCTGATGTCAATGGCACGTTATATGTTCTCTAGTCGAGCCGCTGGTCAAGGTTCAACTCGACACGGTAATCCTCGAGGTTTTCAACATGTCCCATACTCCTTAGTTGCAGAGAATAGGGATTCCCATTAAAGATCCTAACCAATTGCTCTATAACTTCTTTGTCTTTTTGGGCGCATTGCTCAGGGCACTTGCTCATTCGATGCTCGAGGGACAGATCGTCGTCATAAAAATAAAGCTCAAGGTGTCTCTTTTTGACACCATCCTCTTTACCAAATGATCGTATGTTATGGTAAATCTGGCCATGGGCACAAAATGTGTAGACATCACAGATTCACATATTAGTGGTCACACGATCTAGGTGGCAGTACAGAGAAGTGAAAGAGAAGTGGCCATTGAAATATCTGATGTTTGTATGAAAGTGCCTAGCATCAGCGTCCGAGCTTGACCACAACCTCATGAGCTCTGATGGTGTCTCAGGAGTTGAAAGATGAATCTTTCCACCCCGACAACAGAATCCAGGCAGTTCACCCTCGAATTTTTGTTCTTTGCAGTGCTCGCAATTCGGCACCGACAATAGCATGTGCGACTCTGACGGGACATTAGCATAAACCTAGTCGTATGGATCCGGGACTTCAGGCTCACTGCTCTCTTGCTCATCCGTGTCGACATCGTGCTCGATGTCAGTTCCCTCCTTGTCGTCTTCTGACAAAATGTTTATGTGTTACAGGTTGAAAGAGTTTGTGAAAGAATGTTTTGACATTTACGCGGTCTACCTTGTCCGGCAAAAAGGTACGCCTCATCATCTTCCTTGTCCTCCTCAAATGTGACATCCTCATCATAGTCTATGCAACATGGGCACATATGTGATGAACGAAATATAATGGAATACAAAAACACAAAAGGGGATAAATTTAATAAAGAAAATACAATCCTCGACCATAAAGTCTGGTGTATGAGCTTGTGCACCGTTTGGAGGCATTGGAGAGGTACCGTCGACTAAAGAAGGTTGTGTCTATATACCTGTGCAATTATTAGGTCGTGGAACTGGAGATTCGTGGGTGACACCATCTCTATTAAGAAATGGTATGAGTTTTTGGAATAGAAGTGTAAAGGTGAAAGTGCCAATAATATATATAATATACAAAATTACCATTGTAAACCACACTCAGTTGAGTCAGGTCGTTCGCATCATTGAACTTTCCATCTGCACACCCTCTAGCCCTTCTTCCAATGTTTGCTTCAAACGCCTGATTGCGATGGGATAGAAGGGAATTTCTCTGCCTAGTGGTCACTCGATGCCTACGTATGGTCTGTGGACTCAATTCAGGGGTCTGGACTTCTGGATTTTGAACTATAGTCGGCATGACGTCAACAGTCATGCCCCTCAATTCGGCTATTTCCATATCGTGTGAAGGCGCTTTAAGCGATTGAGGTGAAGAAGGGAAAATAAGCTGAGGGTTAAAGTGAGGGCTCTCCATGGCTATTGAGTCCGGATGCAAATTGTTGGCTCGGTGTTCTCTCACTATCCTATCGCAGGTTTCTTGCTCTCTTTTCGTTTCCCCTCCTTCTCTTGTGGAGTCATTTGCAATTTTCTTGCAGCATTTTTCTGTGCATACAAGTCACACCGTCTTTTATTTAATAGCGCCTTTTGTTCAGGAGACATTGTAGCCCTTCGTGCTCTATCTAGCTCACGCTTACGCTCTTTTGGATACGTGATAATATTGTCGATGGAGCTACACGCATTTACAACACCTATATATAATAAAAAAGTACGGTCTCAAATAAAATACGGAAGGACACATATTGCAAGAACATTAAGATGGTGTTTAAATCCAAGGGCTAAAGTTTAGGGGTGTCACATCGCGTGTCATATGGGTTGTCACATGGGAGTGTTTGGATAGTAATAATACAACAAATTACAGAAGTCTTTAGTAATCCGCGTGACAAATTTATTAAGTCTAATTAATCTGTCGTTAGCACATGTTTACTATAGCACCACATTATCAAATCATGGACTAATTAGGCTTAAAAAATTTATCTTGCAAAGTAGTCGCAATCTGTGCAATTAGTCATTTTTAGTCTATATTTAATACTCCATGCATATGTCCAAATATACGATGTGATAGGGACTAAACTTTAGGAGGAGGAACTAAACAAGTCCTAATTCCTTATTACATTATCATGAACCACAATTGGGTTGCCCACTACACTTTTTCTTCTCAAATAGATAACATTAATGAAAGAAAACAATGTACCTGGGTTTAGATCAGGTGATGCATCAGTCATGTCAACCATGCCACTTTGATCTATACATCTATCGGAGTATTCATCTATATATATAATAACATGATATTAACCTTGGCCTCGGCATCATACAAACACAAGAAAAAATAAGTAGTATTAGGAACAAAAAACCAAAATGGTACATGTGTTATCTTTATCAATCTGCTTGAGATTGTATGAGTTGTTTCGATGTAGCCATTCACTATCTTTATAGACATCAATGCTTTCCGTGGTTGATTCAACTCCAACTGGTCAAACATATACATTTAGAACATATACATCACTATATATTAGATAAACTAAAAAATGGCAATACTGAATTCAGGAAAGCAAAATCAGGTTTACCTGTTTTTTTTCTGATGATATCATTCACAACACTTTCATTTTTTCATTTCTTTCTTCCTGAGTCATTGCCGCCAATCGTGCCTTTTCCCTTTCCCTTTTTAGCTTGGTGGCATATGTGTTTTTTCTTGTTTCATTCAACCCCAACACCTGTTTAGATAATAATTAATGATAATGTATCTATATGAGAACAAATGTTTGTTCTATGTTTGGATGTTAAAATTTGTTTGCGGTGGACCCAACAGCTAGTGCAGTTTCCGCCTTTGTCTGATGATATTTTTCCCTAAGTTTTTTATTTTTTCATCCCTTTCTTCTTGAGCCATTGATGCATGTCGTGCTTTTTCTCTTTCCCTTTTACGCTGTGCACGTTCATCAACTTGCGCTTTGTGAATTTGATACTGTCTGGTCACCTGTTTGAAAATAAGTTGATAAATATTTACTTAATTACTACAAATAATACAAGTGAATGCGTCTATGGACATGAGTATAAACAATTACCTCCATTGATGATGTTTGTCAAGTCTTCAAATGGTGTACGACCTTCATTATTTTGCATATGTTCCATTGTGATGAAACTAAATACAAAATTAACCAATAAATTCGTATTATCAAACTTGTCCATGAGAGCAGTGATAAAAACTTCCATTGACGTTTAGAAAGAGTGAAATACTCCCGGTGTCTAAAAAATGAACTTTGACTAAGTTTATATTAGAAAATACTGATATTCATGATACAAAATAAGTACCATAAGAGACACACATGCTAATATTATTTACTACATGAATGCGCGCCGCCTCCTATCATTTTAACTGACATGGCTGCAGATTTGGCGGTAGGGTTGATGGCGTGAGGTTGGAGCCCACTCGCATGCAGACCATCACCCATCCATGAAGACTGATAAACAATTCATAAAAGAATAATATACAACTTGTTTCTATGTATCATTATCAAAGGGATTAAAATGATATATGTAAATAAATGTCAATTTCAAGACCATACATTTAAGCTAATATTGTGATTGGTATTGTTGAATTAGTCTATAAAACCTATGTACAGAAACAATGTTGTCAAACTTGGAGAAATTTTGACGCTCAAAGGGGAAACAGACATCAATTCCTCGAGAGGAACAAATGCATAGCCAAAACCTCATCTACTGAAATTGTTTGATAGTTGTCAAACAACACAGCTCCATTGTGATATCACACTATTTCAGAAACAGTACTGAGTTTCATTTTTCTTCAACACTCCTAAATCTGTATTGACAACCTCTTCAGTAGGGGCCTCAACGCCAGATCCAGCACCCTGATCCGCTAATGGCGATGCACCATTCTCCAGACCATGACCTGATCGACCACAGTGGCGGAGCCGTCGATGCTAACTGAACAAGCCCTGAGTGAATTACATGTCATCCAACGGTGATATTTTTGAATGACATATCTGAACTTATCTAGTAGCAGTTCGTTTGCGGTGAAAAGCTGATCGCAACTAACCCCAAGCAAGACTAAGTGCAAGAACTTCGAACAAAAAACTACAAAGTATAAATTGACTGCACATGGACTTCCAACCAAAATCTATAGTAGTTCAGATTATTTCCTATCATTGTCCAGTTCAAAAAGTAGAAACTTTTTTTATATTGGATTGGAAGTATTGTCAGACAGAGAATTAACTACTATAATCACATAATAAGATCAATAGGTAACAATTTCTGCATCCTCGCATCACAGTTACAAGCTCATGTAGTTATGCACCACCAAAGCTATTTGACAAAATAATTATGACGATAATTTGGCTAAAACAAGAATAGTACTACCAGCGCTCGCAAGCACTAAACACAGCAGGGTTATCTGGTCATCTGATTCTATTTTCTAATACCTAAGATACAGAGTAGCTTCAGTTAAAAAAAATACAGAGTAGCTGAAGGATAACCACATAATTAAACAAAGTTACCATAAGCAAGTTTTTCTAGAGCCTGTCTCTGAGTTACATGAATGAATCAAAATTTATGCTAATTAGGAAAACACTGATACATGCAGTAAATACCAAAGCAATCAAAGTTACAATAGTGTTAGAAAATTTGGCTCCACACTATCACACACCCAATGAAGACGATGGGCACTATGAACGAACAGGTATGCCTGAAGGACTTACAAACCAACCAAAGTAATGGAAGCACATGTAGTCAGCATTCAGGAAAAGAGAAGCAACAGAAATTCGTATGACAGGAGCATTATGGATGAGTCGAGCATTCAGAAAACAAGGCTGCAAGAGGAAATCTACGCCCAATTTCTCAAGCCTAAGTACAAGCATGTTTTTTTATAGCCCTGTCCTTGAATAATATGAATAAAATTAACCTAATTATGCAAGGGCCAAAATATAGAATTTTTTCAGCTCAGCAAGAGTAAACTCATATTTTGTCATTCAGATTCCTGATGGAGAAGGGTTAGAGGGTGGGTTTACACAGTAATAAACTTCTGGCAGGACGTTCCACAAGTAGGCAGATTTACATATTTTCTGTTTTTTAATATTAGGTGTCCATAAATTTTGTAGCAAAACTGACAATTAAAAAGGCTGGTTCGACAAAACAACAAAGCATGCCCACATACTTAGCATTCTTGTAACCCGTAGCTAGGCATGGAAAATTGATTGTTAGGGAAACTATAAATATCTTCATGACAGTCAACTTGAACAAGTGCTAACCTTAGCAGATTTAACCAAGGAGCCAGTAATGAAATAAATTTTGGCAATGATGAAATGGTATTTTATGAAAACTACATGCATAGATAACCTACCCATGAGTCCTACTAGCTTAGGTCGAGTAGCTGCTATGCTTAGGGTTGTCGGTAGCGTGAGTAACCTGCCGTTACTCACAATAGGTGATTATTATTATCACTCTCATGATAAAATGGTGAAAGGAAAACAGAGACCGAGCAGGGATATGGTACGGGTATTGGTGGGTGTAAGGGGTTGTGTCCCGCGGCCAATGGGGCATAGCTTGGTTACATTGTTTTCCCTGTCCATGTCGGTTAATGACCGGTCGTTGCATTGGATTCTAGTCAGGTCACAGACTTATTATCCTGAGCACATTCTTGTTTATGAGAGCAAGGAAGGCTCGTTGCTCTCTTGTCATGAGTTTCGGCTCTTTCTAGACCGACTGATTGGAGGCGGGGATGATGGAGGTCTAAGCACCACACTGAGTAGGGACTCAGGTGTGGGGGCTTGGAGTCTAAGTTTAGACGAGGACCTAGAACCCTTGACAGGAGAGTGATGGGTTGGTCCTGCTTGTGCCTAGGGTACAAGCAGGGCGTGTGTTTCGGGGTACCCAGTTGGGCACATTGATTCGCGAATCATCGAGTAATCCGGTATGACTTGTCTACAATCTAGCACCGTAGTAAGAACTGGAAGATGAAGGATGGTGAAATGGATCTGTTTGCTCAAATCTTGCTTGAACGTAGAACATGTACTTGCCTAGAATGGTTAGATAATGAACTAATCATGACTACTTGTACCACCCGGTTTTAAGAACAAAATCAGATACGCACCATATGTGAGCCTAGGAAGTCAAACCTCACATATAGCTACAAATAAGGGTAATATCAATAGGCAATGCTTAATATATAATGTACTTAGTATAGAGAATATAACCTTTGATAGCAATCAGCGGAAAGACAACTCTGATCTTTAGGTGAAGACTCTAAATCCACAGGGGCAACTGACTGGTTGCTCACAAGCCTAATTCCTCCAAACTCTAGCAATCTAGTACCCATCCGGGATTTTTTCAAATATGTGTAAAATAAAGCAAGCGTAAGTACATGTCGTACTCAACAAATATAACATGGGGTTCATGAGGCTCAAAAGGCTGACACTGGTTTAACTGCGGTTAGCTTTTAATGAGTCATCTTTTAGCAATTGGGTGGCAACAAGTTTATCACAAGCCCATAAACACATGATCAGGTAAACATGAATAATGAATAGCATAAACAGTAATCATTAATGAGCATATTCATCATCCATATCATTAGTGTTCATCATCTATTCTATAAATGTTCCAAGGCCGCTCGTGACCGTGAGCACGGCTGATATACTAGTTTTACACTCTGCAAAGGTTGTACATTTTCACTGTGAGTTGTGATTTACCTTTTCGCCCCAGGTAGCTAATCTCTTGACCCACTTCCAAGGAAGGTCGGCAGGGTTCACTATGAAGCCTTTCAAAGGTTCGTCTAACAAGTTAGGGCCATTAGATTCACTCGACAAACAGATGTAGAGCCCCTCTTCCCAATGGCACAATGGCGCGCAACCTATACACAAGCTGGGACTATCATGATTGAGGGATGGCGTGTTGCTTTGGAGGAGACTCAGCCTTAGGGGGAGCCACAATAGACAGAGCAGACACAGGAGGCAGAGCAAGCACCTCTGCCACAGCTTCGCCGCTCTGGTCATACTCATACCCAGGTGACACCGAGGGTAGAGACACAACGGAGGGGCTCTCGTCTGCCTCCCAGACCATAGGGTCCGCCTCCAGTGACTCACCTGGATTTGAGGGCCGCCATGGCCAAGCAGGTTCAGCAGCTTAGATTTGTGCCGTTCGAGGACTGGTTCCCACCGAGGAGGGATGAGCGTGCTTTAGAGGGGTTCTATACACCACTGCATGAGGATTTTTATAATGCATATCTTAACAGTGGGGTTGCACTCAGGTCTTAGAGGGTTTGTTCTATTGAGGCCATTGTAGCAGCTGCAGGAGAGCAGAACGCCCTCATCTCGGCAAACATATCTACTTGGATGGATAGGAAGATATGTCCCATCATGGGTCTGTGAGTTCTACACTTCACTCTATATTGACCCAGGCCACAGATTTATTCACTTTGCATTCAGAGGCCGCGATTATAGGCTGATGAGCTTTAGGGTCCGAGAGATCCTCAGGTTATAGGATTCACCCATCCGCATTCATGAGGTTTGCTATGGACACACAGAGCCTCCTAGATGCCCTCATGGCGGTCTTGTGCCTCCCACAGATCTCATCCGCCCTTGCTTCACAGAACCATTCGGCGAGGGGTCAAGCAGGACACCCAGGGATCTTACTCCTACAACCAGACTGCTAGATGCTATCATGAGGAGGACCCTGCTACCGAGGATGGGATATCGCGAGGGATTGACTCGCATTCAGTTGTGGCTACTGAATGCCCTGATGCAGCAGACGGTCTTTGATGTATGGGATGTCATTCTTTCTGAGATGGAGGATACCCTTGTAGATGGATTTAGAGGTCACATGCAGCTGTCATATGCTCATTGGATTACTTTTCTGATTCATAGGGCAGTCACAGTGAGGCCTCCTGAGATGTTGGTAGAGTATTCTGGTGCTACTACAGAGTTGCCAGCATATAACATGACTCAGATGCTCCACCACAGTGCAGTGAGGACACCTAGCCAATCGCGTCGTTGTCCAGAGGTGCTAGAGACTACAGCCCAGTAGGATGAGACTATCAGGCGCATTGCAGATACAGAGGAGGAGCAGTTAGATGCTCAGTAGGAGGGTATGATCAAGAGCGACCCCAACGATAGTTCAGATGATGACTACCAGGATATCCCTCAGATGCGTCCTCGATGACATGACCATGAGGCCGGTAGCTCTAGCTCAGCTCCATAGCCATCGCAGACAGACCCCGCTCTTCTTGCTATACTTGAGTAGATGAGGCAGCATCAGGCTCGCCAGGCCCAGGAGTCCGATCACAACTTAACTACTCGGTGGTGGGGAGAACAGACCGGAGCGTCCAATCACCTTGACCGGAGCGTCTGGTCACCCCGTAGTGGCACATAACGGTTCGTTTTGAATGAGGGGTTATAAATACTTCCTCTATTCACTCAAGGGATCACTTTTGCTCATTTCAACAGCGGAGAAACACCCTTGAGAGTGCCAAGGAGAGTAAGGTCCTAGTGAGGTGATTGAGATTTGAGAATCCAAGATTAAGGCCTCATTAGTGAAAGCAAGAGTAGCAAAGTGTGCATCCACCCTTCTCATTAGGCTTGTCGTGGTCAAGTGAGAGTTCGTGCTTGTTACTCTTGGTGATTGCCATCACCTAGACAGCTTGGTGGTGATTAGGAGTTTGGTGATCATCCGGTGGAGCTTGTGGATGACCCAACTCAAGTTGTGAGTGGTTGTGGGTGATTCACCGCAGCGGAGTGTCAAAGAATCAACCAGAGAGAGCACTTGATCCTTGCGTGGATCAAGGGGAGCTACACCCTTGCGTGGGTGCTCCAATGAGGACTAGTGGGGAGTGGCGACTATCCGATACCTCGGCAAAACATCGCCATGTTCCTCCTTCTCTCTTACTTTTTAAGCATTTACTTTGAGCAATTCAATTCTTGTCTTTACATTTATAGAATTGCCATGCTAGAGTAGGATTGAAACTTAGGTTGCAAAACTTTTGTGCGGTAGAATATTAGAAACACATTCTAGCCACAAGGGGTGAAGTGGGCTAAGTGTAGGGTTTAATTATTGCAAAGAATTTTAGAATTAGCCCAATTCGGTATAGTGCTGGTGAGATTAGGATTGAACTCACATCCTCTCTCACTCCAGGCCCTCCATCCCCTATCACTACACCACACAATCACTTATGTTGAGATGTACAATGCTATCAATTTGTACTAATACGTATGGATCTTATAATCAATATTTGGACTACTAAACAACCTTAAATGGGAAAATTTTCAACTACAAAATTTTAGATCTCTTCGAGCACTACAACTTTTATATAGGACATTTCTCCATCCAAGGTCATTTGAGTAATTCAAAAAATTTACATGAAAAATCTGAGACTTAATTTATATATTTGGAACCCTAAATGATCTCAAACAAAAATTTTATCAACTACAAAGTTTTAAATCTCATCGAGCTCTACAATTTTGATATAAATTTTGTCTTTATCCAACTTCATTTAAAAAAGATATGAATTTATTTGTGTTGTAGCTATTTTTAAGGACGGTTGACTTAGTCAATCGGCTCTGAAAATCAGAAGTTTCAGAGGCCATTCTCTTAATGAAACCGCCCATAAAAATGGATACATTTTTTAGAGGTAGATTTCTTAATAGAACCACCCTTGAAAATGGATTTTTAGCGACGGTCACGGAGCTACAGTGCTCCCCGGCGACGTTAGAGGCAGCGTGCTAGTTTAACCGCCTCTAATAGAAAAGGGAGGTGTTGACGGTAGTTAACAACTATTATAAACCGTCAATATAACATGCATAAAGGCATAAATATAATCACCAACGAAGGTTTAGGGGTTTAAACTAACAAATTCCACAAGTTTTGGTGAATCTGTATTTTCTGCAGGTTTTATCGAGAAAACCGTCAAGGTGGATCAAGATGTTAGATTTAATTGCGCTTTATCCGCAGTGAAATGGACACCAGAAGGTTGTAGAAGACTCCACACCTAAGCGGAGGGCGAGACGCACTAGGTGGGGCCCACCTACAGGCTGACCGGCCCCTGGGGCCCACCTGTTAGCCCCCGTTATTATGTCGGTTCTCCACTGCCTCCTATGTTGCATATACGCCGTCCTTTAAGTCAGTTTGATCCAAGGGGTCATGTTGGACGCTCCGGCCTATATATACCAGCCCCTGCCACCGCCCCTGAGGCATATTGCATAAGTCTTTTGAGAAGACAGAAACCCTAATCATCCTTAGAGCTCCACCATATTCTAGGGCATAGCTTGTTAGGCTAGGTCTAGAGAGAGGCAAGCAGGCTTCGCTTGGATTCCCGACCATGTCAAGAGCGTGGTTTGGTATAATCTTTGTACCTCCTCTCTTTTATACCTCCATTATTTTTATATGCTAGTTACAATTGTTATGACAATATTAGTATTCATCTTATTCATGTTCTTTGTTATAATGTTCAACGTCTACTTTAATTATATACTTAGTATAGCTAGTTTATCATTATGTTTATGCATAAGTTCGTATAGCGGTCACTCTAAAGTACACGGGGTGGGTGGTCGACATTGTGTAAGTGTGGTACTTATAGGTTGTTTACCTGTGGATACACCCTATATTCTAGGTCATATGGTAGATCGCGGATATGACACTCCCATTGAGTCCTTTGTAGTTCACTCCCCGAATATAGGTGCAAGTAGGGTCCGATTACAAAGGAAGAATAAGCTCTGTTCTTAATCTTTTTTAATAATATCCCTTATGTGTAGATATAAAGATAACCTTAGCCATGACTACTAGGTGTAATTGCACTAATCAATGTATGTTTTGACTTGTAATTAAAGAATGACTTAGGAATTATTCCTCTAATATTCTACCTGACCATGCTAATGCCATAGAAAGAAGTACTCTGAGTGATTTATCATTATTGATGATCAATACTTATCATATATATATCTTATCCTATGACTTACCCGTGTTATAAGTAGAATATTAGTTATGGTTTACTTCTCCATCAATAGTATAACTTATCAATACATGTCCATGCTAGACCTTCCTTGTGATAAAAATATAAATAATGATACCTGAAATACTCCCGAGTGAAGTGCTACAATGGTATAATTATCTGTGCGTTTGTAGATCATTTTCATGCATATATTTATATATTCTTCCTAGTCACATAAATTAATAAAGAACTACTTAGTATTATTCTAGTAGTAATGCTATGTAGTACCAATAACCATCTCTAGCATCATCACTAGGGATGACAACCTAGTAAAGTAATGTTAGGAGATATAGGTTTATAATAAGTGGCTACTAAACAAGTGACAAGTTATTAAATACCAACAAACATTTCTGGCACCATTGCCGGGGAAGGTAGCTAGGCAAAGGAAGTATTGATAAACTTATACTTATTGATGTGATCGAGGAAAACCATTGACCTCTGCTCAAACAGGTTTACCCTTGTTTTGTCTACTTGTGTATCTTATGCAGGGTAATCTATGACCGATTTTGACCTTCCAACAAAGTACGTTGAAGATCTAGAAGCATTAATCAGGAGGACTAGAGCTAAACTCAAGAAAGTTCTAGCTCACCTTATAATCAATGGTCTTATCCGAAGGTGTCATATCCTCATCATCCTCCCCTTCTTGACAACAAATCGTCCTCGGTTTGAGCTTTGTCGGAGGGCAGGTTGTAGGTAGTAGCCAACATTGCTCCCCTTCTTGAAATTTAACATGTTTTTTTATAACAAAACTTGGAGATCTCGACATGACATGATCATATCTATTGCAGCCCTCTAATTGATCATATTGTTGCACAACAAAAGGAAATTTCAGATTTGAACAAATATAAACTCGATGTACCATATACTTCCCATTACAATTATATTTGCCAACAAAGATATGTACATCTAGACAACCTTGGCAATTCAGCGTATAAAAATTTCTCCCTCAAACTACTTAGAGCACACAGAGTATCAAACTCAATATAACCCATAGTATTAAGAGAATACAATAATTTTAGCTGATCTTTTTCAGCATTAATAGGAAGCAATTTCTTATTTTTAGCATAAGTATTTTGTTCCAGAACAAAAGAATCATTCTCATTCACTGGTTGTGGCACATAAATATTCATACCACTATCACACAACTCTTCTTTATCACAAAGATCAATAGAACATTCATCATGTGACAAAGGTAAATTAATACAAGGATCTAGTATAGAATTATTAGCATCATTGGAGGGAAAATTCAGCACATCAAGAGAGCTCTTACGATACATTTACCTATTCTTTCTCCAGTTACCTTGTCCTCTTTTTGGATACATGCCATAAAATATTAGTTCCAACCAGAGGCAAAGTAATATCTTCATTTTGTAAAAATTTAGATTTAGATGAAGGTATTGTAACATTTGATATAACCCATTCTTTTCTAAAAGGCTCATTCTTTCTCCTCTCGGCCCTTAGGAGATCTTCCCTTAAAATTTGAGCACTAGTCATAGGTATAAGTATAATTTTCGTACCATGATATTTAAACAAATATTTATTAGCAATCGTATTGTGCACAACATTTTTTTTAGATATCCATGGTTTACCAAATAACAACTGATATGATTGCATATGTACTATATCAAATTCAACGCTATCCTTATAAGGACCAAGGGAAAACTCAATGCGTGCAAGTTACCATTATCTTATCCCAGGAATTTACCCATTGGACATAGTATGGATGTGGATGTGGCTTTGTGGTCAGACCAAGCTTCTCAACCATCTCTAAGCTTGCAAGGTTGTTGCAAGTCTCGCCTTCAATCATAACACGACAACGCCATTCCTTCACAACAAAGTATATTTGGAACAAGTTGTTGAACTGGTTTTGCTCCGCCTTCTCCATTTGAGAATCGAGCACTTTCATTGCAAACTCCGTGTAGTACATGCGGGAAGTGGCGATGATAGCGTCGTTATAGCAATGCGGAAGAGGACGATCATGTGCATGCTCTAGTGCCCACTTTTATAATTATTTCATCCATCTGGTAGACAGCTGGTCCATGATGTCCTACATTTCACTCTTAAAAAGAAACTCGTTGTTTGGCATTGTTTGCAATCAAAATAAAGGCCATATCAACTATTTATGGGTTGGTGTAATCACACTCTCACACGTCTTACCAAGTTCTTACAAAGTTCTTACCAACGCAAAGCAATGGCTGGTTCGTGATACCTGTGAGGGCGTGACACCAAGATTGCAAGGGTATTTTTCTGTACCAATCTGAAGTATATGTGGAGCTTGGAAGGCACACAAAGAGAAATATTTTATATGTGGCACACAAGTCAATTCTGAGATAGCAATATTGAATAAATGTCCGAGCACTTGTCCTAGTTCTTTGGCCTATACATGTTCCTAGCACCAGTTGTGACAAAAAAGGAAGTGAAACAAGTATGAAAGGTAGCAATGGAAACAAGATCAAGGAAAAAGGCAACACAAACAATAGAGCTTTTGGGTGTTCCTTATGTGCTCCTTTCTCTTCTCTTCTCTTTTACTGTTATTTTTTTCTTTTCTTTTTTTATCCAAACTTTTTTTGCTTTTGATCTTTTGATATGTTTTTCTCAGCAAGGAGCATAGAATAACAAACCACAAAAAGTGTGAGCTCAATTGGATAGAAGACGTGGTCCATAGAAAATCAGCACTGTGCTCCAAAAAGCAAACCAAAACTTGTGGGCCTGAAAACTTGGTTTTTCTGATCGAATTTTGCAAATCTAATTTTTGCGAACCCAGCTATGCTAGGATGAAACGGATCTAAAATTTTCTGGCATTCTCCATAGATATAAAATTCGCCCTGTTTCGAATTCGGATGCAAAATTTATTTTTGTTTTAAGGTAGACAGTCCGAATCAGGGTTTTATATGGACACAAGATGCAAACTGATGGTGATACAAGATGACGGTGGGTGGATGGATCAACACAAATTAGAATAGAACACGATCTAAACCAACAACAATACCTCGACCTAGGATACAAACTCAACACAGCGGACTCTGAAACCAAATTATGCAAAGGCTATGGTGCGGACGGTTCTAGGACAGGAAATAAATATGGCGGTGGACTATGGGACGAAGACGAAACACTCAAACTAGGGGATAGATTCGAACCTGATGGTATACCTGAAGCTCTAAATACCACTTGATGGGGATGGGTTCCCGATCTTCCATCAGGTTCAAGATAAACAACGATTTGGTCGGAGAGCGACACACGGATGCGGCTTCAGATCCAAATACCCGAACCTTGCAATCTGAGCACCATGTCTCCTCTGGTTATCAACCGTGTCACAATCCGATTGACCATGCCAAGAAGGTTAATCCTTGCTGTGAATCAAAGAACACAGGCAAGAACAAGATAACACGCAATTCAAGTATTGTGACAATTATAGATGTATGATTAAGCACTCGAATGTGGGGTTCCACAAACCGATAACGGCGACTGTTCAAAGACAGATTCATCTAAAGCAAAACTCAAACCCTAACGTAGGTGGCGGTTACTGATTATATATCCTAAGGGTCATCTAAGGACCCCTCTTCACGTCCATAAGGTGTCCCAACACGTTACAAGGCCCAATGGCCCAAAAGACGGCGACGCAGCACCTTGATAGATTCTGGACGTTAACTTGTTTCGATGATTACCGTTGATTCTGATGAAATTTTGATGTGGAACCACTTCCATTAGTTACCTTATCAAAATATCTTTCCTTCCATACGTGGATCGTTGAAAACGGAGTCCATATACGACCTGAATGTCCTTTTTACTACACGTTGCTCCTGGAGACCGAGATTTACTCGAACTTGACTTGGATTGGGCCTCCAACTTGGCTTGGATGCCCTTGCTTGCCTTCTAAGGTGGTGGCCAAGGAGGAGGAGGTCCTTGGTCATCTCTTATGTGTTCTCCATCTTCTTGGGGCATGCTCCAACTTGGGCCTGGGTCTCAAGTGTGAATAACATGCCCGCGACGACGTCGAAGCACCTGACAGAAATAGCGGCAGAATGTCTTGATGATTTAAGACCTTGCCGACGTGATATTGAGGTGGGACCAGATCAATTTGAACCATCAAGTGCTCGTGGACCTCAAACTCACTCCGGATGAAAGAGTTATGGCCTTCCCAATGGAGTATTGTCGGGCTGCCGATGACCTAAAAGTTCAACTTCGATGGACTTGCAGTTTGAGACACATTTGTACCTAGAATCAAATAATGACATGTACATGTGGAACCAAGTGAATTATACCAAAAATCACTATGCAAATGTAGGAATGAGCTCACCTTATAATCAATGGTCTTATCCGAAGGTGTCATGTCCTCATCAACACACTTGTGCCCATTTGCGATATTCGTCCTCCTCATTTTATCTTCATTCAATTTTCAAATAAGTATTTAGAACCCTAAACATATTCAAATAAAAAGGTTATCAACTATAATTTTTTATAACTTTTTGAGATCTACAACTTTGGTTTTGGTCTTTTCTCCATCCGAGGTCGTTTCAAATATTTGAATTTCAAATGTGAGAAATTCAAACATGGATTTTTCCATACATAGATGATTTTAAATGAAAAAGTTATCAACTATAAAGTTTTATAACCTTTTGAGATCTACAACTTAAGTTTTGGTCTTTTCTCCATCCGAGGTTGTTTGAAATATTTAAATTTCAAATGTGAGAAATTCAAATTTAGATTTTCCATGCCTAGATGATTTCAAATGAAAAGGTTGTTAGCTACAAAGTTGCATAACTGTTTGAGATCTACAACTTTTGTTTTGGTCGTTTCTCCATCTGAGATCATTTTAAAAAATTCGAATTTCAAATGTAGATTTTTCATGCATAGATGATTTCAAATGAAAGCGTTGACAACTACAAAGTTGCATAACTTTTCGAGATCTACAACTTATGTTTTGACCATTTCTCCATCTGAAGTCATTTGATTAATTCAAAAAATATCAAATGTGAGAGATTCAAATGTAATTTTTCATGCATAGATGGCTTCAAATGAAGATTTGGCAATTATTTAGTCACTTTTTCATCTAAGATCATTTGAAAAAATAAATAAATTTACTATCAAGTTCTTATTTTTGGAGGTGGCTCTATAAAAATTGATTTCTAGAGAGTGGCTGGAAATAGAGGCGCCTCTAGAAATAGGGGTATTTGTAGAGATGGCTAGTAACAACAGCCGTCTCTATAAATACATTTCTAGTAGAGGTTCGGTTTGGAAGCACCGTAGATGTGGTTGTATATTGATCTGCCTCTAAGAAAAGCTCTCGTTGCTCAAAATCAATTTTGTAGTAGTTTTACTCCACTTGCTATAGATCTATTTCTTATCCAAAGCATGTCTAAAGTGTAACGAACAAATTGTTAGTGTCACCTCGGATAAAGTTTGTAAAAAGGGTGGTAAACTTTTGCCACCATCCAAGCACCCTCTTGCTTCCGTTTCTACAGTGACGTGCATCCACAAAGCAATATTCTGACTTGATGATTAGCTAATATAGATATTTTCCTAAAGCAAATAGCGTGTTTTGTTTCCTCTACATTCAGACAAACCAAAGCAGCCAAGTTAAGCTGCATAGACTGCACGGTGCTATAAATTAAATACCTGCCACAAGGTATGCTTGGCCTACTACTTCTGTTTAATCGGTCAAAATAAGATGTTGTGACTAAGCGTGCTTGTTTGGAAACCAATGTATTGTTGGTAATTGGAGTAGTTTAGAAAGAGCTAACCACTGCAAACACATGAACACCTATCAGAACATATGCGTTCCCACTAATCATATGACCCAGCTACTTGTTCACAAGCTAATCACGCCTTGCCAGCAAGCTAATTAACAAATCGAAGGGTATGGACTAGTCTTTCTTTCTTCAAAAGTCAAAACAATACGAGCTAACATTTCCTTACACACAAGAGGCGGCATTCACGAAGCTTCGTGGTAATGACACACAGGGCGTTGATTTTGATCGGTAAATAAACTACTTTTTTTTTTTTTTGTTCCTAATTTTCTGTTGATTTACTCTAATGCAATTGGAAGTATGTTTAGTGCATGGTTGCCTTTGTCATCGGGGTCGAGCGACCCCGATAAATTTCTACAAATCCTATAGAAAACTACTATTGATCGCTGCTCACCACTACTGTTGAGCCCATTGCGTAACACGTAAGATCCCAGTAGCAATGGTGGCAAACTGCAAAGCAAAATAGAAAACGAGACATGCTAATCTCTGAGTAGTGAATACGCAATGAGCTCGTTCACGTGGGAGAGTGGGGGAAGCGATTATGGACTGTAACAATGATTAGTAAACGTTGTTCAAGTTGTTTCTGATTTTCTCAAGCCACGGTGTATTTCAGACTAAAACATTGTACTTTTAGTTACCATCCTCTCAGCGCTCTTCTTCATCATCTGTCTGGTCGAATCGGAAAATACTAGGAACGATATGACAGTTGAGGAGGATATGATGACAGAGAAGATCAGTTGACATGGAACATGCAGGCAGCATGGACCAGAAACAACTCGTCCAGCACCCATAATAAGGCCCCGTTTAGATCCAAAAATTTTTGGATTTTGGCTACTGTACCATTTTTATTTGTATTTGGCCATTAGTGTCTAATTATGGACTAATTAGGTTCAAAAGTTTCGTCTCGCGATTTCTCACCTAACTGTGCAATTAGTTTTTTTCGTCTACATTTAGTACTCCATGCATGTGCCGCAAGATTCAATGTGACGGATACAGTGCAAACTTTTTTGGAATCTAAACAGGCCCTAAGGCCACAAATGTGACGTACTGCTCGCTGTGTGCCCTCTTCGACGGGAAGACTTAAGGCTATCTCCAACAACACCACCTAAAATATAAGATACATTCGTCTTTTGGGTAGCGCTACAGGCAAATGGTTCAATACCTATTAGACATCTTCTCTAACAACAGGATCTAAAAGAGAATCATTTCTGTAAATATGTTTACAGGAGAGATGATGCTCATATTTGGGTTGTGTCTCTCAGGCAACCCAAAATAGGTCTCACGTATAGATACTCTGCTGGAGGCTAACTTTGGACCTCTTACTACTCATTTTGGGTTTTGATGCCCATATATGTCACTTGTTGGAGACAGTCTTCTAAGCTCCATGCTCTGCGTCTCCGTTCTCTCTGCTCTGCTTGTACGGAAATCAGAGAAACCAAAAAGGATTGTGTGATTGAGCAGTCAAGCCTTTATTCGACCAGGCGAAAAAAAAGACAAGCCAACACCTTTAATTCGGACAGGAAACTTTAGAAAAAAAGAGATTAAAAATACCGATGACACGAAGCCACAAACAATAGTGACATGGACCTAATATGGAAGATGGGGCTAGCTGACTGCAAGGCAAACCAAAATGTGAAATTCATTTTTGAATTTGAAACTTCTGGAACTCCTGGTTCATTGATAAATTATGTCCTTGATCAGATAAATTCGAGTGACAAAAAAAATTGTGCGCTTGAAACATATACAGAAACTAAATCTGTGTCTCGTACAGGTACAGGCAAAAATAAGGTGAACGACCCAAGCCTATACTTAAAGCTATTTAGAATCTTAAAACCAGTAGCGCAACCACGCAACAAAGCTAGTCTGCAATCCGGCGCAACAACACAGAAAACATAAGTGCTACAGCTCTTTTTTTATTCAACCTCGAGGTAGACAACAGACACGTTTTATCAGTCAGATGCCCAAGACCAAAGTAGCCAACCCATCAACCTCATGCAGACTGATATCTCATTCTAATTGCTGCTACCACTGTCCTCTTGATGTGCCACTTCTTTTTCACGGGTCTGTTCCTCCTTATCAATCTGCTCCTCTTCTTCCTCTTGATGTCTCACACTAAGATGAAGAGTTTGGTGAGGAAAATGGGGTCACATGAATGTAGAACTGACTGGTACCCTAGTGTAACTTTATTTGATAACTCTAGTTCAGTCTCTCCATCAATAGCTTGGTTTGCTTGCTCCTCTCTAATTTGCCAAAGTTTGAGCCACTCATTCAATAATCCCCCCCACTTTTGATTCAACTCCCTCAAAGCCTAGAAGAGAAGAGACAATTTTTTTAATTATTGAACGGCCATGTATATATATGGTAGATGGAAGAAAGAAGTATGCATTGGCCGCAGCTAGAAGGGAAGTGGAAACGGAAATATAAATAAGAGAGACGAAATGAACTATTTAACTGCACAGCCAAGTACGAGTACTTTAGTTGCTGAGAGCCTATTTGGTTTCTACAAATGCTCCTAAAATTTCTATCATATTGAATATTTAGATACATGCATGGAGTATTAAATATAGACTAATTACGAAACTAATTGCACAACTTACGACTAATTTGTGAGACGAATCTTTTAAGCCTAATTAGTTCATGATTTGACAACGTGATGCTACATTAAACATGTGCTAATAACGAATTAATTAGGCTTAAAAATTTTATTTAATGAATTAGCCTCTATCTATGTAATTGGTTTTATAATTAATCTATATTTAATGCTCCTTATTAGTATCTAAACATTTAATGTGACATAAATTTTAGGAGCGACTAAAGAACCAGCATGAAATAGAAGGACGGACGGTAGCAGCAACCGAGAGGTTGACAGAACCATCAATGGCATGCTGTTCTGTCAGGGAACTTACGGATTCGAAATGTTCGCAGTCAACTTGTTGTATTTTAAAGCTGGCATTTGGACGGTTGGGAAGTGTCTCGATGGCAGCATTAATGGCTCTTGAAATACATGGGGCAGTGTCATCATCATCATCTTCCAAGTCCACGTCATACTCATGCCAGTGTGAAAATTTTGCATTTTGGTCCCTTTTAAAAACATTTTTATAAATAGCTTTCTGTCGAAATGTTTTCTGACAATAGACCATTTTTCGACGTATTAGGACACGACGCCAAGGTATGAGGCTCGGCGCTGTGTCAGACAACGCCGAACTTTTGCCATGTCAGCGCGGACTCCGGTCGCAGTTGCCACGAAGGCGTTGGGCCCCGCGTACCTCGGCGTTGTGTTACTTCACGCTGGCACTGCTCGACGCTGGAGGTCTGGGCACTCCACGCCGAGTTCCTGGCAGGTGGCTTGCTCTTTATTTGGAGCAGACAAAACCAGTGGGGCCAGGGGCAGTGTGTGGATAGCATTAGCCTGAGGGTTGGACAGGGCAGACGGCAGAGGCGTGTTGGTCAGGTACCCGGGATGGCATGGGTCATGAACAGTGCCCGGAACAGCTTCTCTCCGTGTGAACCCTGCTGCCCTAGAGTAAAAGCCAGAGCCTTTTGTCTGTAGGACATCCACAAAGTGTGGTTTTGTGCAAAGAAGTGTGGTTTTGTGCAGCGCACACTGCTTTCGTCGTTTTGGTTTGGCGAACACCGAAGCCATGGTTTTTGTCCAAGACACACTTCACATGGTAGAAAAATATCTCGTAGTTTAGGAAGGGAGGGGGAAGAGTAAAATGTAAATGGATGCCCTTTGCTGCAATCTGCAGCTGTGAGAGCCCTTTGCAGCTTATAGTACTTGCAAGTGGCACAATATGATTATGGAAACACAATATTGATTGATGCCTGAACTTGCTGCCTCCTACGGAAACACAATATTCTTATGGTTGACTTTTTTATCAGGCCATACGACTAGACATTTTGTTGTTTTAGAAAAATACCATGATTTTATGGAATACTTTGGTTTTGAAAACGTAACGTTGTTCGGATGTAAAGAACTTTGTAGTTTTGACGGTAATAACTTTCCTATTTATTAAAGTTTACAGGATCAAGTATTCATTTTCAGTTACCTTATTTTAAAGTTTAATTTTTAAATTTTTCAAATGACCACAGATGTTGATCTCTATCAAGTTGTAGTTTTAAGTTAGAACTACAACTTCGTAGTTGATAACTTTTTTTAATCTGAGATTGTTAGAGCCTTAAGTATTCGTTTTAAGTTCTATAATTTCAAATTTATTTTTTGATTTTTTCAGACAATGTTTAATGTTGATGTAGTCTACATCTAAAGTTGTAGCTCTCAAATGTTCTACAACTTTGTATTTGATAATACTTTTATCTGGTCGTTTTAAATTCTTATATTTAAAATTTAAATTCTTTGAATTTTAAAATACAAAAAAGTTTGTGATACAAAAATAGTTATTAGATTTGTATTTACAAATATACCCTGATAATTAAATTTTTGGCAGAAATGTTACACTATAATAAAAGGAATTACGGTCAAAGTTTGATTTTAGAGGTCGCGTCAAGTCGAATTATATGCTTTATATTTGAGTATAAGAAGGCAGTATATCCATATACAAAGAAAAGTTGCGGCAAGAAAAATTACGGCGATTCTAGAGCACTGCTGGCCGCCGATTAGAAAAGGCGGAAAGGCCGAAGCTGCCACCCACATGTCATGACACCACGACACAGCAACAGCACAGGGTTCGCTTTAGCATGCCGAGCACGTAAGAGCCTTACGAGCCCGTGTCCGGGAGCCGAGGAGATGCAACGAGAGGTCCAACTTGCCGGACTCCGAGGGCCCCACATGGCAGTCACCAGCCTCTCTTCGCCACCAGCCACGAGCACAGAATACACCAGCGTCGTCTCAGATCAGATTTTTGCTTCCCTAGCTGTCCAATGCCGAATGTGTCGGAAACAATAATCAGCCTGTTCGCTTGCTCGTAAACGATCGTAAATTTTCAGTCGGGAACAGTGTTTTCCTCTTACACCAAACCAGCCAGCAGTAAATAATCCATGATACGATACGGCCTCCCGAACAGGCTGAATGCCGTACTCCTAGATCAGGATGTGAAACAGCATGGTTCGGCTTTTCACCATGCTGAGAGTGGCTGCTTGCTTTTACTCCAGGGCAGCCCGGTTCACGCCATCTGTTCGCGCTGATAAAAATGCAGCCAACCATGCCATCCCGGGTACCCAAGACCAATACGCCTCTGCCCTATCTAAACGACCAAACCCCAGGTACCAATGCTGTCCACACGCTGCCACCGGCCCCACTGGATTTGTCTGCTCCAAATAAAGAGAAGCCACCTGCCACGAGTCTCGGCGTTGACTACCCAGACCTCCGGCGTTGAGCAGTGCCACGCTGAGGTCTGCGGCTCGGCGTGAAGTAACACAGCGCCGAGGTACACGGGCGCCTTCGTGGCAACTGCGACCGGAGTCCGCGCTGACGTGGCAAAAGTTCGGCGTTGTCTGACACAGCGCCGAGCCTCATATCTTGGCGTCGTGTCCTAATACGCCGAAAAATGGTCTATTGTCAGAAAACATTTCGACAGAAAGCTATTTATAAAAAATGTTTTTAAAAGGGACCAAAATGTAAAAATTTCATCATACCAGTCGCTACCAATTTCTACCTCAGCCTTGTTGAGGGACGAGAGGTGCTGGATGCCCAAACTAGAAGCGCCGTTCAGGCACTCCATCTCAATTTCTGGTTCATTGATAAATCTCGTTTTAGATGAGATAAATTCAAGTGACAACAAAATATGTGTGCCTGATACAAACAAAAGCGTAATATGTGTCCGCTCCAGGCAAATGTGAATGTGCCAAGCGTTTATTGGAAACTAATTAGAATTTTACAACCAGTAGCAACCACAGAAAAGCAAATCTGCAATCCAGAGCAACGTAGAAAACACGAAGTTCCACAGCTGTTTTTTTACTGAACTTCGAGGTAGATACGAGACACGTTCATCAGGCAAATGCCCAAGATCAAAGAAGCCAACCAATCCACCTCATGCAGACTAATATCACATTCTAATTGCTGCTACCACTGTCCTCTTGATGTGCCACTTCTTTTTCACCAGTCTGCTCCTCTTCTTCCTTTTCATGTGTCTCATCCTGCTTGGAAAAAGAAGATGAATTTGGTGGGGAAAATGGGATCACATGAATGTAAAACTGACTGGTACCATAGTGGACCTTTATTTGATACCTCTAGTTCAGTCTCTCCATCAGTAGTTTGGTCCGCCTGCTCCTCTCTAATTTGCCAAAGTTTGAGCCACTCATTGAGTAACCCCTCTTGATTTTGATTCCACCTCCTCAAAAGCTGAAAGAGAAAAAAAAACAAACTGCTCAATTGAACGGCCAAGTATATATATGCTAAATGGAAGAAAGAAGTATGCATTGGCCGCGGCTAGAAGAGAAGTGGAAACGAAATATAAACAAGAGAGTCGAAATAAACTATTTAACTGAACAGCCAAGTAGGAATAGTTGCTAAATGGAAGAAACTGAGAGGTTGCAGCAACTGAGAGGTTGATGGAACTTACGGATTCGAAATCTTCACAGTAGCTATAACTATGTACTCTTCTGAAGCTGGCAGTGGGACGGTTGGGAAGTGACTCGATGGCAGCTTTAATGGCTCTTGAAATACATCGGGCAGTGTCATCATGATCATCTTCCGCTGGGTTGTAGTCCACGTCATACTCATGCCAGTCGCTACCAATTTCTATCTCAGCCTTGTTGAGAGACGAGAGGTGCTGGATGCCCAAACTAGAAGCACCATTCAAGCACTCCATGTCATGCGCACTGAACTCAAGCTTCACGTGCTCAAGCTTTGGCATTGATCCCGCTTCAAACTCCAGGGAGGTCCCACACTTATCGATACGCAGGGAGAAATATTTTAGACTTCTGAATCCGCTGTTGCCAGGGAAGACGATCCTTCCGCCAGTGCCCCCGGTAGTGACTAGGTTGAGAAAAAGCAAACTGGGTATTTCTCCAAGGATCTCAACATCTTCTGGTCTCACACAGATGATGAACAGTTTTAGCACACTGAGGTTTACAAGTGATCCCATCCAATTTGGCACCCTATAGATGGGAATTGTTTCAATGCAGAGCTTGCGGATGCTACAGGAGGCTGCAGGATGCCATGAATGTAGCGGCAGCGGGTACTTCCTATGGAAGTACCCCCTCTTAGTATATATAAGATGATGCAGGTTGCACGAAGATAATAAATTTCCAACATAACTGTGAATGCGCTCGGCTTGGCTTCTTCCTTCTGAGCCATTTGGTGTATAAACATCGCGTATAATTTTTAGTGTCCTCAGCTTGGTGAGTTTGCTGAATTCTTGTATGGACTTCACTTGCCCGTAGGATTGGACTCCATACCTCCTCAGCTCTTCCAAGCTGTGCATCTTTCCTATTGTTCCTTCTGGAAATCTAGTATCCCAATCAACATATAAACGAGTTAGTTGTTGAAGTTCCATGATAGTTCGTGGTAGTTCTATGATACGAGTGCCTCGCACATCCAACGTCTGTAGATGATGTAGTTCACCAACAGTCTCTGGGAGCCCAGTTTTGAAACATGAGCAGAGACGCAAGTACTTAAGATTAAACAACTTCCCAATACTTGCAAGATGATGGTTTTGCATGCCATAGTGTTCTCTTAGGTCCAACACACGAAGAGGAGTGGAAGGCAACAAAGAGATTTTCACAGGCTCTCCAAATATAGTAACTGACCGAACATGAGACAAGATCTGGTCTGCCCATAAAGTTACATTTTCTTCATTGTCATTGCTCACACAAAGCCTACGAACCTTGTATTCTGATGTATATACAGGCTTTGCAGCATCTAATGAAGTTACAAAATTCTCTTCAGCGGCCTTGCATTTGATGTAGTCAAGGATGATGTCATGCACTTGACATGCCTTCACCTGACCATACTTTACTCTAACAGGTTGGATCATGCTTCTGTTGATCAGATCATTGAAGTAACGCTCACCAATTTCATATTCATTTTGACCTTTTTCCTTATGAATGAACCCTTCTGCAATCCACCTACTGATCAAACATTGTTTCTCAATCTTGTGATCTTCTAGAAACACACTCAAGTACAACAAACAACTTCTTAGATGGTGAGGAATATCAAAGTAACTCATAGATAATATGGCCGTCATATTCTCAGCACCAGGATTCTTAGCAAGAGAAGAACCAATATCATTTAGTACACTGTCCCATTCACCTTTTGCGTGCTGATCAGCTAACATGCTAGATATAGTGATGATTGCTAATGGTAAACCATCACATTTTCTTAATATCTCATCCGGAGCAGTACCCAAATGAGTATAGCATAAGCTTGCAGAACCAAATGCTCTTTTAAAAAGCAACCTCTTGGAGTCCACAAAACTGAGAGATTTCATTTGGTAAACATTACCGCCTTGGGAAGACAAGTATGATGCAACGTCATTGCTACGTGTTGTAGTGATTACTCTGCTACCACAATCGTTATTCATTAACGCAAGCTTGATGGTCTCCCATGGTTTTGCATCCCATACATCATCAATTACAATGAGGTACCTGCAAATAATTTTAACAACGATGCAGTTAGTGCTGAAGCCTGTAAGGCTATATTGTGTGTGCCAATGACATTTTGTTGAAGTGTGGCAAAAATACATACAGGTTTATGTGAATGGTATTATGAGTAGCGATACTTTTGCAGAGGTAATAAAGATTTACATACTAATAACTCCAATCCACTAAGGTATTAAAGATTTACATCCTAATAACTCCAATCCACTACGAAAATGGTGGAGTTCTCCTAGTGTTTTTAAGTAGTAATAAAACACTACCACTAGTCATAGCACATGAGAACCACTACGCCAGATTTGCACATCACTGCCGGATTTATGAGAACCGGCAGTGATGTACCTTCACTGCCGGTTATGAGCTTGAAAATGAAAAAAATGATTGGTGCTAGGCTAAAACCGGCAGTGAAGGACCACATCACTGCCGGTTTTTGGCTTGAACCGGCAGTTTTTTGGCAGGCACTCATCACTGCCGGTTTAAGCCAAGAGCCGACAGTGATTGGGAACTATCACTGTCGGTTCTAGCCAAGAACCGACTTTGATAAGCCTACAACACAAAAAGGCTACAGCCGTCCTCTCCTTCCTCCTCTTTTCCATCCTGAGAATAGAGGCGCGCGTTTGAACCCTTCCCTCCATTGTTGCGGTTGCTCTTAAACATAAAGCTAGTGCTTGGATTTTGAAGAATGGCTTGATCTTTTTGCTTCAAGGTTAGTAACAAACATCCACTCCTTTGATTTTGTTGCTTAATAAGCTTTATTTTGATGGCTACATTGCTTGATTCTCATTCTAGTTCTTTCTCCATTCTAGAGAGCACTTTTCTAATTGGAAATTTGTGCAAGGCTCAAATTGTGGTGAATCCATCATCCAAAAGGTTGGTGTCTATAAACACATTTAAATTCCTAGCTAATTATTCCATGGTGGTCAAGATCATCATTGTTAGTATGTGATGCTATAATTAGTTCTTAGAAGTAGAGTAGAATAGTTGTTCTTCAATATTGTGCAATAATTGTTTTTTACTACGATTTTCAATTTACCGGGCCGGGACTACCAATTTTATTTTTTCAATAATTAGTGTACAATAATGTTTTTCAAAAATGGTACTTTCGAGCTACAATTATTGTTCATGAAGCTCGATTTCTTATTAATTCTTTATAATTACTGTCTTAGTATTTTTTTTGTGCAGAGATGGATCGAGAGTGGATGCATCTGTCCCGAACGGACAAGCGGTACATGCATGGCGTCAGCCAGTTTATCACCGATGCCAAAGCCCATGCTGGGAATGGGAACCCTGTCTTCTGCCCATGCAAAGATTGCAATAATCATAGGAACTTTTGTCAAATTGAGTCTATACGATCGCACTTGATTACTAGGGGGTTCATGCCAAACTATACGATATGGACTATACATGGCAAGGTTGGTGTGAATGTTCTGCAGGGAAATGTTGATGATGTGGACATGCCTGACGTTGCCATCCACAATGCTGACGAGGAACCCGGTGTCAACACGGAACCTATGGCCACAGTTAATAATGTATTTAGGAACACGCTAGCTGATGACACCGAGGATAACGATGGTATTTCTCAGCTGCTACGTAATGTTGAGACCAGATGTCTTAGTGAAAGACAACTGAGAAAGCTAGAGAAAATAAGACAAGATGGCAAAACACCATTGTATAGGAATTGTCCAATGAGCAAACTGGAAGCCGACATCATGCTGTTAGAGTTCAAATCGACAAACGGATTGAGCGATAAAGGCTTCGATCAGTTGTTAGGTATAATAAGGAAAATGCTCCCAGAAAAAATAAGTTGCCAGAAAGGACATACTTGGCCAAGCAAATAATCTGCCCCATCGGCCTCGAGGTTGAAAAAATTCACGCGTGTTCCAATGATTGCATATTGTGCCGTGGAGAAAAATACAAAGACTTGGACAAGTGCCCCAAGTGTGAAGCTCCACGGTACAAGGAAGGGCCGTCAGATGAGGGTACCAAGACCAGTGGAGGTCCTGTAAAGGTCGTTTGGTATTTCCCTATAGCTCCCCGGGTGCATAGGCTGTTTGCATGTGCAAAGTCAGCCAAGCTGTTGCGCTGGCATGGCGAAGAGCGTAAGAAAGATACAATGATGAGGCACCCCGCTGATGGGCATGACTGGAGGACTGTCAATACTATGTTCTATAAGGACATCGGTGGAGAGGTAAGGCACCTTTGGTTTGCTTTGAGCACAGATGGGATGAATCCTTTCGACCAAGTTAGAAGCAATCATAGCACCTGGCTAGTGACGCTCTGTATATACAACCTTCCACCTTGGGTCTATATGAAGCGGTCGTACATCCAGATGCCACTACTGATCCAAGGGCCAAGACAACCTGGGAATGACATCGATGTGTTTCTGGAACCAGTGATCGATGAACTAGTGGAGATGTTTGAAAAGGGTGTGCCGGATGTTTGGGACGAGTACAAAAAGGAACATGTCACAATCAAGGAAGTACTTATCGCTACAATCACTGACCTGCCAGGTCGAGGTTCGTTGTCCGGAGAGAAGACAAAATGCTATACTGGATGTGTCGAGTACTTGGACGACACCGATGCGGTAAATTTGCAAAATAACTCAAAGATAGTTTATATGGGACACCGTAGGTTCCTACCTAAGGATCACCCTTACCGCAGGAACAGAAAAGATTTCAACGGTACTATTGAGAAACACTTAGCTCCAAAATATCTAGACGGGCCTACGATACTTTGAGAACTCAACAAACTAGAGGTTGTCCTTGGGAAGGGGGACAATGCAATAGCAGTGCCTGATGGGAGCGTTTGGAAGAAAAAATCAGTTTTCTGGAAACTACCTTACTGGCCATTTCTGAGTGTACGCCACTGTCTTGATCCCATGCACATCACTAAAAACGTGTGTGCTAACACTCTTAACACCTTGATGGACACCAGGGGGACATCGAAGGATTCACTAGCCACACGCTTGGACATGCAACACTTGGGAATCAGGAAGGAGCTGCATCCCGTGGAGCTAGAGAATGGCCAGTTCGAACTTCCGGTTGCGTCATGGATATTGAAGAAGGAAGAAAAGTGTGCGCTTATTTCTTCAATGAACTCAAAGTCCCGACGGGCTATTGTGCGAACCCGAAGAGGCTAGTGAACATGAGAGAACTCAAGTTCAACTATGGCCCTATGAAGGCCCATGACTGTCATGTCATTATGACTCAGCTGCTCCCTGTTGCCCTGCGTGGTATCCTCCCCCGAAAGGTCCGCACCCCAATCATAAAGCTTTGCTCGTTCTTCTATGCAATCTCAAAAAATGTCATTGATGTGTCCATGCTAGAGCAGCTGCAGAGGGACATAGCCGAAACTCTCGTTAGGCTTGAGATGCATTTCCCGCCGACTTACTTTGATATCTCATTGCATCTGCTCATTCATCTTATTGACCAAATTAGAGCCCTTGGCCCAATGCACCTGCATCAGATGTTCCCTTTCGAAAGATTGATGAAAGTTTTTAGGAGGTATGTTAGGAACAGATTTAGGCCAGAAGGGGGCATGATTGAAGGATAGTCAACGGAGGAGGCCATTGAGTTCTGTACATATTATCTGGACATCAAAAGGGTTGGAGTTCTAGAATCTCGTCATGAGGGAAGACTACATGGCAAAGGAACGATCGGGGAGAAATCTATTACAGTAGACGACCCTGTTTCTTTTAGACAGGCACAGTTCGCTGTTCTTCAGCAAGCCGAGGGTGTGATGCCATACATTGATGAGCATAGGCAATCGCTGCAAACTCTGTATCCGAGCAGGTCACAGGCTTGGCTGGATAAAAAACATAAGGAGGAATTTATCAACTGGTTGCGACATCGCTTGCTTGGAATAAAGTTGGGTAAACAACTCGATGCCTTATCCAAGGGACCTTCGATTACATATCTTAAGTACCAAGGGTATGAGATCAATGGATTCACATTTTACACAAAAAAGCAAGATGAAAAGAGCACATACCAAAATTGTAGTGTTTGTTTTGATGCGCACGACGAAAACGGCAACGTGCAGGCGACATACTATGCTTTCATAGAGGAGATATGGGAGCTAGCCTATGGTCCATTGAAGGCAACTCTTTTTCGCTGCCAGTGGGTCCGGCTCGAGGAAATCAACATTGATAGCGAAGGGTTCACTACCGTTGATCTCACTAAGACTGCATACAGAGATGACCCCTTCGTCTTTGCAAGAGATGTTATGCAAGTCTTCTATGCAAGGGACAACAAGATAAAAGGAAGGCTAAAAATAGTCCTAGAAGGGAAAAGGAAGATTGTCGGTGTCGATGGAGTGACGGACGAAGAATACTACAGGGGCTATCAGGAAATGCCTCCATTCGGGGCGAACGTACCCCTACCTATCCTTCAAGAGGGTGACGAACCTGCTTATGTACGAATTGATCACAATGAGGCCCTCATTGTTGATTCACCTAAAGATTGTTAGATTATTGTTAACTATGTAATCATTATGCAGATGTTGTATCAGTAATTCGCACCGAATATTTAATTTATATTTTGTGCGCATCTCTATAATTTAATTATTGACTATGTAATCAAATATTAAGATGATGTTCACAGACACTATAATTCGCACTGGATGCAGTGTTACCACCTTGATGAAAGAAAAATTTACAGTACACATCTCGAAGGAAGATTGTGTTAGTTTCTTCAATCTTTGTGCCTCCCTGCCTTCGTTTTTGTTGAAGTCTGAATTCGAAAGGCAAACACAGAATAAATATGCTACAATAAGAGACGAAGAAATACACAATAAAGACTTAAGGAACATACAGAAGTACGTCGAAGACAACCCAGGATTAACCATGGAAGAGGCCGCGACCATCTATTATGATGTACAAGGGACGACAACACCAGCAATGAAGTATGAAAGGGACAATCTTTTGGTTCCCGATCATGAGTATAAAAATCTGACAACATATATGTGCCAGTTACATGAATATTATATGGCTCAAGCAACAGAGACGGACAACTTTGGTTTTGAGGTTATTATCCGTTCGCCACATGTTTTCCATTATCCTGAAGAAGAGAAGTTCGATGTCGAGTGGGAGTGCTTGTTCTAGCTATACCAGAAACGCTCTCTCGATGTTCAAATGTTGACGCTATGGACTATGTAAGTACCCTACATGCACGATTTTACGATTAACTACTCTCTCGAGACACAAATTATTAACTTTTGAGCACTTTCCATGATTTTATGTAGATGTATAGCAAAATTTTACATTCTAAAAAGCAAATAGGATTACATAGGCTTCTTGGACCCTATGCGAGTCAATGAGAGGACATGTTTAGGCCTCTATGGATGTGATGTGGAAGACCTGAAATAGAGATTGATTGCTGTTTTCGATGAATTCACGATGAAGAAGAAAACCCACATACTTCTAGCCTACAACTGCGAGTATGTGTTCTCGGCTTTTAATTTTATGCTTCTTTTTCGTTAAGATTATTCGATAATTAGGATTCTGTGATTGCAGCAACCATTTCGTCTTCATTTGTGTTAGTCTTGCCAAAAATCTGCTCGAGGTGTGGGACTCGAAGAAAAAACCATTTCATCATCTGGATGCATTGGTGGCAGTGCTGAATTAGTAAGCGATCCTAATAACATATTATTTTCTAATCACACATACCGCTTTCTAATATTTCTCCTTTTAATGTTACTCAGTGTCCGAAGAAGACATATCGGTGGGACACCGGTCCCATTCAAGGTTGTCGAAATGGAGGGAAAGTACCTATCACAACCGGTGGGAAACAATGAATGTGGGTTTTATGTAATGTGGGCAATGCTTCGCTACATCGGCGGGAAATCGGAAGAAGCCGATAAGTTGGTGTGTATAATCCCCATTTCATTTATGTCTGTTAATAATTCAACAAAATGATTTACTGTTCCTCTTTGGATATCATCTTTTTTGAACGACAGCGCAAGAAATATAAGCACGAAAGGCTGCTAGACATGGAGATCATCGCACTACAATCGGAGCTGGCAAAATTCATCTTAGCCGAGGTATTGGAAAAAGATAGAGTATTTTCCATTGCACAATCCATGGAGTACAAGGACCAGTATGGCCCAGAGCGGCTCGCCAGATTACTGTAAGAAGTCCGAGAAGCATTGCACAATCTGTGAAGTCCGAGAACATTTCTTTTTTGTTTTGAGTTATCAAGATCTTGATAAGAACATTTGAACTGTAACCGTGACATTTGTAATGTTTAATATTGGTGGACCTGTCGTCTACGTAGCGTATATAAAGCGAAACCCGATTCCACAAAAAAATATAAATTAAAATAAATTATACAACAATAAAATACGAATGGGCACCGCCAGTTAGCAACAAATCGGCAGTGTTGTCGTAACCATCACTGCCGGTTAGAAACAAACCGATAGTATTGGCTTGCTCAACACTGCCGGCTTGAACCATGAACCAACACTGATGGTTACGACAACACTGCCGGTTTGATCCATGAACCGACACTGATATTTAGTACAAAACTGCCGGTTTGATCCATGAACCGACAGTGTAGGCTTGCTCAACACTGCTAGCTTGAGCCAAGAACCGACACTCTTGAAGCAACCGTCACTGTCAGTTAGCACTACAAACTGGCAGTGTTGTTCAACTGGACACTGCCGGGTGGAGCCAGGAACCGACACTGTTTCCTGTAGATCAGTGTCGGTTTTTAAGGACCGACAGTGATGTCAACCCCTCATCACTGACGGTATGCCACTGTCGGTTCAAAATCCGACAGTGAAGTGGGTTTTTAAACTGGCAGTGATGTCCAGATCTGGGGTAGTGAATCCTCGTTGAGAGGCATTTGGAAGGGAAAGTTTATACTAAATGTTGAATGCAGATTCTGGTTCTGATCATTAGGTGTATTAGGATTTCAAAATGTCTTTAAATGTATACTTCGTCCACATATTTCTCTTACAATATTTCATCTATTGGGTACAAAATAAATATCTTATTATATCATCAATTACTACAAAATAAATGCCATGTTAAATATTCGAGATTTTTTCTTATTCGTCTAAATTTCAAATTTCAATGCACTAAGCATGCATGTGATTTGCAATTTACCAATTATTGGTCAAATTTTATGAACTTTAACCTTTTATTATCTTATTATGTGCACTAAAAAGAAACCCACAGAGAAGTAGATGTAACTTAATTTTTTATTATATTCTTCCCGGCAATAAGGTGTTAGATCCTAGCAGTAAATATTACTCCTACATAAAGGGAACAGCTCTCCAAGTCCTATAGCCCTGTACAACATTATTGAACTTTGTCATATCATAACCCTAAAATAATAGCTACATTTGGGCGCACTTATGCTAGCCACACTAGCTAGGTTTTACTTCATCCATTTGGCATATTAGTGTCGTATGCATAGACAAAGGAGTTATAAGAATGAGAAAAAAAGAATAATAAATAATCACAAATCCTTGCTTGAGTTCTATCTGCTAATATATATTGAAGTACATGTAGAAGGTAGAAAGATTTTAGTAAGTAAACTAACATTTCAATGAGTGCCTTAATGGACATGCAAACAAAAATCAAGCCCTTCTGAAACGGATCGGAAACATGGCAATTAAAAATGGAGATACAATTTGTTTCAATGTCATACAATTTGTTTCAATGTCTAAACAATAAATATCTAATGAATGTTGTATAAGAGTGAATTCCGGAAAAATAAAGTTATTTCTAACTAACTGTAGAAGAAATATATTTTTTGGAATAGTTTGAAAGAACTTAACTAATTGTGCTCACATAATGCAAAACTAGCTTTATATTGTGGAAACCAAAGAAAAGTGACTAGTTTTGTAATGTTTTTGTAGTTTTGTGTAATTATTGGAGCAAAATATATAGTTAAGTTCTCTGAAACTATTCTCAAATTCTGTGGTTTCTTTATATATGCAAATAGTTGTAATTAAATCCAGATGTCAATTTTAGTGGGGTTACTTGTTGAACTAGAAAAGGAGGAAATATGTTAGGGAGCCATGCAAGTTTTACTAATAATAATTAACATACCAGTACATGTTTCTTTTTAGTTTTCCTATAATTAGGGAGTAGCAATTGCAAATTCATTTCATTGGTGCTAAATATTCTACCAATTTCAACCCTACAATTTTACTGTCGTTACGTTACAGCACACATGCAAACATTATCATAGATAACTGCTGCCTTACCTTTTATCCTGAAGGTGTTCCCTGAGTGTATCAATGAGTTCCTTCTCATCATCATCCAACATATTACTGGTAATACCAACTCCTTTTGCAATGCCTCTTAATACTTTTCTGACATCAGGAGTTCGAGAGACTGAGACGAAAACTGCACATGAAAATTGGCTTTTAACATCTTTATAGACTTGGTTTGCAAGAGTAGTCTTACCAAGACCTCCACAACCAACAATAGAGAGCACTTTAAGTTCTGATGAAGAAGCCTTCTTGGTTTCCATGGTTAACCACTCAGTGATATACTTCTTAGGACCGTCAATGCCGACAAGCTTATCTATCTCCACATACAGCGCGGATAGCCGAGGGTCAACAGCACATGTACTTCTAGAGTTGGAAGAGATATTTTTTTTTGACTCAAAGTTGGAAGAGATATCGACTAACTGGTACCTCTTGTGCCTCTCACTTGCCTCTATAACAGATGCCTTGAGATCTTGGATCTGTTTGGCGATCTCATGACGTGGTTTCAGTTTCTTCAACTTGCGGAAGAACCTCTTGATGAAGCCCGAATGTCCATCATGCTCATGGTCAACACGAACCATGAAGGCATCAATGCAATCTTCCAAGTCATAGGCCAGCTCACGTAACTTGTCCCTCCATTTTCTCGTTTGAGGGTTGAGCTCCTCTGCATCTGCGAGCATCTCGAGCGTTGCACTCATGGCGCTCAGCTCATCTATCAAAAACATGATCTGCTTGCGCACGCCTTTGAACTTGGCGTACTCTTCTTCCAGCAGCTTGGTGAGCTTGGACAGGAGGGGATTCATCACCCCGGTGGTAACACCCACGACAGCTGCCGTGGCCATTTTTGACCATCTGGTGAGCAGAGCTCGCTGGATATGCGGTGGTGCTGTGGGAGGAAGTGGGAAGAGGGTGTTGATACCAGTTCATGTATATAGTTCAAGCATGACCTGTTTCTTTTCTTGAGCAATTTGTTCGAGTCGTACAACTTGCTTTGTTTTATTTAGATCCAGACAAACCAATATTGTTGTTAATCGGAGTAGTTTAGAAAGAGCTAACCACTGCAAACACTGCACACTGCCATGACCACCTATCAGAACATATGCTTTCCCACAAATCTTATGACTCCGCGACTTGTTTACAAGCTAATGACCCATTTTCGTCGGCACGATAATTAACAAATCGAAGAGTATGGACTGATCTTTCTTTCGTCAAATAATATTTCCTTACAGACAAGAGGCGGCATTCACGAAGCTTCGTGGTAATGACACAGAGAGCGTTGATTTTGATAGGTAAACAACTTCAGTTTAATTGGTCAGAGATAGATGCTGGAAGTAACGATCTCACTGGATGAACAGATCAGAAAAGCAAGAAACAAATGTGTTGGCCGTGACTGACCGTGACTGTGACCGTGACCGTGACTGACCGTGAGTCAAATGTGTTGGCTTAGGGTCCCAAAGTAAATGTACGATGGTCCATATGGGCCACATCAGAAGTTTGGCCACATCAATTGAATTTTTGACACTATAAGTAGCTAGCGTGCCCGTGCGTTGCTATCGGATAACTAAATCTTTTATACTAAAAACACACAGATCGCACGATAAGATAACAATACTGTTAAATTAAATACCGACGTCAAAGTGACATTTAATTCAAAAAGCAAAGTTCATGAAATTAACACAGTCACTGAGAGCGTGACATCGCAGGCTCACAAACTCTACTGTATAGACTTTTTCGTGATACGGCTAAGATAATATTTTATATCGGCAGAAAGAATTCTACGATATCCATTTCTTTCATGCGCCAATAAATCCATGAATAAGTTTCGTTGCATCTCCATATAATAATGTACACACATGTTCGAGTATATATGTAAATAGGTTCGTGCCCGTGCGTTGCTACGGGACAGCTAAACTTTTATACTAAAAACACATGGATCGCACGATAAGATAACAATACTGTAAAAGTATACGACCGACGTTAAAGTGACATTTAATCCAAAAAGCTAAGTCCGTAAAATTTACACAGTCACAGAGAGCGTGGCATCAGCTTTCTCCCACACAAATTCTACATGCTATTGAGACATATCTTTGGCTTAACTGCAGTTGCTTCAGCTTTCTCCCACACAAATTCTTCAACAAGCTAAGCTGCACTAGAAGCCACTGCATCATAATCTGAAAGGAGCTGCAACATTTACGGACACAAAAAAAAACAATTATCCTATTGAAACTAACAAATTGCAAAATCTTGTGTTGAATTCTGTTGAATTACTCCATAAAAATCTCACACTGTGCTCTTGGATTGGTGCATATCAATGAAGATCTCTTCCCATGTCGCTTGGAAAGACAATCTACAAACTACACCAATAGACAAAAAATCAACAACTTAGAGATTATGTTTTTTTTGTTCTCAAACAAGCATATTTAGTCCAATCATCTATAACTATTAGGACCTGTGATGTTCCAAACTTTTCAACTACCACTACCGTGTTCCAGCTCCAGCCCTGCTTATTAGGTGTGAAAAATTCTGAAGGTCTACCCTTCAGAAAACTACAAATATGATAGAAAATACAGATTGCAACTGATATCTAGATGTGTCCACTCTTAGTGCCACAAATGTTGCTTAAGTTTCATTAACATGCTCTAATTTTCATGTGTGAAGCTGACGATTCGGTTTTGCTATACTTCACTTTGCATAGCACTATGTTCCCTCCTCCCTCCCACCCTCTCTTGTGTTAGAAACTTAAACTGCAGTATGCATAACTAAAGGTTTAGGTGCCTCAGCTGGATCAATTATTGTTGGTTGAAAGGCTTTCATTGATGAGGCCTGATCAATTGTGTCTCAAGTATAAAGTTCAATGATTTCTTTTCTAAGAGGAAAAAAACTGCACAAATCAAGTAGCAAAGGAAATCTGAAGAATATATACCTCCAGGCAAGGAAAGGAATGTATAAGATGTAAGATTCTTGGAAGAACAATAGTATTATATAAATTCATATCGTGTTTTGAACATTTCTGTCTGGCCAACAATCTCATCCTTGGATGAGTTTTCTTTGATGCAAATAAAAGACATGAATTAAAGTCTCTGATATAGCTTGGAAATAAACTGTTGAATGTTTCCTGTACTGCTCTCTACCCTGCAAATAAAAGACAATATGCATAAGCTAGCAGTCAGTAGATCTCAAGGGGGCACACTGGCTAAAGGATGCAGCATTACGGCCATTACCTAGCCATGTACTTGTTGGTGAGAATTTATATAAATATAAAGAATGAAAAAGACGACAAGAAAGATTGGCATTAGGCCAACTCCTTTTGATTCTTTACAAACACATCTAAAAGTTAACATGTGGGCTGTGGGCATCAAATCAAAATAAAATAAAGAACATGGATTCGACCATAAGTAGCATTTGCCCTCTTTTTTTTGAAAAAAAAGAAAGGTACTATAGAGTTACATGATTGTCAATCTTATCAGCACCATCAATTTTTGGCAATTGTAGAACTCAACCAAGACACCCATTGAAGTGCTACATCCCTAGCTCGCAACCCAATTAAGAGTAAGTTCTCGCAAGCCTAGCTCCCCAGCCATTATTAAACTGTCTGAAGGGCTCCGAAATTAAGACCACTATTTGAAAAAAAGAGTAAATGATAATCCCAATCAACTACTTGTCTTAACTTCATTTTCTTGGAAAAAAACAGTTTATGCAATTCAATAATAGTAAAAAACAGTTGGTGTCGGAGACCCTACGCATGGACATCTTGACATACAGATTCTCCAGCCCATCCAGCTCACCCTAGCATCCGCGGAGAGCACCTGAGCTGGTGCCACCACTTATTCCGCAACCGCCACCAATTGTGGAGTCCTTGATTAACGAGTATCAATGCTGAACGAAAATGTATTGCACACTGTTTCAAGTATACAGACTCCTAATACTATTTATATTCAGATTCGAATTATGAATATCTGATGACTAATGATAGTGAAAAACTAAATTTATTGCACAACTGAACTGAATTTGCTGAACTTTAACAAACAACCATTAGTCTGAGAATTGAAACAGAAGGGCAATGGTGGCTACACTTACGTCAAGCAAGTCGGCGTTGATCCTAAACTTCCACGATGGCAGACCAATTTCGTCGCCTGAGTTGTCGCCACTCAGGCCTTCTTGTCTAGCAGGATCGAACAAGAATACACCAGGAACCATCTGCGGCAACGCACGGCTTAGTACAGTCCCTCGTAGCAGTGTATCTAGAAATAAATCAAATAATACACCAGAACTAGGATGCCTGCTGATGGATCTCGCTACCACGTGACTCCCTCAACCTTGTTGCCACTGGATCCTATGGACCTCGCCCCGGTGGAGAGGGCATCGCAGAGGAGGATGGCGCCGGAGGAGATCTTAATAGCAGCGGTGAGGATAGTAGTGTTTCTCATGATTATCATGAAATCATTGGCTGAGTAAGGAAATTGAAGGAAAAAAGTTATCATCCAGAATAAGATGAAATCATAAACCGCACCTGATTAAGGCAGTAACCATCTAGATTGGTAAGGGAACAGTGGGAGAACAATAGATGGATTGCCTCCAAATCGCAAAGAAATGCTAGCTGGATGATTAAATGGACCTTAGCTTGTTGGATTGCCTCCAAATCGCAAAGCAATGGCACCGCACATAGCAGATCCACTGCACGGAATGAGGGAGAGAGAGAGCATACCAGGGAGCAGACGGATTGAGGCAAAGCAGAGCCGCGCGAGTAGCATGCAGGAGGCCACGCAGGGGAGCGGGGGACGGGCGGTAGGCGCGGCATCACCCACACCGGGTCTCGATCGATCCGGGGACAGCCGGGCGATGGAGATGTGAAACCCTAAGCTGGCGTCGTTTCGGCGCGACGCGGAGATGCGAGGGGAGGTGGCAGGAGGCAGGGAGAGGACGGAGCGAGACGACGGCGAAGTGCGACGGCCGTGGGCGGCGGCGGCGCGGACTGCTGCGGGCGGGCATGGGTTTAGCGATGCATGGAGGTGGGGTGGCCGGTGGGGGCGGGATGTGGATGGCGCGAGGGGGCACGACGAGGAGATGGGAGGGGAGGCGGCAGGAGGCAGGGAGAGGACGCAGCGAGACGGGTGCGGGTGGCAGCGGCGCGGCCTGCTGCGGGCGGGCACACGGGCGCAGGGTGGGCGCAATGGGGGCGCGGCGGCGAGCGACATTTTTTTGGAAGGGAGACCGGCGTAGGGGGCGCAGAGAAAGATCGCACGGGCGGCAGACAGACACGACGATGGACGAATGTCGCACAAAAAAATATCCAAGTTTTGTTCTTTTTAGTTGTAGGAGATTACTGTATGTATTATTGCAGACCGTCAAAAACCGTTATCACACGAGCAAACCATCCCCCTTGGATAAAATGTCGCGTAAATCATGATTTACACAGCGGACAATGCCCACCTTCGTTAACAAATTAAATAAAAAACAAAGAAAAACTAACGAGCCCATTGATGGGCCTATTGAGCCCATCCACAAAGGCCAGCTGAGGTCATCGACGCGTTGCCGCTCGCTAGATCCGCCCGCACACCACCGTTCTTCGCTAGATCCATCGCTGCACCACCACGCGCTCCTCACCTGGTCTGCCCACGCGCCACCGCTCCTCGCTAGACTGTCCATGCGCCGTTGCCACTGCTCATATCTAGATCACCGTCATCGAGCCCATCATGGCCACCACTGTTGGTATATTTAACGCACATAGATAAATCCGCAAGCGCACGGATACCGCTATAGCTTTTACCCGGAGGTATTCCAAGTATCGTATCCACAGGGAAACGTGTGAGACTAAATACGGTCTAACTTAACTAGGGGTAGCAACAAAGTTAGGATAAATAGGAGTGTAGAGGATAACTAAGGTTTTCTTGTTCTGACTTGGGTAAACTTATGTCTTCTTCTATTGAACTGGGGACATTACATGGGAAACACACCAATAGAGGATGCTTTCCTTCGCAACCGCGTCCTACATACGCCTACAGATGGGAGGTGGACTACTAAGGATCAACAAAGCTGTATAGTACAGGCTATATAGAACTTATGTCACTCACGCGATCTACAACCTTCCGGAATGTAGGGTGCATCCACGATTAACCTAAGTCGAAGCACCATGCTTACACTTATGATTAATACTCTACTCTCCCTAGGAAGAGAATAAAGCACTTAAAAGAGAGTCATGAACCTAAAGAATAATATAAATAATATGCTTACTTGAATCAGAAGTTGATTACCGGAGAAATCTCAGACGCAAGCTCAGATAGAACTTGAATCCACCAATGTACAAGCCGTAGAGAGAGCACTGGTAGGCCGACATCTAGTCAAAACTCTTCCCTCACTCTCTATCTCACTATTTCTAATTATAAGACTATATTCTAGAGAGGACTAATCTTCTCTTGATGGCTGGCTCTAATCCTGACGAGGAGAATATGAATTAGGGTTTCAGGATGGCTCCAAGGAGGGTGGCAGGGGCTAGTGTATATAGGTCGGAGCGTCCAACATGAGCCCTTGGATCAAACCGACTTAAAGGACGGCGTACATGCAACCTAAGAGGCGATGGAGAACCGACATAACAACAGGAGGCTGACATGGGAGGCCCACAGGTCGGGCAGCCTCTATGTGGGGTCGGCCGGCCCCATATGTCAGAGACACGGGCTCCGCTTTGGTGATTCGCCTTCTGGAGTCTTCTACAATCTTCCCATGTCTATTTCACGGTGGAATTCCGTAGTTTCCTTTGATGAATAGGTCCCCCTTGACAATTTCCTAGATAAACCCTACTAAAAACACAGATTCACCAAAACTTGTAGAATTTATTAGTTTAAACCACTATACCTATGTTTGGTGATGGAATTAAGTATAAATACAGGTTACGTTGATAGTTTATAATTGATGTTAGTGACCATCAACAACCACCATTGATCTGACTACCTGAGAGACGACAGAGGGTGATAGAGATACCACTGCGATGCCCTACTGCCACGAGCCTCGGTCGCCGCTAGATCCCTGAGTGTGCCACCCCAACGGAGCCCCGCATGGCCCTGTGCATGCGCTGCCACATAGGCTTGGCTCGTGCACCCTACCACCACCCTAGGCACCATAGGTGATCGAGCCCCATGCGCCCAACAAGGCCATGCCTGTGCGTTGCCACCTAGACAAGCTTCGTTGGTCGCCGCTGGGAGGGGGCATCATGCCGCCGTCGAGAGATGAGAGAGAGTCGGGTGTGTAAGAGAGAACGAGGAGCTCCAAACCCTAACTCACTGCATATACATAAACATAGTTAACAGGCGTCTTGGACCTCGGGCATGTTTCCTGAGATGGGCCTCTTTAGAGGTCCGCCTCTGAAAATATCCTCTATTTTCATAGGCATACCTTTTAAGAGGCCCGTCTTCATAAAATGATTTTGAGAGACGGGTATCTTTTTGGCCGGTTCCATAAATGAAATAACCGCCTCCGAAAACCCTCAAATATTTTAGGAGACAGTTACATTTTGTGACTACCTCCATTAATGAAATGGTCTGTCTCCTAAAATCAATTTTGTAGTAGTATGAGTTGAATTTATATTTAGTAAGCATGTGTATGCAAAGAAATACATAATTATTGTAACTAAGGTTGACGAATGAAGGCTCATCCCATTAGTACAGAAAATATTGTTAGAGGCGGTTAAAAACGGTTTTCAGAGGTGGTTTAAAAAACCGTTACAATGCCACCGATTGTAAAATAAGAGATTTTTAGAGGCGGTTGACTTAAGTCAACCATCCCTAAAAATATTTTTCAAATTTTTTTTAAAACCAGCCACTCATAGAATTTAATTTTTGCCACCATCCGGTATAGTGCAGCAGTTAGGATGCGAACTCGCATCCTCTCGCTCTGCCCGCTCCATCCCCTATCACTACACCACACAGTCACTTATGTTGAGATGTACAATGCTATCCATTTGTACTAATATGTATGGATCTTATAATCAATATTTGGACTATTAAACGACCTTAAATGGGAAAATTTTCAACTACAAAGTTTTAGATCTCTTCGAGCACTACAACTTTCATATTGGACATTTCTCCATCCAAGGTCATTTGAGTAATTCAAAAATTTTAAATGAAAAATCTAAGACTTAATTTATATATTTGGAACCCTAAATGATCTCAAACAAAAATTTTATCAACTACAAAGTTTTAAGTCTTGTCGATCTCTATAATTTTGATATAAATTTTATCTTCATCCAACTTCATTTAAAAAAGATATGAATTTATTTGCGTTGTAGCTATTTTTAAGGACGATTGACTTAGTCAACTGGCTCTAAAAATCAATAGTTTCAGAGGTGGTTCTCTTAACGAAACCACCCATAAAAGTGGATACATTCTTTAGAGGCAGATTTCTAAATAGAACCACCCCTAAAAATGGATTTTCAATGACGGTCACGGAGCTACAGTGCTCCCTAGCGACGTTAGAGGCAGCGTGCTAGTTTGACCGCCTCTAATAGAAAGCGAGGTGTTGACCGTAGTTAACAACCATTATAAACCGTCAATATAACATGCATAAAGGCATAAATATAATCACCAACGAAGGTCTAGGGGTTTAAACTAACAAATTCCACAAGTTTTAGTGAATCTGTATTTTCTGCAGGGTTTATCGAGAAAACATCGAGGTGGATCAAGATGTCAGATTTAATTGCGCTTATCCACAGCGAAATGGACACCAGAAGATTTTAGAAGACTTCACACCTAAGCAGAGGGTGAGACGCACTAGGTGGGGCCCACCTACATGCCGGCCAGCCCCTAGGGCCCACCTGTCAGCCCCCTGTTGTTATGTCAGTTCTCCACTGCCTCCTAGGTTGCATCTACGCCGTCCTTTAAGTCGGTTTGATCCAAGGGCTCATGTTGGACGCTTCGGCCTATATATACCAGCCCCTGCCACCGCCTCTAAGGCATATTGCATAAGTCTTTTGAGAAGACAGAAACCCTAATCGTTCTCAAAGCACCACCATATTCTAGGGCATAGCATGTTAGGCTAGGTATAGTGGGAGGCAAGCAGGCTTCGCTTGGATTCCAGATCGTGTCAAGACCGTGGTTTGGTATAATCTTTGTACCCTTTCTCTTTTGTACCTCCATTATTTTTATATGCTTGTTACAATTGTTATGACAATATTAGTATTCATCTTATTCATGTTCTTCGTTATAATGTTCAACGTCTACTTTGATTATATACTTAGTATAGCTAGTTATTCCTCTAATATTCTACCAGACCATGCTAATGCCATAGAAAGGAGTACTCTGAGTGATTTATCATTATCGATGATCAATACCTATCATATATATATCTTATCCTATGACTTACCCCTATTATGAGTAGAATATTGGTTTTGGTTTACTTCTCCATCAATAGTATAACTTATCAATACATGTCCATGCTAGACCTTCCTTGTGATAAAAATATAAATAACGATACCTGAAATACTCCCGGGTGAAGTACTACAATGGTATAATTATCTATGCGCTTGCAAATCCTTTTCATGCATATATTTATATATTCTTCTTAGTCACATAAATTAATAAAGAACTACTTAGTATTATTATAATTGTAATGCTATGTAGTACCAACAAGCATCTCTAGCATCATCACTAGGGATGACAACCTAGTAAAGTAATGTTAGGAGATATAGGTTTATAATAAGTGGCTACTAAGCAAGTGACAAGTTCTTAAATACCAACAAGCATTTCTGGCACCGTTGTTCGGGAAGGTAGCTAGGCAAAGGAAGTATTGATAAACTTATACTTATTGATGTGATCGAGGAAAACCATTGACCTCTGCTCAAACAGGCCTACCCTTGTTTTGTCTACTTGTGTTATCTTATGCAGGGTAATGTATGACCGGTTTTGACCTTCCGATAAACTACGTTGAAGATCTAGAAGCATTAATTAGGTGGACTAGAGCTAAACTCAAGAAAGTTCCAGCTTTAGAGTCGGAAGACAACCATATAAGGCGAAGCTTAACACCTGAATTTGAAGCCATGGCTAACAGGACTCTCCGTGAATTCTCTACTCCAACTATGGCCAACATCTGTACTGGACCAACAGTCAATGTCGAAGATAATGGATTTGAGGTCAAGCCATCCCTCATCAACATGGTGCAAGCAAGCCAGTTTTGTGGAAAGGCACACAAAGATGCGAGTGCACATCTCCAACACTTCCTAGAGATCTGTAGCACTTTCACCATCAAAGGAGTAACCCAAGATGTCATATTACTTCGTCTCTTCCCATTCTCACTCTTGGGGAAGGCAAAGAAATGGTTCTACGCCAACAAGGATAGAAATACTACATGGGATAACTGCTCCACTGCGTTTCTAGCAAAGTTCTTTCCCATAGGCAAGACCAATGCTTTGCGTGGGAGAATTTCAAGCTTTCAGCAACAACATGATGAATCTGTCCCTGAGGCATGGGAACGCTTTCAAGATTATATTGTGGAATGTCCTCATCATGGGATGGAGAATTAGCTACTCATGTAGACTTTCTACCATGGGTTGACCAACAGTACCCGTGAGACTATGGATGCTGCTACTGGAGGTGCATTCCTGTCACTCACCATACCAGCTGCAACAGCTCTTGTGGAGAAGATGGCCTCCAACGAAGGTTAGAATGAAGAACGTCTTCAGACCCGCAAGAGAGGTGGAGATATGCATCAACTCAAGGAGGTAGACGTGCTGTCTGCCAAGATGAACCTACTATCAAGAAGCTTGAAGATCAAACCAATGAAAAGCAAGAAGTCATGCACATTCATGATTCTCATATGACATGTGAAGAGTGTGGAAATACTGGGCATTCAGGGAACAGTTGTCCTAAAACCCAAGAGGATGTGAACTTTGTCAACAACAGCAACTACTTTCATCCTCAACAGAATCAAGGATGGAACCAGCAATAGAGACCGAACTACCAAGGTAATTACCAAGGTAACTATAAAGGTAATAATTTTAATAATTTCAATCAACCACCCTTGAGAGAATTAATTGCTGGCCAATCCAAACTTATGGAGGGATTATCTAGAAAGGTAGCTACTAATGATAAAATTCTAAAGAACATAAATAATAGAATGGATAGCTTTGCTTCTGCCATTAAGAACCAGCATAGCTTTAATAAAATAGTAGAATCACAAATAGCTCAGCTGGTAGCTGGTGTTCCTCCGTTCAACAAAGATAAGATTCTGGTGCAATCGAAAGATCTAGAAACTACAAATCTTGTCGATATTCACAATGTAGCATATTATACAACCATCGATGGGAAGGTGGATAGATTATACCTTGCTAGAAAAGAAGAACGATCCAGGGAGATCTATAATCCCCATCGCCATTGGACATCACATGTTTCAAGAAGCTGTCTGTGACTTCAGAGCAAGTGTCAACATCATGCCTAAGGTAATTTATGATCAAATTAATGGAGATGTAAGGGCACCCATTATTTTGGGCCGACCTTACCTAAGCATCGCAAAAGCCATCATCTACGCAGACAGTGCCAAGATCTGCTTCACAATCAAGGATAGAAAGGAGAAGTTTTCTTTCAAGAACCGCATCCTACAATCTCCTGGACATCCACAGACACCATACGTGCCCAAAGAGACAATAGTGACCAAGAAGAAGAACAACAGGAGAATGAGGAAGAATAAGGCCAGGCAGCCCCAAGAAGAATCAGTTAACATGATCAACACACTTCGATCAGAGTACAACCACCTCCTTGCTTCACCATTCCTTGCTAAGAAGGATGACCTAGGCGTACCCACAATCGAGTGTACCATTGGACAAAGAATTTTTCACAAGGCCTTCTGCGATATTGGATCAGGTGTCAATATAATGTCCAAGGTAACGTATGAATACTTATTCGGTGATAAACCTTTGTTCTCTACATATATGCAATTGTAGATGGTGGACCAATCAATCCAATTTTTGAATGGAATAACAAAATATGTCATGGTAAGAATATACGATCAGTTTGCCCCTGCCAACTTCATGGTTGTAGACATGGGTGAAGAAGAAGATGATACACCTATTATATTGGGAAGACCTATTGGTGTTTTGAGTAAGCACCAACTAGTAAATTTGTATTTGTTGCGCGTTAGGCCTGGACGGTGCGCTAAAGGACACAAGGTTTATACTGGTTCGAGCAGCATGTCCCTACATCCAGTCTACTGCTGCTCATGTTATTAGCCCCAAAAAAGGTTTGTAGTAGGGGTACAAACGGTCGAGAGAGGGACAGGTCCCAAGTCTCTGATGAAAGGGTCGAAAGGATGCCAAGAGCCCTGTTGCAGCTTGGCTGTGTGTTGTGTGTGGAAATTGATCCATCCCCTTAGTGGGGTGCCCTGGCCTCCCTTTTATAGTCCATGGGGAGCAGGGATTATAGATGGGGAGAAAAGGAAAGAACCAGAGGTAAAGAGGGTCCTTTGAAGGCGCCGGGTCTTCCCTTTCCCTTGAGCCTATCCTGCTATCATGGCAGACCATGCTCGGGATAGCACGTTCGTTGATCTTGACATGGCCGTGGCCTGGCTTCGCTTCAACAAGTGGTCATGTCCCATCCTCCTCCGGTGGACGGTGCGGCGTGGCAGGGTGCTGAGTCATGACTCTACGGGGAGCAGACGGTGAAGTGACTATACGTCCGTTACTGTTGATGATGTGAGTTCCCTCCTATACTATAGTAGTTGTCGTATGCCTATGTTTGGATCCACGCTCGAGGGCTGATGGTGGTGCCTACAACACTGTAGGACAAAAGTCGGCGCCTACAACACTATTCGGGCTCTGCCATGCCTAGGAGGGCTTAAAGCGCCCGTCCCATCGTATCCTGATGGTACCTTCTCGCAGGTGCATAGGGCATGGTCCTCGGTACTGTGGTTGACCTGAGTGTCCTATCTTACCCTATGCTTCATCATTATGAATGGGCAGGGTGTAGACATCGGGCGAGGTAGAGCCAGCCCTCAGACGTCGAGCGAGGTGGAGCTAGCCTTCAGCTGTTGGGTGAGGCGGAGCCAGCCCTCGGACATTGGACGAGGTGGAGCCTAGCCCTCGGGGGCCAGGAGAGGCGGAGCCCGCCCTCAGCTGTCAGGCAAGGCAGAGCTAGCCCTCGGACGTTGGGCAAGTTGGAGCCCACCCTCAGCTGTCGGGCGAGGCAGAGCCTACCCTCAGTCGTCGGGCGAGGCGAGCCCAGCCCTCAGGGGTTGGGTGAGGCGGAGTCCATCCCTTGGGGGTCGAGCGAGGCGGAGTCTAGCCATCGAGGGTTGGGCTAGGCGGAGCCAGTCTTCCATCGTTCGGGCAAGAAGTGTAGTTGTGTTCTTGCCTGATCGGAAGCTTCAACATTTGATGGTTATTAGCTCCTCCTCTTCGGGTACCCTAGTATTCAGTCCCTGATAGTAGCCCCCGATCCCCTGGGTGATTCAGGCAGAGTTGCCCGGGGGGTGTTGTGATTTGTCGGAGGGTGCGCGCGAGCGCACCTGATGGGTGTAGCACCTGAGCCCTCGGGTGATTCGGATAGAATCGCCCAGGGGTACTTTGATTCGCTAGAGGGTGCACGCGAGCGCACCCGTCGGGTGTAGCCCCCGAGCCCCCGGGTGATTCGGATAGAATTGTCCGAGGGGTAATTCGGACCCTTCACGGGTATGGCTGTGAGATTTGATGTTTTGACAGCTGGATAGTTTTAAAGGGAACCCAGGTATCCTGTTCATAGGGATTCATCCAGGTTTAGCTTGGTTGAGACTTGATCATGAATCGAGACTCCCTTGAGGCTCATGCGCCCGAGTTTTGGTTGCTCATGAGCTCATCCCTCGTTGGGACGGCCTCCAAAACTATTGGGCTAGCCCTCGAACTCCTAGGCCCAGGCGAGTCGGAGAAATGCTTCTCGACCTGTATCCCCTCTGCGGGAAAAGAGTCCTAGCCTGCCCGGGAAGGCAAAACGTCTAGCGTGACATGGTGGTGTATCATGGTCGGCATGGAGATCTAGGAGGACGGTTGCTCTTCTCACATCCGTCGCCCCTATAAAAACAAGGGGTTCACCCCTAGGGTTCTGTACCTTGCCTCCTCACCTTTGCATCTATAACCTCTGCCGCCAATCGCCTGAGCCTCCCGCATCCGCATCACAACCGCCATCAAGCTCGCGACCCCCCCCAATCGTCCAATGGAGCCGTGCTGCAAATCCAACATCACCCCTCAGTGCCTAGAGGGCCTCGTTCACCGTGGCCTCCTTTGCCCGCTGACCGCCGCCAAGGAGTGGCGACTGCCTAGTGAGGAGGACGAGCCATCGCCGCCCGAAGGCTACGTGGTGTCCTTCACTCGCTTTCATGAGCGGGGATTCACCACCCCCGCCACAAGTTTCTTCGGGGGCTGCTGGATTACTACAAGGTGGAGTTACAACACCTTACTCCCAATGGGGTCCAGCACATTGTGGCGTTCGTCGCCCTGTACGAGGGGTTCTTGGGGATTAGTCCCCACTTCGACCTATGGCGGCATCTCTTCGCCGTCAACCTTCTGAAGAAGCGGGTTGGGAAGCAAGAGCTAACCATGCTGGTGGGATGTGCCGGCATTCATCTCCGCAACAATCGGGTGAACGAATACCCGTCGATGCATTTGTCGACCTCTAATAAGGGGTGGCATTCACATTGGATTTATGTCAAGGACGATGCTGACGCTCCCTTGCTGGCGTTCTCTGGGCGCATCATCGAAGAGGTCCTAGAGTTGTGGAAGTGGGGTGTCCCGGATAAAGATAAGAAGAAGATTAAGGACCATCTCACCGCCCTCCAAATTCTGAAGGAGAGGGGTGTGAAGGGGTCGGGGATCATCAGCGCCAACCACACGAGGAGGGTGGTGCCGCTGATGGCACGTGCACTTCCCCTACATCTGATGGTGCCTGGAGCGTCGTTCGAAGGGACGACGCTTGTCGACGAAGTGCTCCCCCCTCTGAAGTGGTGCAGCGTACCAAGGAGGCGATGGAGCCTTCGAAGGACATCGTTGGCGTCATCCTTGATTTTGTGTATCCAGTGTCGGGGCATCCCCCAATGTGGCCGAAACCGGGGTTCATCGACTTCGTAAGTTCTCTTTCCCTATGCCTCCTTTTTACTTGAATTCTCGACCCCTTGGTGCTGACATTGGGATAGCGGGACCAGTCGAAGAACTTGTCCATACAGATTGCCCAGCTTCGCTGCCAAAGGACAAGTTCATGGCGGCGGCCAACCACGCCATGGCCGAGTGGCAGAGGAAGACAAAGGAATCTGAGCAGAAGAAGAAGCTACAGAAGTAGCAGGCATGGGAGCAAGGTGAAGAGACAGGAAGCGATGATGATGATGATGAGGTAGTTGCTGATGTGGAGTGGGATGTCCTGGAGGGCAAGGATACGCTGATAGGTACCCACACGTCCGTGTAGGGACCCTTCCCGTTCCATGTGGGGGGAAGTGAGTCCGTGCAGCCGGTGAAGATGGGCCAAACCATCGCCCTGTCCTCAAGACTGGTGGGAGCGGGCGGATCCATCGCCACGCCCAGGGCGCCAGTGGAGGGGGGTGGCTCTACTACAGCACACCACAAGATGATAGGGGCGGATGAATCTGCCACCGCGCTCGAGGAGCCCGAAGAGGGGAGCGGCTCCGCCGTCGTGCCCCTTGATATGAGAGAGGTGAGACCCTTGGTCCAAGAGCAGGGGGCAGGCTCAAAACGGTCCCGCCCCAGCGAGGTGGAGTAGGGAACTAGGGGTTCGTTCCCCAAACGTCGTCTAATAGTGCCAACGTAATTTGCCAACTCCTCTGTTGTCTCTGTTTTTCTCTGTTTTCCATAGTAACTCACGCCCTTTGTTTCTTCTGCAGCACTAGGAGGCTGGTCAGATGGGGCACTCCTATAGCACTAGTGCCCAAGAAAACCCTCGCCCTTTAGGCAAGGCAGGGGCCGTCGTCTGACATCGCTCCCATTCCGAGCGAGAGCGGAATCGGCGTCACAGCCTCATCGGCCGGTTTGGCGCCACCCACGGTGGTGCCCATGCCCTCGGCGGGTCGAGCAGTTGGCCTGGCTGAGGGAGCGCCCTTGGAGGTTGCCGCGCAGTCGGTGACGGAAGTGATTCTACCTTCGGCGTCGGAGCAGGCGGATCCGTCGGCCGCACCCGTTGCATTGACCACAGCGGTCATGGCGCAGCCGGACAAGGTCCCACCGATAGAGGCGGAGGTGATGGTGACTACGATGGATGGGTCATAGCAAGAAGCTATGGTGGTGGCGCCCGAGGTAGCAGCATGTCCTATGTTATCAGCGGCCCTGAGGTGACGCCCATCATGGGCAGGACAGAGGGGTCATGGCCGAGGGACCCCCGGACACCATAGCGGTCACCGAGGAGACCGACAGGGAGTTGTCCCTAGTTCTGACATCAGGGGGTAGCCACCCACCTACGTAGAACAAGCCCCTGCTCTGGTGGGGGAGTCCACAGGACCTGTCGTCGGAGCTCTTCACCCTCGACGATGACACCGAGGGCATGGAGCAGGAGAGTCTCGACAATGGGATCACGACCGTGTTGGATGCTCTGAACCACGCCCAAGCCACCCATTGAGACGTCATCGTTCCCGCCTGCTAGGTATTCACTTGGTCTTGCCTCTCGATCTCTTCTTCCTTCATCTATTTTTATTTTCTGACCAACTGTCTTTTTTCAGCCTCTTGTTGCTCGCAGCCGGGAGAAATCCCAGTTCCTTCATGAACACATGGAGGAGTGGGACCGCCTCATCGATGAGGCACGGCTACATAGGGACGCGACCACCCAGCTCTGACGGAGGGTGCCCGAGTTGACTCCCCTCATGGCGGAGGCGGATGATCTTCGACGGCGGGAGGCCAAGGCCGGCCAACATGTGGAGGATGCCACGGGGATGCTCTAGGATATGGCGGTGAGGGCATGACAGGACGTAGAGGAGGCCACTAGGGTGAAAAAGCAGTGGGATGAGCTACTCGAGAAGGATGCCAAGGCCCACCAGTGGGACGTCGGCCTCCTAGATGAGGTGAAGAAGGAGCAGGAGCTCAAGATGTGAGCCGAGGAGTAGAAGGTGACCCTACAGCACAAGGCGAGCCTGGACGCCGAGCCGATAGCCTGGCTGCGCATGGAGTGAGACGAGCTACGCCAAACTATGGAGAGACTCCATTTGGAGGGCGGCGCAGCCCATGAGGAGCGCGACCAGGCCATCCGAGAGCGTGTCGAGGCGCAGCAGGTGGCCAGATCCCTCTGGGCTGATCTTAGAACCACGGTGACCCAAAGGCTAGAGGCCGAGGACGTCGCCTCCAGGTTGGGCATGGAGCTTGCCGAGATGTGGGGGATCCTTCAAACTGAGAGCGATGAGCACGATCTCCTGCATTCTACCGTCGTGGTGGTCTACGATCACCTGCAAGTGACACAAGCGAAGGGGACTAGCTCCCTTGTGACTCGTGCCGCTGGTATCACGGCATGGGTGCGCCAGCTGGAAAAGGAAGCCTTTTGCTTAGGGATTACCCAAGCCGTCGCCATCGGCCACTCGCATTATGATGTCAACATCGACTTGGGGGCAATGAGCCTTGGTTTTGCGCCTGGCTATGAGCCCTCTGAGCTGGATGAAATAGAAGCGGCGGTGACTCCTCTCGCGGAAAGCCTGGCGAGCAAAATTGAAGACATGGTTCTCCCCCGGAGGGGTAGTTAGTTGGTCGAGTCTCATAAACCTTTATCTATAATCTATGGACAAGTGTCAGCACTTTTGTGTCCAAAAATAGTTTCATAATTTTGTTTTGTAATTTTGTTTCATTTATCTGAACTTATTTTCTTCCCTTCTGCATTCGAGAAAAAAGGTTTATGCGATCCGACCCTTCCATTCATTAAGACTATCGGCCCCGAGGTGTATAAGGGGGAAATTCCGATTATACTAGTGAGCGAAGTTACCATAGCCGTCGGGGCGTGGGTTCTTTGTAGTCTTACCATGCATGCTCATTTATTTGTTCTCACAAACCTTGCCACTAATCTTAATGCGAGGAAGAGGTCTGACTCAACGACTGTTTCGAAAAAATGGAGGTGTTTACCTTTTTCAGCCCTTGAGTGAGATCCGACCCCTTGCGATCACTGGGGACGGATGTTTCTAGAGACCGAAGTGAGGGTAGCGAACTTATGCTTGTATTTGCACGTACCCCTTACTTAGGATTTTAGCTATCATTTTGGCAACCGTGCGTTCGGTCTCATTGCAAGTCCAGCCTTCCTTGAGCCCCCACGTGTGGTGGGGATTCGGTTAAGGGTCGGCTTATTTTGTGACTGTCGCTCTGTCTGAGCTTTTCACACCTAAAGGGGTTGAGGTGACATCAATTGCCTCGACGGCTTGAGAGATGTGCTCGATGAGCTCGCTAACGAGGGTGTTCGAATAGAATCCGATCCCGTTGCTTTGCGACATGGTCGGCAAAGCCATCGGGTGGCATTCCGTTGCTCCTTGACCCGCCGTCCAACATACTCCCCCTCAATGGGGATTCTATGGGCTCGGCTAGAGGCCGGATTGAACGAGAAGGTTTGAGATGACCCGTATCCGCCTCAATGCGGGTTGGGTGAAGGTCGTTGAGGCTCATCTCCATTTTTCTCCCCTGTCTCTTGTTTGACGCGAGGCGGCGATGAACCCTTCATGGGCCTGTCTTCGAACCTTGGCCCGAGCCCCTTGGGGTCTGCTAGGGGTCAACCGTGTTTCACGTGTCACCCCGTCCTTGGCTTCCACAATCGGAGGGGCTGAGCTAACGACACTTGCCTCGATGGCTCGAGTGTGATTCCACTACTTCTTAACCCGCCTCCCGGCAGATGCCCGAGCCGTTCGATGGGTTCGGGTGGCCCGTTGGCCTCTCCTCGACAGAGATTCTGTGGGTTTGGCTCGAGGTTAGAATTGAACGAGAAGGGTCGAGATGTCCCTGTCCGCTCCTAAGCGGGGTTAGGCAAGGCCACTGGGGCTCATCTCGGTTTTTCTCCCCTGGCTCTGTTTGACGCAAGGCGGCCTCTAGCCCTTCGTGGGCTAGCCTTCAAACCTCGGCTAGTTGCCGCTCATTGTAACACCCTAAAATTGACCTCTTTTGAAATAGAGCTAAAATGATTTATTTATGAATTTTTGTGCACATGAAATATAGGAAAATAAAATTTTTCATTAATTTAAAATTCATCATATGGTAGTAACATGTGTGACATACATGCTGTTGCATTTTATTTATTGTGATGAATGGTGTTGATCCAAACTCCAAAGTAATTTAGAATGTTTTTGAAAACGGTTTGGAAATGGCTATGAAATAAAAGAAAAGAAAGAAAAGAAAAATAAAGAAATAAAAGTATTTTTTTAAAGTTGTAAAGTTTATCTTGGGAAGCCTAACAAAATTGCCCATTTTATTCGAATAGGGAAGTATATCGAAACTATACTTGAATTTGATTTAAATTGGCTTGGGAATTGGAAAATAGAATTAGAAAAGAAATTGATTTTGAAAAAAATTACCTTTCTTCATTTTCAGCCCAGCCCTAGATTTGGCCCAGCCCTCTTCTTCCTTCCCCTTCTTGGCTTGGCCTGCTGGTGGCCCAGCAGCCTTTGTCCCCTTTCTCCCCTCCTCCCACGCTGGCCCGCTCCGTGCGGCCTACTGGCTGGCCCAGCTGGTGCCTCCTCCTCCCTTCCTCTTTCCTCCCCCATCGGCCTAGCTCGCTGCTCGGCCCGTTGCTCGGCCTCCACACCACATGCCTACTGCTCCGCACCGGCCTACTCAGCTTTCAGGGCGCCCACACGCGCTCGGCCTTCAGCGCCCATGCCTGCACGCCGCCCCCTTCCCCCTCACTGCCCCATGGGTCCCGCCCATCAGCCGGCCCCGGTCCCTTCTTACCGTTCCTTCTTTCCCCTGTCTCCTTTCCTTTCTTGCTCCCGATGATAGCGCTGCCATGCTCGGCAAGCCGCCGTGCTCGCGCCCACATGGCAAGCGATCAAAATTGCCGTATCCCGCTCCCCTTCCTTCTACGCCGCAGCCCCGCCCACCTATAAAGACTGAGCCAAGCCCTCCCCTCTGCCCCTTCTCCGTTCGCCGTTCGAGCTCGCCACCGCCGCTCTGCAATCCGCCGCTCCGGTGCCAAATCCACGTCGCTGACGCGCCTCGAAGATCCTCCGTGACCCGACGCAGCCTTAGGTACCTTCAATTCGCTGTTCTAGCCTTGTTTTGCTCGGATTTCACTCACCCGCATCCTTCTCTCTCTCTAGGTCGCCGCCGCCATCGCCGACCCGCCCCGTAGAAGCCTCCCGGACGCCACGCTCCTCTCCCAACGACTCGCGGTGAGCTCCTCGTCTTTCCCGTGCCTCCCATTTGCTGATTCGTGCTCTGGAACGCCGTACCGGCCACATCTAGGCCCGTCGGCCATGGCGCCGCTGCGAAACCAATACCCGCCGCATTCCCTCGCCTCGATAGCGCCTCCACTATGTTCGCCATGTACCGTAGATCATCCCTATGCTCTTTGTTTCGATTGTGGGAGTCCCGAGCACCATCCCGACGACTGCCGCCGAGTTCGGCGCACCGCCGGGTAGTGGCAGGCTCGCCGGAGGATCTCCCGATCATGCTGCGCCGTCGGTTTCGCGATGAAGGGTCAGGATTAGATACCCCTTCGGGGTTAAGTGGCCGGTCCACAGCGAGCCATGGACTCGGTCCACAGCGTTAGTCAGCGCGCGCCCACCGCACGCGTGGTGCACTGCGCTAACAGCGTGCTGCCACGTGGCTGTCCAGTCAACAGCCGGGTCAAACTCGCAGTCAAAGCCACGCCGTTTTGCAGAAAAGCCCCTCAGCTTCCAGTGAATTAACCTAGAATCCATAATAGTTTAAAATTAATACAAAATCAACCCTGTTTTTATTTGGTTAGGCCCCTGTATTTTCTAGTACCCGTAGTCCAGCAGCCGTGTAATTTCAGATTTTAATTGTTTTAATTCAAAAATGAGTTCGAGTTATTTACAGAAATGCCACTGAACCTTATTTCATGCGTAACTTATGCGTTTTAAGTCCAATTTGACCCATTCGAGTTGCGTTAGGACCGTATTTGTAACAGAACCGCCCAATTTATACAAGATCAAGTACGGCTGTCCCCGCTAACACGTTGACACACACATACTTTCACTTATATAAACCCGGTAGTCCGCCGAGTATCCCGAAAGACCTCGGTAAATCAACATCACAACCAAGATCGCGTGATTAAGCAAATACACATCACATACACAAGGTTGCAGCGGAAATAATATTACATATGGGTTCACTAATAAAAGTACAAGTTTGGGTTTCAAAACCGCTTAGTGAAAACAACATAGCTTTTAAATGATTACATTAATATAAGTTCCAAATATATTGCTAGCATAAGTGACATCATCCGACAAAAGCATATAGATGAGAAGTAACTATAGAATCACCGAGCCCACCGGCGGTTAGCCACCATCTTCAACAGGCCGAGAACTTCACCTGCAACATGGTGGGATAAACCCTGAGTACTCGAATGTACTCAGCCAGACTTACCCGTCGAAAACCAAAACAAATGACACCAAGGATCATGCATAGCTTAATTTAGTGGATCTGGCCGACAACCTTTTTGCATAAAAGCTTGAGTAACCATTAGCATTATTCACTGTACTAGCAAGTGACTTTTAGCCATTACCTACCATCTATATTAGCTTTTGTACTAATCAATCACTTGATTAAGTTGCAAACAATAATAACCATATCAGGTATTTCATGGCTCATTGTCATTATCATCATCATCATCATCATTTAACCATATCTTTAAATTTAGTGAATCTACATTGCCATTTGCTCGGTCAAGTTCTCACTATCCGGAAGAGACGGCGATTCGAATCGATTCCTATCCATTTGGAGGGTATTCCTAAACACAAAACCTGCTTCCCCCGTCAGGGTCGCAAACGAGTCACCTTTGGTACGATTCAGGAGTCACGAGTCCGAATAGATCGACATTCTCAGAGAACCACTCTGCCAAGGTTGTTCGGGACTCTAACCCGCCTTGGACTTATGCCAATGGCTCTCCGCACATCCTTACTACCTCGAGAATGCCGCCCTTTGCTCGCGCCCCGGCTGAGTCGAGCTACTAGGCTTCATGGTCGGAACGACTTATCCGGCCAGCTAAGTGTTAGGGGCTGCGTTCAACATGACATGAGGACGTAAAAGCGATCGGTCCTTAAGCGACTACGAGATGGGGATAGATTCACACCCAAGACCTCCATGCCTTGTTCTTGCACTACCGTCATCCCGTCCGGGTCTCCATTCATTATTAACACATGGTTCTTTTCCCACGATAGCAATTATAGCCAACCATGACCAGAGCTCATCCTACATCTCGCGGTGGAAATCACCCGACTTCTACCGGTCTATGCATAGCTAAGCATCATTCGATCCTACACTTAATTAGGATTCACAGGATTTTATACGGACAAGGTAGGGATATAATGCAACAATTGGTTCCAACCAATTCCTATACTTAATGCATCATCAACAATAAAAGATACTCAAGATATTTGTAAAAACATGGGAGACTTAGAATGCTCCGGGGCTTGCCCGGGATCCGACACAAGTCGATTCGGTTAGCTTGCACCGTCTTGGCGACATCTCAGGTCCTAGCACTTGTCCAGTCCTTCCACCTTGGGATAGATCCATCAAACACCATCTTCGGTTCGGCTCCAACATCACATCCTTCATGTGGTTCATCTAGCGCACCTAGATGAGATGCAAGATGCATGTGCATGAATGTGATGAACGGTAACACAAGATTATGCAAGACATAGACACAGTAGCTATTTAACTAACATCACACAACCTATCATGCTAAGATGGCAAAGAAGACGACAACACCAAGCATGACACAAGTTTTCCAAGATCTCAGGTGTATTTAACTTAATTACTAAGGACGTGAACCACACCTAGCAACATGCAAAGCAAGTCAAGGTGAAGCAACAACTATAACCGGAATATGCCAATTTCTAGACTTGCAAACAGCGGCTTCATAAATCAATCATATCTGGAGTTTTATAAATCCAAATGATATGAAACAAGACATTCTGGAAAGCTTAGGAAATTATCTACATTTCATCTTTAATCATCTCAGCATGATTCCCAAGTTAAGTAGGTCGAAATTATACATTTACAGAAACTGGTTCATACAAAACAGAGAGCAGCCATTTCTGGAACCCAACTTTAAACAGGCATAACTCACAAACTACAAGGCCAAATACCACCAAATTTTAACAGCAGCTAGATACATGAATTATCTACAACTTTTATATAAACAAGTTTCACAACAAAGCACATTATCATGAAGAACTTTGCTAAGTTCCCAGATCTGTCCATAAACCACATCGGCAAGAAAATAATTATTAACTTATGTTGCAAACACATAATTAGGCAAAACTAACTTTACCAACATGTCACACATGACTAAAGAACACCAGAAAACCTAGTGTCCATGACCAAATAAATTCTTTTAATGCATTTCTTAATTTATTTTAGATAACAAGGTGACTTAATGAACATATACCAAAAGTATACAATAAATTCTACAAAAATTACAGTGGCTCACATATCCTCTCAATAGTCTACTGTACAAATTTCACTCCATTTGAATATGTATAGCAACCTCTATGAAAAAGACAAGTCGCTAAAGCAAGAAATCATGTGAGAGCAAGATAAACTAATAACTCACTCATACTTCATCCAATACTCATGAAATTTTTACCACACATCAAATATCACATGAGTAGCATGCCACAAAAATTTCAATTCATTTGGAGCCCTAGATCTTTAGTTATGAAAAAGACAAATACAACTAGAATTAAAAACCTAGAGGCATAAATCTATTTTTACAGCTAAAACTTTAACTAAAACATGACATCTTATAGATCTACTGCATAGACAATTTCACAAGGATTCCAAAAAGTCCTCATTTGCTATTTTACGAATTTCCTATGAATTACTATGAATTTCCAAAGATTCAGCAAATTACTACAAATAGGCCCTTATCGGCACTATTCATCGAGTCACCGACTTGCAGTTAGAACCCCGACTTTCGTCGAATTTTTGTAGGAGGTCCTTGACGGATTTTTGAGCAGGAGGTCGTCTGAGCTTGCTTTGTTGCGGCCGGAGGCTGCTCGTCGTCGGTGGTGGAGTGGCGTGGAATGGCGAGAGTCGTGCGCACCGTGTGTGTCCACGGCTTGTCCGAGAGATGGGCCGTGGCGCCTTGGCCACACACGCCGGTGGCATGCACCCGTCTTGCAAAGGTGATGGCGTTGTTCCGGAGGCCAATAGCTTGGGCGAGCATCTTGTGCGAGATGGAGCAAGGCAAGGAGAAGGTAGTGGCGGTGGTTGTTGGGCTGCAAGCGCTTCGGAGGTGGGAGAACGGGCGGCGGCCAAACTCGAGCTCATGGCATGGCCATGTAAGGCGAGAGAGGCAGAGACAGAACAAGAGGGAGGGAAGAATGGAGAACACAGGAGCAAGGGCTCGGGCTCGGCCTCTAAAACACGAGCGAAAAGTGGAAGTTGGCGAGCATGCATGCAGGAAGCGAGGTGTCGAGCGAAGCGAGCGAGAGAACCACGCGGCGTCGAAACCCTGTGCGATCGGACATTGCTGCTGTTCGAAGATTCAAAATGTAATACCACCTCAAACTTACGACTGAAGTTCGATTTTCTCCCTCCATAACTCTCGAAACGATTAGTAATTTGATCAACTAATTAGACCGTATGATAGAGCTACATGAGTACAACAACTTTGATTAAGGGACCTAGGATTGATTTGGCCTATTTTGAGAGATAAAGGCTGCAAAGTAGGCTACCTGAAACTGAATCCTGAGTTTCAGTTTCAAGTCGATTGAAACTGCATTTTTCAACGATCCATAACTCCAAATCTGTTCGTCCTTTGCCACAATTTCAGTAATACAAGATGTAGAGCTACATGGGAACTACAACTTTGTCAACATTAGTTAGAGCTGGATCGACCTAGATTGGGAGTTACATTGTTCCAAAGTATGAACCCCGAAGCTGTAAATGACTTAACACTTAGCGAAATTTGCTAAGTCTAAAACAGCCCCAATTCTGCCATGTGGGCCACTTTTGAGGGTGTTCTGATCATTTTCATGAGATGACCATAAAACAACTTTTGTTCCTTAGCAAGTTTACTACAACTTTGCTTAAGGGTGCTCCTCCATGCAAACACTCCAAGCTGCACTTTTAAATAGTCAAACAAAACTAGTTCTAGGGTCAACATGAGTCAACTAGGGCTTAGAAACCTAATTTGGACTAATGACCTTTATGAACATTGTTCCTAATGACATTATAAATGTAGCTAGGGTGTTTTGGTGGGTCACCACATTCATTTGCATGTGATGCAATTGCTCTAGCTTCTCAAATCAATTTAAACATGCATTTGCAACACATGGAATGTTAACTCGAAACAAGCGAAACAATCCGTTGAAACACTGGACCCTAGTACATGGGACATGTACAACCCCTCTAGGGTACTAGGCATAACACACAGACACCACAGAAGGTACAAACATACATGAGCAGTAAAGAACACCGTGTTGCAACATGGAAACATAGAATGATGCACATGTGGTAATGATATGAATGTGCTTATGTGATGCAATGCAGATGCACCAATATAAGGCAAACACCAGGGGTGTTACAGTATTTATGTTTTCTACATGTTTATACAACTGTTTGGCATGTTTCCAATATTTCAAATTCATGGGTAGATTTAATCTATTATTTAATTAAAGGAAAACTTGTTTAAATCATAACTTATTCATTTTAACTCCGAAATAGTCCGTTCAAGTTGCGTTAGATTCATAACGACGAGATCTATGCGTTAGTAATAGTGTTTACTATATTGTTGTTTCTGAAATAACATGGTTTAAATCATATCTTGATTAATGATTATGCAACTGGGTTTTATACATAAAATATGATTTGTTTTACTTTTGTTTTATAATTTAAATCTAAAATTGACTTAATTTAATCCATATTATTTATAAAATACCTTTATATATGAATTCATATGGTTAACATAAATGAAGCCTATAGTTTTCTTTTCCACGTATTAAGCAAATCTCTCGGTAGTTGTAACTTTTCAACCGTAGCTCCGATTAGCGTGCTTCTCGCGACTGTGTGTTTGTAGCAATGCGTAGAATCGTATTTCAATCTCTTTTACTTATTTTTCTATGATTGGTGTACTGTTCTGATATAAATACAATTGTATGCTATGCATGTATGTGTATGTATGTTTGTGTGGTGTTCTACGATTATGTCTAGTCGGTGAGATATACGTGGTGATCCAGAAGAAGAAGGACATGAAGATTAAAGCTTACCAAAGGATCGGTGTGTAAGGAAAGTATAGCATGGGACCATCCTTGTTACCTATTCACCTTTAATCACTTAATTCATATGCATGTGTCTACCTTGTTGCCAATAAGGATATCCTAGATATTTGATATCTTGTACCTTGAAACCTTTGAGTAATTGCATTGGGTAGTTTTTGCTAGTGCTTAACTAAACCATGATCTTGTAACTTGACTAATGATATATGTAATAAACATTAAAACATGACTTTTTAGCAACATGGAAACAGGGGGCTAGAGTATTTAGCTACTTTCTAAATGCTTCAGATTCCTCTCCCTAAGGACTTATCGGTAAGCGATCATCCAGGACTTATAGTACAACTGTGAGGGCTATATGGCTCTGGCTTTAGCTCAGTATGAGGACATTTTCTAGCTTGTTAGTGGTTACCTTTATGGCGCAAGAGGGTCTCCGACGGGTATGATCTCAGGCTACCAAGTGGGTGTACTTGTTAGTCACTCCTTGGAGGGGAGTTTATGCTTATTGATGGGGAAACCTAGCGGCCCTAACTTGTTAGACGAACCTTTGAAAGGCTTTATAGTGAACCCTACCGACCTTCCTTGGTAGTGGGTCAAGAGGCTGATCACCTCGGGCGAAAGGGTAAATCACGACTCACGGTAAAAGTGTACAACCTCTGCAGAGTGTAAAACTGTTATAACAGCCGTGCTCATAGTCACGAGCGGCCTTGGACCCTTATGGAATAGAGATGATCACTACTGGATAATGGTACTAATGATTAATTGTTTATGCTTTACATTATTCATGCTTACCTGATCATGTGTTTGTGGGCTTATGGTTAAACTTGTTGCCAACTAATTGCTAAAATTATGCTAAACAAAGGCTAATCGCAGTTAAACCAGTGTCAGCCTTTTGAGCCTCATGAACCCCATGATATAATTGTTAAGTACAACATGTACTTACGCTTGCTTTACTTTTCTATACTTTGGATAAAAATCCTGGATGGGTACCAGATTGCTGGTTTGGAGGAGTTAGGCTTGTTGTCAACCAGTCAGTTGTCCCTGTGGATTTAGAGTCTTCACCAAAAGATCGGAGTCAACTTTCCGTTGTCTTTACTCTAAGGTTATTTTTCTTTTACTATTATGTTATGTAATAAGTATTGTCTCTTGATATTACCCTGATTTGTGGCTATATGTGAGATTTGACTTCCTGGGCTCACATATAGTGTGTATCTGGTTTTGTCTTTAAAATCGGGTGCTACACTCATATCGAATGAGGCGACTATGGCTTCGTGACACGACATGAAGCGTTGAGATGCATCAATTGCATATGCAATGTTTGTATGGGATTAATGTATGATTTAATTGAAACGAAAGCGGAGGTCGGTGATGTTTACCTTGGCGGCACGAGTGACCAGAAGTTCTTATCGGACATGTCCGTTCGGGGTTTGGGTCCGACGTCTGCGATGGGGACGGTGTGACCTGCACGAGTATTACAATTTTTCATTTTTCTGACTCTTAGCGGTGATTCAAGCCGTTCGATTGACTTGAAAGACCTGACGGCTTCTCCCTGAAGGAGATTCCGTAGGTTGACCACTCCAAACCCTTCTCGAGAAGGCGGATGCCAAAGCTTGAGATGCGGGGAACTCTGAATTCGATTACGCTGGTGAACAAAAAACGCCGTAGCCGCTGGGGTGTAGGGTCTACCGGTTCGTCCAGTTTTACCCAAAGTTTTATACCCGCACACCGCGTCTCTGGCTTTTTTAAACGTAAGGAGGGGTCGGGTGAGATGAATATCTAAATGAGTAGACACTCTCGGCAGCCCCCGAGCATTGTTCGCGCCCCTGCCATTGCTAGGGTCGGAGGCTCGGTAGTAAAATTGACACACAAAGTAAGTAAACAAGGGTGCTTATCTTTTGGTGGCCGTTCGTTCGGGGTTTGCCTGGGCCGTCTGATCGACCCAAGAGGCCCATTGGACTCCCCCTGATGGATGTTCCATTATTGGGTCCTTCTAGGCCCTGCCTGGGGAAGCAGAGAGTCACCCGCATGCTGGTGCGCCTTGTTTCTCGTGCCCGACGTGCGGTAGTGGCGGGCCATGCCCAGGCCATGTCCTGTCGATCAAGGCGCATCCCATCAAATTCCCGTTAGCATCGATTTCCCACCTGCATTAAAGAGGGGAAAGGAGAGGGTTTTTGTCGCAACCTTTCGCCTTTCTTTAGCTGCTACGTCTCCTTCTTAAATAGGGGGAGGGAGGGGGTTCTCGTCCCCATTCCTTTGCCTATTCCTGGGCTGCTGCCTCCTCTCCTTTTTCTTTTCACCGAATGTGTTCGTGCGTCGCAGTGGTTCCTAAGTGAGGGAGGGTAATGCCAGGGATAGAAAAACTCACAAATCCGCTCATGAATCCAGAGCGAGATGTCGAGCTGGAGGTCATCCAACGTAGATGAGATGGTGTTGGCCGCCTTTGCCAAGAAGGGGCCGCTCACGTCAAAGGAGGAGGCGCACTGGAGGGTGTTGAGCGTCGTTGGCTTTGTCGTCGTCCGTGAGGCCTTCGCCGGGATGGACCCATATGGGGGCCTCCTCCGGCGAATCTTCTCCGGATGAGCCTTGTTGGTGGGGAAGCCACGCAGGACCACATCGATGGGGGCCTTTCTTCGGTGGGGAGCGCCCGTCGTCCAGGTGCCATTGTCAGGGTTGTGACTGATCTCGATGGTGTAGTCCCTGGATGCCCTAGCAAAGGTGCCACGGTTACTGGCGTGGTGCTCAACGTTGCAGATGACGGCACCCTCAAGGATCCTATAGAGCGGTAGGACGTTGTCGATGGAGAGCGTGGCGCATTGGCCGTAGTAGTACTTAGAGCAGATCTGGTCAGAAAGTGTAATCGTTTAAGTTGTGGGGGGAGCCCCCGTGGGAATAGTCTTTTGTATTCATGAATATAGTAGTCCCTTTTTGTGATGAAATCACTTTGTAAGCGATGAATTTGTGAAAAAATGAACAAGTTCTTAAATTTCGTTACGACAAACAACTTTTCAGGTTTTCTCTCTCTTTTTGTAAAAAAGGTTTAGTGTCTTCTGACCCATCCTATAGTTAAGGTCGCAAAAAACTCAGAGGCCAATTCTGATCACGCTGGTGAGCAAGGAGGTCGTAGCCACTGGGGCGTGTGTTTCCTGCAGTCCTACCAGTTATACTTTGATTTTGTTCCCAAAATCCTAGCCTTTAGGACTTACCATGAGAAAAGAGGGAAAACATAGAAAATGTTTGCAAGATAACACAGAGAGTGTTTGTAAGATAAATGTACTTATATCAGCCCCTGAGTGAGGTCCGACCCCTCGCACTTTGCAGGGGTCGGAGGTCACAAAAATCGGGGAATCTTGATGACAAAAACTAATAATAGAAAGTATGCATTTATTTAAGGGTAGAAATGATGTAGCTGCTCAATGTTTCAGGTGTTGGTGAAGACCTCACCGTCGATGGTTTTCAACTTGTAGGCGCCTGGCCGGAGTACATCCACGACGATATACGGCCCCTCCTAGGGTGGGGAGAGCTAGTGACGGTCCTTGTTGCTCCGAACGAGGCGGAGAACTAGGTCCCCAATGTTGAAGGCTCGGTCCCACACCCATCGGCTGTGGTACCGACGCAGTGCCTGCTGGTACTTGGCTGAGCAGAGGAGGGCGATGTCGCGTGCTTCGTTTAGCTGGTCCATGGTGTCTTTGTGGGATGCCTTGGCTCCCTGTTCGTCGTATGCTCTGATCCTTGGCGCTCCATAGTCGAGGTCAGTTGGGAGGATGGCCTCGAAACCATAGACCATGAAGAAAGGCGTGTAGCCGGTGGCTCGGTTGGGAGTTGTCCTTAGGCCCCAGAGCACCGCAAGGAGCTCAGTGACCCAGCGTGCGCCAAACTTGTTCAACCGATTGAAGATCCAAGGCTTGAGGCCCTATAGGAGCATGTTGTTTGCGCACTCCACCTGCCCGTTCGTTTGGGGGTGCACGACGGTAGCCCAATCAACCCAGATGTGTTGTTCATCGTAGAATCGAAGGAATTTCTTGCTGGTGAACTGTGTGCTGTTGTCCGTCATGATGGAGTTCGGTACTCCGAAGCGATGGATGATGTCGAGGAAGAACAGCATAGCTTGCTTGGACTTGATCACGGAGACCGGCCGAGCTTCGATCCATTTTGTGAACTTGTCGATGGTGACAAGCAAGTGGGTGTAGCCCTCGAGCGCCTTCTTGAGAGGCCCAACTAGATCGAGCCCCCAGACTGTGAAGGGCCACGTGATGGGGATCATCTAGAGTGCCTGGGCCAGGAGGTGAGTTTGCCGAGCATAGTACTAGCACCCTTCGTAAGTGCGTATGATCTGCTCAGTGTCGACTACTGTAGTGGGCCAATAGAAGCCCTGTCGGAATGCGTTCCCAACCAAGGTTCTAGGCACGGTGTGGTGACCGTAGAACCCATCATGGATATCTCTCAGCAAAAGCTTCCCATGTTCGATGGGGATGCAGAGCTATAGGATCCTGGTGTGGCTTTGTTTGTAGAGTTCGCCTTCTACAGGAATGAAGGATTTGGCGCGACGTGCGAGCCGTCGAGCTTCCGTCTTGTCCGTTGGCAGTGCATCACGGAGGAGGTTGTCGAGGTAGAGCATTCTCCAGTCATCTAGAGGGTCAGGCTCTGTCGCTAGATCTTCTTCAATCTCCATGACCTCGGGGCCGGACGGGGCCATAGGTTGATTGGCCCCTGAGGCTGGATTGGGTGGGCCATCGTTGGCCTATTTCGGCCCTTCGTAGTGCACCGAGGGCTTATGTTGGTCACTGGCGAAGACACCCGTTGGCACCGGCTCTCGGCCGAAGGCCACCTTCGCAAGTGCATCGGTCGCCTCATTGAGGCACCTTGGGATGTGATTGAGTTCGAGGCCATCGAACTTGTCCTCTAGTCATCGGACCTCTTGGCAGTATGCATCCTTCTTGGTGTCGTGGCAGCTCAACTTGTTCATAACTTGGTTGATGACCAGTTGGGGGTCACCCTGAATGTCGAGGCATCGGATGCCCAACTCGATGGTGATGCGTAGGCCATTGATGAGTGCTTCATACTCAGCCACATTATTGGATGAGGGGAAATAGAGACAAACCATGTACCTTATGTGAACCCCGAGGGGTGATATGAAGACCAGCCCCGTGCCGGCTCCCTTCTTCATCAGCGATCCATCGAAGTACATCGTTCAATACTCATGATCGACGATCGCCGGTGGAGTTTGGACCTTGGTCCATTCCACGATGAAGTCAGCCAACACCTGGGACTTGATCGCCGCTCAGGTGGCATATGTGATGCCTTGATCCATCAGCTCGAGCGCCCACTTTGTGGTTCTTCCCATGGCATCTTGGCTCTGGACGACCTCGCCGAGGGGAAACGACGTCACGACCATCACGGGGTGTGACTCGAAGTAGTGGCGTAGCTTCCTCTTGGTGATGAGGACGGTGTATAGGAGCTTCTGGATTTGGGAGTAGCGGGTCTTAGAGTCGGATAGTTCCTCGCTGACAAAGTACACAAGGCGTTGCACCTTGAGGGCGTGCCCCTCTTCCTCCTGCTCTACTACCTGGGCGGCGCTGACCACTTACGTGGTGGCCACTATGTATAGCAGGAGGGATTCTCTGCTATTTGGAGGAACTAGGATCGGGGCCCTTGTCAGAAGCAATTTGACCATGTCAAGGGCCTCCTGGGCCTCGGATGTCCACTCAAAGCAGTCGGCTTTCTTCAAGAGTCAATAAAGGGGGAGACCTCATTCGCCGAGGCACGAGATGAATCGGCTAAGTGCGGCGAGGCACCCTATGACTCGCTGAACTCCCTTTATGTTCTGAATCGGGCCCATCCTTGTGATGGCTGAGATTTTCTCTGGGTTGGCTTCGATGCCATGCTCGAAGATGATGAAGCCAAGCAACATGCCCCTCGGTACCCCGAAAACACACTTCTCGGGATTGAGTTTGAGGCCATTCGCTTGGAGTTTTGTGAAGGTCTGCTCAAGATCGGCAATGAGGTGGTCAGCCCATTTGGACTTAACCACGATGTCATCAACGTAAGCCTCAACGGTCTGCCCGATGAGGTCTCCGAAGCATTTGAGCATACAGCATTGGTACATAGCCCCAACGTTCTTGAGACCGAATGGCATTGAGACATAACAGAACGATCCGAAGGGGGTGATGAAAGATGTTGCGAGTTGGTCGGACTCTTTCATTGCGATTTGATGGTAGCCGGAGTACACATCAAGGAAGCAGAGGGTTTCGCATCCTGAGGTAGAGTCGACTATTTGGTCTATGCATGGCAAGGGAAACGGATCCTTTGGGCACGCCTTGTTGAGACCCGTATAGTCAACATACATCCTCCATTTGCCACTCTTATTTCATACAAGAACGGGATTAGCTAACCACTCTGGGTGGTATACTTCCTTGATGAATCCGGCCGCCGAAAGTTTGGCTATCTCCTCGTCGATGGCCCTACGTTTCTCCTCGTCGAAGCGATGCAGGCGTTGCTTTACCGGCTTGGAGCTTGGGTGGATTTTAAGGTATGCTCGGTGACTTCCCTCGGAATGCCTGGCATATCCGAGGGCTTCCACGCAAAGATGTCTCTGTTAGCGTGGAGGAAGCCGACGAGTGCGCCTTCCTATTCAGAGGAAAGTGTGGTACCGACGCATACCGTTTTACCCACGGCATTCCCGGGGTCTACGAGGACCTCTTTAGAGCCCTCTGTAGGTTCAAATGATCCGGTTGACTTCTTGGCATCGGGTGTTTCTTCAGTGACCTCCGCCTTGAGGGCGGCGAGCTCCCTGGAGGCGACGATTGCTGTGGAGTGACCGCAGCACTCGACCTCGCACTCACAGGCGCGTTGGAAGGAGGTGTCGATGGTGATGACCCCGTGGGGCCTGGTATTTTCATCTTGAGGTATGTATAGTTAGGGATGGCCATGAAATTTGCATAGCACGGTCGCCCCAGGATGGCGTGGAAGGTTCTAGGGAACTCGACCGCCACGAAGGTGAGGGTTTCTGTCCTGTAATTGGATTGATCCCTAAAAGTAACCAGCAGATTGATCTACCCAAGTAGCATGGCCTGCTTCCTAGGCATGATGTCGTAGAAAGGTGCTCGGGTTGGGTGGAGGTGTGTCCGGTCAACACCCATCTCATCGAGTGTCTTGGCGTACATGATGTTGAGGCCGCTGCCTCCATCCATCATTACTTTGGTGAGCTGTTTTGGGCCAATGCTCGGGTCAACCACGAGTGGATATGTCCCCGGATGTGGGACACTCTCTAGGTGGTTGGTTCGATTGAAGGTTATGGTGGGCTCAGACCACCGGAGGAAGGCAGGTGTAGCTGGTTCGGTCTTATAGACCTCATGGCGTGCGACCTTCTGACGTGGTTTGAAGTCATAGCCCGATGATCCTTCGAAGATCATGAGGCACCCATTCGGTGTCGAAAAGATGTCGTCCTTCTCCTTGGCATCGTCCATGGTGGGGGCAGGGTCCTTTCCATGCTCCCCTTTGTTGGAGCCTCTGGACAAGAACCATTGCATGAGGCTGCAGTCCTTGAGTAGATGCTTAACCGAGAAGGCGTGGTTCGGGCATGGACCCTCAAGTAATTTTTTGAAGTGATTCAGAGTGCCCTCCATAGGCTTCTAGCCACCCTTACGATCAGCAGTGGCCATGAGCGAGTCCTCGCGACATTGCTTTTTGTTCTTCCTTTTGGCAGAACGGTTGGAAGCGCCTTCGCCGGCACCCTCGTCCCGCCTTGCCTTGCCGTCGGGATGATCGAAGATCACGCCGACCGCTTCTTCTCCTGAGGCATGGCTGGTGGCGATGTCTAGGAGTTCCTTGGTGGTTCACGAGCCCTTGTGTCCCAGCTTATGAACCAAAGACTCGTAGGTGGTCCCAGATAGGAAGGCTCCTATCACGTCGGCATCGGCGATGTTAGGGAGCTCATTGCACTGCCGAGAGAAGCACCGGATGTACCTATGGAGGGTCTCACCGGCCTTCTAATGGAAGTTTTTAAGGTCCCATGGGTTCCTAGGGTGCTTGTATGTGCCCTAGAAGTTTCCCAGAAAGATCTCCTTCAGATCCGCCAAACTCTGGATCGTGTTGGATGGCAGGTGTTTGAACCATGCTCGTGCCGAGTCGGCTAAGAATAGTGGAAGGTTGCGGATGATGAAGTCATCATTATCCGCACCACCGGCTTGGCAGGCAAGCCGATAGTCTTCGAGCCAGAGTCCGGGGTTTGTCTACCTAGAGTATTTCAGGATATTCGTAGGTGGTCAGTACCTTGGCGAGAAAGCAGCGTTGAGGATGTGCCGGCTAAAGGGCTGAGGGCCCAGTAGGCCGGGGCTCGGGCTTCAGTCCTCGCCGCTGTTGTAGCATCCGCCACGTCGAGGGTGGTAGCCATGTTTGGCTCCCTCTCTTGAGTTGTCGTAGGCACGTCTGCGGGCATCAAGAGTGCTACGTGCGTCGCAGTTACGGTCGAGACGCTGATGCACCGAGACCGCAGTGCACTGCCTGCCGCCCGGCGGTGTCTGGTGGACCGAAGCGTCCCTACTGGGACGCTCGGAGGGCATACGCAGGCTGGTATCGAGCTCGCATCGTCGAGACAATGAGCTCTCCGCCTGCTGTACCACCGCACGCTCAAGCAATGTGTGCATCTCGCGGTGAGCCTGACGATCCTCGGGCGTCGCGGCCTCCGGAAGGCCATGGGGCAAGGCTGTTTGTGGCGGCGATGTTCTGGCTTGCCTGGGCAAAGCGAGGGAGGGCTCCATCATCGGCGATGATTCTCTGGTTCACGTCGCGGGCCCTAGCACGTGTGCGCCCGCCGTCTCCACGGAGTTCGATCTCCCGATCGATCTCCGTGCATTCCCACACAAGCTGGATTTCGGCTTCCTCGATCTCCCACTTTTGGGCTCTCAGCTGCTCCACCCCCACACGAGATGGGGCCGCTATCTCCCCTTCGATTTCATCATTGGGGTTGCCCATCGGGGTAGCCTCCTCTGCGGAGATGCTTTTAACGTGTCCCTCGGGGGTACCCATCATGAAACATTCCTAAGGGGGTGATGGCTCCCCCTGCTGGAGTCAAAGCCAGAGGATGACCCCGGCTCCTCTATGAGGAGGTTGTGTAGAGATGCCATGACGTGTTCGATCACCCCCACAAACTCGTTGTTCGTGGGAGGCAAGACCATATGTCATGCCCCGAAGTGGCTAACGGTTGTCGCAGCGTTGCGGAGACCAAACAGAAACGTTGTTGGGTGCTCCGTATGTGGTGTTCCGGAGAGAGGGATCCTCCTCCGAAAAATCACGCCATGTCATTGGTGTCAGAGAGGGAGAGGCGGTGTCGGTCCTCCCTAGACTGCTGGGGTCCAAGGGAGACACCGAGTTGGCGCTCAAGCCTCTCGTTGTTGAGGCCGATGGAGGGGAGAGCTAGGATGGCGACATGAGCTAATGCCAACTCTCCTCCCACCGTGATAATGAAGTCTAGGTTCCCAAAGCGCACGTGTGCGCCTAGGACCCAGCTGATGTCGTGGCTAGCCATCCGTGGCCTAATGTTTATTATGGAAATGCGCAAATGTCCCCTACCTGGCGCTCCAACTGTCGGTGTTTCGAGTAAGCACCAACTAGTAAATTTGTATTTGTTGCATGTTAGACCCGGATGGTGCGCTAAAGGACACAAGATTTATACTAGTTCGGGCAGAATGTCCCTACGTCTAGTCTACTACTGGTCGTGTTATTAGCACCGAAAAAGGTTCATAGTAGGGGGTACAAACGGTCGAGAGAGGGACAGGTCCCAAGTCTCTGATGGAAGGGTCAAAAGCATGCCAAGAGCCCTGTTGCAGCTTGGCTGTGTGTTGTGTGTGGAAATTGATCTGTCCCCTTAGTGGGGTGCCCTGCCCTCCCTTTTATAGTCCAAGGGGAGCAGTGATTACAGATGGGGAGAAAAGGAAAGAACCAGAGGTAGAGAGGGTCCTTCGAAGGTGCTACGTCTTCCCTTTCCCTTGAGCCTGCCCTGCTGTCATTGCAGACCATGCCAGGGATAGCACCTTCATTGAACTTGACATGTCCGTGCCCTGGCTTCGCTTCAACAAGTGGCCACGTCCCATCCTCCTCTGGTAGACGGTGCAGCGTGCCAGGGTGCCGAGTCATGGCTCTACTGGGAGTAGACGGTGAAGTGACTATAGGCCCGTTACTGTTGATGATGTGAGTTCCCTCCTGACTGTAGTGGTTGTCGTATGCCTGTGTTAGGATCCACGCCCGAGGGCCGATGGCGGCGCCTACAACACTATAGGACAAAAGTCGGCGCGTACAACACTATTCGTGCCCTACCATGTCTAGGAGGGCATAAAGCACCCGTCCTGTCGTATCCTGATGATACCTTCTCATAGGTGCGCAGGGCATGGTCCTTGGTACTGCGGTTGACCTGAGTGTCCTGTCTTACCCTGTGCTTCGTCATTATGAAGGGGCAGGGTGTAGACGTCGGGTGTGACGGAGCTAGCCCTCAGACGCCGGGCGAGGCGGAGCCAGCCTTCAGCTGGTCGTCGAGACAGAGCTGGCCCTCGAATGTCGGGCAAGGTGGAGCCCAACCCTTGGTCGTTGGGCGAGGCGGAGCCCGCCCTCAGCCATCGGGCGAGGCAGAGCTTGCCCTCTCGTCGTCGAGCGAGGCGGAGCCCAGCCCTCGGGGGTTGGGCGAAGTGGAGTCCAGCCGTTAGGGGTCGAGCGAGGTGGAGTCTAGCCCTCGAGAGTCGGGCAAGGCGGAGCCAGTCTTCCATCATTTGAACAAGAAGTGTAGTTGCATTCTTGCCTGAGCAGAAGCATCAACGTTTGAGGGTTATTAGCTCCTCTTTGGGTACCCGGTATTCGGTCCCCAACAAGACCGTTCCTCAACACAACCAACACAATCATCTACGTCGGATCAGGACAAGTCCACTTCCATTTCCCTAGAGAAAAGGTATGCTGTTATTTCAATAGTTATACCACTTATGAACAGCCCAAGAAGACCCGCTCTAGGAGGAGGTATCGATCATCCCAACGTCGGAAGAATCAACCTCCAAAAAATGAATGGAAAGAAGACGAAGAACCTAAAGAAGTTGTGAAAGATGAACCTACTCCGCCTAAGTCAAACCCACAGACCAAGCAGGTATGGAAAGAGAAGGTAACGTCATCATTAGAGACACCATCACAAGATGTGCAGCCATCTGGGTCTCCATCATTGAGACTGGATGATGCACCCGAAGAATGAAGAACTTTTTCTCCAGCCAAGTCCTATTCGGAGGACTTGAAAATCGAACCCTGGTTGTGAGGTAACATCGGTGGTTATCTATATTTACTTTTTAGTATTGCATGAATTACTTTTCACTTTAGCATATTCATTTTCTACATTAGCATTCAATTTAGAAAAGAAAGATAAAAGTTTCATGACTGCATTACATCGTTGCATCATAAAGCCTAAGCCCCATGTGAAAATATTTCTCGGTGTGTAAAAGCCCAAGGAAGTATTCACTGTGGTGGCATAATAATAATAATAATAATAATAATAATAATAATAATAATAATAATAATAATAATAATAATAATAATAATAATAATAATAATAATAATAATATCATGCATGCATATTTTCTTTCTGCATTATATAAATAAGAAAATCCAAAAAATATTAAATAGACATCCTGCTAGAACTTTGCTAATTAGGAAATCTGTCTAAACCTCCAAGGATAACAAATCTCTGAATGGCTGACCGCTAACCCCTTATCCTAATCTGTGCCACGAGTTTTGGCGTTCTTGTTGGAGTATTTTGTGGGATGATCAAGAGTAAAGCCATCCATCTAAAGTACATTTTCCTGAACTATCGCTACACTCGTTGCACGAGGAACACAACTTCTGCATGGATGAGAAAGACTTCTACTGGTAGACTCACTCTAAGAAAGACCACGACAACATCCAGCTTGGGGAGGAGCATCCCCCATGTATCTAGCTAAGTATTTCTTTCCTTTTTGGTTTTACTATTTTTAAGTTTGCTTCATATTTGCTAAAGAAATAAAAAGATGCACAACAAATTAAAAGCAAAATAAAAATTTATCTTAACTAGTTATATATATATATTAAGGTGTGATCTTAAATTTTGAAAACAAAATAAAAGGTGTGTTAAGTTTTCTTTAAGTTTGATTTTTAAGAGCTAAACAAATAAAAGGACTCTGAGAATAATCTCTTGTAATGGAAATGATGAATAGTTGCTATGTCGTAATTCCTTTCAAGTACCTAGTTTTCAGCCTTGAATTCTCCCGAGTTTTGAATACGACTGTTTTGATATAAGAATTTACTCTGAACTTGAAATTCATGGGTAACATATGCTTGATCTAAGTCTATGTAATTGATGGATATGATATGAGAAGATCTGAGCTGCTGTTTTTCTTGTTCCAAGTGACACTAAAGTTCTAGAGATTTATCTTTTGAAAAACAAAAAAATCCTACATGATGAGCTCCTATATGACAAAGCTTGAATTCCTACCAGAGCCATATATGATATTTAGATTAGGAAAACTTCCACTCATATATCCTGCTTGCATTGCATTGAGTTTAGTCAAGCTTTGTTGACCCTTATGAGAGGTTTGTCATGCTCTTAAAATCAAGATCATGTACACACCACCCAAATATGCACTACTCCTACACTGGAGGAAGACGCAACAACATGCCATTCCATCTAGATCCACCCAAAAATATTTTACTCCTACACTAGGAGTAAACACCAAAAATATTCTTGATAGGATATGCACCAAATAAATGCTCCAAAGTTCTTGATGCTATCACTCAAAAGTTCTGTTGCACAAAAGAAGCATGTGGCTATGCAAAATTTATTCATAAAAAAAGAGAAAGATGAGAAAAAATGGATGAGTGTCCGAGATATTTAAAATAATGGGTACTTAGATGCCCGTCTGAAAAAAAAGAAGAAGAAAAGATGAATAAGATAGCCCATGTTTTTTTGCAAAGTTGTTTTTAGGTTTCAAAAGAGAGATATATTTTCAAGGAGCATAGTAGAATTAGGTTAGCCACCAAATATATGCACCATACATCCACACACATGCACATCTTGATTTGATTGTATGACTCAACTCTCTTTGGATCCGAGGTTTGATTTTACAATATATGTATTGCAAGTATGCTCTTTCATGTTTTTTCCACTCCTATGAGCTCCACATAAGCTTTAGTTATAGGAAGAGAAAGGCATATCACTGCTATTGCCTTGGTGAGGATCCACAAATGCCATAAATATTAAGAGACTTGAGAGTGTCATACAAAGGAAGCTTTGAGTTTTATTTTAAAAAATCTATAAAAAGCTCCAGAATAATGGTTGAGCAAAGAACTTGAGATATAGTGCTTGACTTGATCGTTCTGTCTTTCAATTGCTCACCCAAGTGAAGGATAAGAAGCCCCATGGTTGAAGGTAATATGGGTAAGTTGGAAAGTTAGATCGGTTTATTCCAATCCGGAGGAGAATTCTTGTTTGAACACATATGTACTCTTGAGGAGTGAAAGCATCGACGCAACTCTTGATCTATTTACTAAGTTTAGCTTTGCTAAGGGACTAGCAAAGGTTAAGCTTGGGGGAGTTTGTTGATGGTAGTTAACAACCATTATAAACCATCAATATAACATGCATAAGGGCATAAATATAATCACCAACGAAGGTCTAGGTGTTTAAACTAACAAATTCCACAAGTTTTGGTGAATCCATATTTTCTGCAAGGTTTATCGAGAAACCCGTCAAGGTGGACTAAGATGTTAGATTTAATTGCGCTTATCCTCAACGAAACAGATACCAGAAGGTTCCAGAAGACTCCACACTGAAGCGGAGGTCAGTCCCCTGTTGTTATGTTGGTTCTCCACCCTCCTAGGTTGCATCTACGCCGTCCTTTAAGTCAGTTTGATCCAAGGGCTCATGTTGAACGCTCCGGCCTATATATACCAGCGCCTGCCACCCCCTGAGGCATATTGCATAAGTCATTTGAGAAGACAGAAACCCTAATCATCCTTAGAGCTCCACCATATTTTAGGGCATAGGTAGTTAGCCTAGGTCTAGAGGGAGGCAAGCAGGCTTCGCTTGGATTCCCGATCGTGTCAAGAGTGTCGTTTGGTATAATCTTTGTATCCCCTCTCTTTTGTACCTCCATTATTTTTATATGCTAGCTACAATTGTTATGACAATATTAGTATTCATCTTATTCATGTTCTTCGTTATAATGTTCAACGTCTACTTTGATTATATACTTAGTATAGCTAGTTTTATCATTATATTTATGCATAAGTTCGTATAGCACTCACTCTAAAGTACACAGGATGGGTGGTCGACATTCTGTATGCGTGATGCTTATACGTTATTTACTTGCGGATACACCCTATATTCTGGGTCGTGTGGTAGATTGTGGAAGTGACACTCCCATTGAGTCCTTTGTAGTCCACTCCCCAAATATAGGTGCAAGTAGGGTCTGGTTACGAAGGAAGAACAAGCTCTGTTCTTAATCTTCTTTAGTAATATCCCTTATGTGTAGATATAAAGATAAGCTTAGCCATGACTACTAGGTGTAATTGCACTAATCAATGTATGCTTTGACTTGTAATTAAGAATGACATAGGAATTATTCCTCTAATATTCTACCTGACCATGCTAATGCCATAGAAAGGAGTACTCTGAGTGATTTATCATTATTGATGATCAATACTTATCATATATATATCTTATCCTATGACTTACCCCTATTATGAGTAGAATATTGGTTATAGTTTACTTCTCCATCAATAGTATAACTTATCAATACATGTCCATGCTAGACCTTTCCTATGGTAAAAATATAAATAACAATATCTAGAATACTCCTGGGTGAAGTGCTACAATAGTATAATTATCTGTGAGCTGGTAGATCCTTTTCATTCATTTATTTATATATTCTTCCTGGTCACATAAATTAATAAAGAACTACTTAGTATTATTCTAGTAGTAATGTTATGTAGTACCAACAAGCATCTCTGGCATCGTCACT